>CM076990.1:185938231-186393231 GCA_039090855.1 Macrothele yani | reverse complement strand
AAGGAAAACAACCTCACGTGATGACAATACCATAAGGCGAATAATTATGCGTTGTCCGAGGAGTTAGTGTAAGAAACTCAAGGCCTTTCTGCATTCAAAAGGGTCTTATACTGGTATCGGAACTGTTTTCGGACGTCTTAGCAAATATTTTGGATTACAGTCTTATAAACCCCCATATAAACCTAGACTAATCTCTGTTATGAAAAAAAGATATTCCAGTTTGCGAAGTGTCATCAATTGTGGACTGCTGAAAATTGGAGCCAAGTTCTTTTTCCGATGAATGAACTGTGCGTCAACTTGAATCATGTGAAGCACATGTTCGACGATCCAACGGCAAAAGATTTGATGAAAAATACACCGTTAGCATCGTGAGACATCCTCCTAGTCAGATGATATGGGGTGCTATGTTCGCATCCGGTACTGCTTTATTATCCTTTTTTGCCGACAGGCACTACCATGACTGGTCCTTTTTATGTGGAAATGTTAGTTGAGAAGCTGTTAACTCATATGCAAGTGCACAGATGCACAATATCTATGCATGATGGTGCTCCATGCCACAGATCAAAAACAGTAAAGAACTACCTGTACAGGAAAAACCTAACTGTGCTTGATTGGCCAGGTAATAGGCCCGAGTCTAACCACATCGAAAATATGTGTACCGTTTTAATAAACAAGGTAGCAGAAAAACAACCCTCCAATTCCCGAGCTTTGATTGACGCGATAAAGTACGTGTAGTGCAAAGACATTTCAAGTGACTACTTGCAAATCTCTCATTGAGAGTATGTCACATCGTATTTTGTCCGTTATAAAAACAAAGGTTCCCACACAATGCACTGATTTCGGTCTTTTTATGTTTCAAAGAATGTAAGTAATTATCTGTGGTGTCATTTTTTCAAATATCACTGACTGGTAATTAGTTGTTCCTTTGAAAAACTTAATTTTCAATAAATTGACAGGAGCTCTTAAATTTCTGCAAATGACTGTAATTCAGATATCATCATAAATAACGCACTGACGTTGTAATATATTTAAACAGAGATATCCTTAATGACTTTATTAATGCATTTTCAATAATAGAAAGAGAAAGAATATCAGTACTTTGCATTTTCTCCTTTCACATGTAGAATTGATGAAGTGTTTAGCCAGCTATTTGCATTGCAGTGAAGGTTAATGTTCCTCTTCACAGGAACACATATAAGTGAGTGCCACTTATTTCCTGAGGGCTTTTGTTTTGGTAATCCCTGGTGAAAACAAAAAGATAAAATTCGCGCAGACGTGTTGACTCAGATCAATATTTAATTCTTAAAGAGGTGCTTCGTAATAAGGAGAATTTTGCAGGGACAAGCAAATTTGGAAATACTGTTTGTATAAAACTGAACCACTTCGTAAAATATTGGTGCTGCTGCTCAATTTGGAAGCTCGCATTTTAGTTTTCTATTTTTCCTAAATATTGAAGCAGGATCTCCAACATTAATTGCATCTTTCGTTCAACTCGCTATTATGAATTTGTAGTTGCCGAAAACCATGCGCAAAATAATTTTTGACTAGTTTCGTCGAAAAAGTAAAATCATATTTTCTACATCACATTTAATATTATCCAATAATTTAAAGATAATACTGAAACCCAAGAGGATAAGAATTTTCTTTATTGGCATTCGACTTTTCGGCTTAGAGTGAGCTTCTTTATATATATATACACACACACACAGAGTCAAAGCACATTATTTTGACCACCTTCTACTTTTGACGTCAACAGCGCGTAGCCAATGAAAGAAGGCACGTGTCATGAGCTGTGGCTTGGAGGGTATATAGGGTGTGCTGTAGGCATTCTGAAAACATATCACTCGTTGCTGTCATGAATAAAAGGAGCGATTTATCAGATTTCTAAAAAGGGATGATTATCAGTTTTCTGACCAAGGGTGGCAGTATTTCTGAAACAGCGCAGAGTGTGAAATTTTCGCATGCTGCTGTGGTTAAAGTGTATATTGATTGGAGAAATGGCACAATTGCGAATAAGCGACGTGAAAACTGCGGTGCACCACGTGACATTCATGTGAGAGGTGAACGTCGGCTGCGAAGGTGCGTGAGGGCCGATCGACACGCTACAGTACAAAAACTCTCTGGCCAAATAAACCAGGGAAATACCGGAAGTGTGTCTAAAACGACAGTTCAGCGAACCCTGCTGTGCATGGAGCTCCGATGCAGACGGATGGCCACTGCATCTATGCTAACAAAGGTGCATCAGCAGAAAAGGCTTACATTTGCACATTAGTGTGGTAATTCGACTTCCGCTGATTAGAAAAGGATTGCCTTCTCCGATGAGTCACGTTTTCTGCTTCATCGAACGGATGGACGTTGGCTAATAAGGCGAGAAACATCGGAGAAAAATGACTCTTCAACCATTGCTGGCAGAACACAAGCTGGTGTGGGGAATGTTTTCGTGGCATTCCCTGGGTCCACTCCTACCTGTATAAGGCACAATGGGCCAATTGGTTATGAATCCATCCTTGCAGACCACGTACACCCATACATGCGGATTGTCTTCCCTGGGGTGAATGAAATCTTCCAGCATGAAAATGCGACGTGTCACACAGCTAGAAGTGTCCAAGAGTGGTTGTAAGAGCACGATGAAGACTTCAAAGTACTTCCCTGGCATTCTAATTCCCCAAACTTAAACCCAATTGAGGATCTGTGAGACCACCTCGATCGTGTGGTTTGCTTTATGGATCCTCAACCACGCACCATCCAGACGCTGTAAGATGTACTGCAGTCAGCATGGCTCCACACACCTGTGAACACCTTGCAGTACCTTAATGAGTCACTCCCAGCCCATCTAGCTGCTGTCCGCGCTGCACACGACGGTTACTCTGGATATTAGCTGCTGGTCACAATAATGTGACTCGACCGTGTATATATATGTATACAAATCATGGTTATTTTATTTTCTATTTACACAACAAGATGTTGCATTATTGTTACTACACACAGTCTTTGCAAAAAACAAAACAAAATTGAAACACCCTGAGAAAGTCATCCGCATCCGGATGAAACTCGGCATTCAAGTACCGCAGGTCGGAGTATACAAATGATTAAAAGATTAAAAAGAACTACCAATGATTTAATAGTGGCCCGCCACAGATGTTACTGCGTATCAAGGAGAATACATCAAGACAAAGCTCCTGCGCAGGAACAATTGTGACAACGGGTAGCGCTTCCTTTAACTTTCACGGACTGTGAGGATGCCTCAACGTCGGATCCGTGCACAATGTGAGCAGTTGAGCGAGTTTGGGAGAGGACGTACAATTGGGCTGAGATAAGCCAGTTTGTCAAGTCACCACATCACCATGCATTTGGATCGGGCGAAGCGGCAATCGGACGATGTTGGCGCCAGTGGGTCGAGGACGGCACAACCCATCGGCACGCGGGGAGCGGACGTCTAAGGGCAACGACAGAACGAGAAAATAGAGTAATTGTGAGAGACGCACGAACAGAACCGAATTCGTTGCTTACAATCATCCGTAGCCATATTACGTCACTTACAGGTACAATAGTACCGTCCGGAACGTTGCCAAACGACTTGCGGTACGAAGACTACATTCGACGAGGCTGCCTAGCAAGCTTCGCGTACATCGGTTGCGGTGGTGTAGGTCCCAGTAAACGTGGGATACTGTCCAGTGGCGTCGCGTTGTCTTCACTAATGAGTCACGGTTTGTACTTGGCGGCAATGACCAGCGCATACGAGTCTGTAGACAAGCCAGCCTGTGCACGGATCCTACCTTTAGCAGAACACGCAGCGGGAGTAACTATCTGGTGAGCTTTTCCTACCACACCCGGACACATTGGTAGTCCTCCGTACTACATTCACGACTCAACGGTATGCCAACGACATTCTACGACCTGTTGTTTTACCATTTTTGTCACAGCATCACCGAGCAAGTTTTCAACAGGATATTGCCCGACAACACAAGGCACGGATCTCCCAGACCCTGCCTATGTAATGTCGACCCTTTCCATCGCCAGCCTGTTCTCCTGAACTCTCAGGAATCGAACATGTTTGGGACATGATGGGACGTACGCCCATTTCGGAATTTCGGCGAACTGGCTCTCAATTTGGACACCATCTGGCGTGCTAGGACAGTATCGGTGAACTGTATGCATATATGCCATGATTTTTTTTTTTTTTTTTTTGCTTTTTGATTGTGGGTTTAACGACCACTATGGGCAATTCATTGGACTATAAGCAGCCGTCCGTCCCTAATTTAGGGTCACTGTTTTCAAGGAAGGAAAAGATCCAGCGCCGTAAGACAAACTCAACATCCATGCCTCTCCGGAATTCTAACCCGGAGCCATCTCGGACTAATGATCAGAAGCCGTCGCTCAGACCACTGCGCCACCGGGGCGGCCATCTGTGCCATGTCGGGTATCCGTTTGTATCCGCGCCACAGGCCGTGCTACAACTTACTGACTTGTTCAACTCGTGTATCTGTTTTATCCGAGTAAATGGCCAAACTGTTCTGGAATTGCTATCATTCCCTTTCCTATGCATATACCGTACACTGCACGTACCAGCTTTCATCTAAATTGAGTGATTCCTTCTCCATTGGGTGAATCTGCTCAGGAACTGAAACAACCAGATGTTCGAAAACGCTATGAATACTGTGCATGGCTTCGTTCATTTATGGAACAGCATGGAATGGCGGTGTTAGATCTACTGTTTCTCAGTGATAAAGGCGTGGTTTCGTCTCAGCGGATACATAAACAGTCAAACAGGTATTTGTCCGCTTAAAACCCATATGTGATTCATGAAACCCTACTGCATTCTTAGAACGTCGTCGCATTGTTGGTTCTATTTTTTTTAAACGACATTAAATAGTGATGGGTACCAGAGCAATATTCTCACAGTTTATTGCCCTACTTGAGGCTGAAGAACGTGTGACGTCTGGTTCCAACAAGATAGAACCACATGCCACACGTCAAACGCAACTATAACTTTCCTACGGAAAGTTTTCGGGGACCGTCTGATTTCTCAAAGACTGGGGTCTCCAAGGTCTCCTGACTTGTCGCCAGCAGAATTATTTTATGGTGGTACTTGAAATGAGTGGTGTGCAAAAATAAACCGTGCACCTTGCAAGAACTGCAAAACAACATTACGACTTCTATTGCCGGCATCAATGTACAGCTTCTACGCAAGGTGTTGTCCGGCACGTTGAAATGTGCTCGAATCTGTATAAAAGTTAAAGGTGGATATTTTCAGTACTTAAAACGTTGATATATCAGATAAGAACTGTGCATTAACGTCATTTCCTTATACGTATATTGAGTATATTGTACAACCGACTTTGATGTGCGTCTTAATTGGGTCCCTTTGATGTGCGTCTTAATTGGATCACCCTGTGCGTCGCGTTCCTATCCTTCAGTTGCATACAAATATCTTGCCTATTCTGCCGTTATTTTACCTGAAAACACAATGTGTATTAACACTGGATAGAACAACATCATCATTATCAATTCAATGCTGGATGAAGGCCTTCCCAAGCTTTTTCCACGACTTTTTGTCTTCAACCAGTCTCCTGCCTGTCACTTCGACGTGCTTTTGAATTGCACCCACCCATCTGCCATATAGTTTACTTTTGGGTATTTTCATGTTCCTTGGAATCCAGTCTAGCACAATTCAATTAATTTGTTCACAGGAGGAGCACCATCGGAGCAGCACTGTAATCTTTCGCAAAATTGTTGAATAAATATTTGGCTGTTAAATTCTGACGACCGACTACTACATAGCCGACTAACATGCGACTAACTGATCGATCGTTGACTTTCTGACGACCGACTCATAAATGGTCAAATAACAGACGACTGACTAATAGACGACCGACTCATAAATGGTCAAATAACAGACGACTGACTAATAGACAACCGACTCATAAATGGTCCAATAACAGACGGCTGACTAATAGACGACCGACTTACAGACGACGAACTGACAGACGACTGACTAATAGAAGACCAACTGACAGACGACTGACTAATAGACGACTGACTAATAGACGGCCGACTAATAGACGGCCGACTAACAGACGACCAACTGATAGACAGCTGAATAATAGACGGTCAACTAACAGACGACTGACTAATAGACGACCGACTGAAGGCCAACTAACAGACGACTGACTAATAGACGACCGACTGACAGCCAACTAACAGACGACTGACTAGCAGACGCCCAAATGACAGACGACTGACTAATAGACGCTCAACTAACAGACGACTGACTAATAGACGGCCGACTATCACACGGCCAACTTATAGACGAATGACTAATCGACCGTCGACTTTCTGACGACCGACTAATAGATAGTCGACTAACAGACGACCGACCGACTGACAGACTGACAGACTAACAGACGACCGACCGACTGAGAGACTGACAGACGACAGATTGACAACTAACAGATGACTGACTAACAGACAGTCAACTAACAGACGACTGACTAATAGACGGCCGATTAATAGACGACCAACTGATATACGACCAACTAACAGACGACTGAATAATAGACGGTCAACTAACAGACGACTGAATAATAGACGGTCGACTAACAGACGACTGACTAATAAACGGTCGACTAACAGACGACTGACTAATAAACGACTGACTAATGAACGACCGACTGACGGCCAACTAACAGTCGGCTGACTGTTAGACGACTGACTAACAGACGGCCAACTGACGGACGGCTGACTAATAGAACCTCAACTAACAGACGACTGACTAATAGACGGCCGACTATCAGACGGCCAACTAATAGACGACTGACTAATAGACAGTCAAATAAATAGACGGCTGACTAACAGACGGCTGACTGATAGACGGCCGACTAACAGACAGCTGACTACTGGACGACCTACTGACAGCCAACTGACAAATAACTGATTAATAGACGGCCGACAAATAGCAGTAAAACTGTAATACAGCGATTTGTATAAATCAGGAGCGTATTTAGATAAGGCCAATGTGGCCTTGCCCCCCCCCCCCTTCCCACAAGTACCTCATTTTTTTTATGAAAATACGACTTACAGTACAAAAAATGCCTTAATTTAATAAAAATGCATCAACAGACATTAGAAAAACAATGGTTTAACTTTTTCTCTTATAATTCCTGAACTTATTTTGTTCTAGTGGATTTCAAAAACTTCCATTTCTTAGTCGGCTCCCCCGACAAAAAAAACTATTCTCCTGGTATATATATATGCAGTAGAACCTCGGTTATATGTTTTCCAAGAGGATTTCCTTAAAAAACGTATAAAAGAAATTTCAAAATGTCAAATACTATTGTAAAATTTTGAAGGCTTCGAAAAAGAAAGCAAATCCACAATTTAGGTTACGCTAATTTATTTATTTATTTATATTTGAGTGGAGGTTTATTGACCACTGTGAGCAACTCAATCGGCTATAAGCAGTCGCCCGTCCCTATTTAGGGCCACTGACTCCAGGGAAAGGGGAGAGCCAATGCCGTAAGACAAGCACAACATCCTACGCTAATTTATAATGTAAGGTATGCATACATACTTTATATACTACCTTGAGCCTACGCTAATTCTGACTTCTGTATAATTTATTTTTAATTCTAATTTCATTATAAAAACTGGAAAAGAAGTTATGTATGATTTCATATTTTCAATATCTGAAAAATGTTTACCTTCCGTACTATGTAGTAAATCGGAATACGATTTTGTTTTACATTCAATACTCCTATTCACACGTTTTTTTTTATAAGCATCGATCTTTTTGAAGCAGTTTGTCCATCAGTTGACTTAGAATTAGCGCCAAATAAAATATTCACTAATCTTTGCTTATTCGAAATATTTTGAATTCAGACGAAAAGAGAACAGTGAACATTTTTTGCTAACGTTTTAGCTGTATAATCTATATCATGGCTACAAAAAAAAAAAAAAAAAAAAAAAAAAAAAGGAAAAGAAGTGCTGTCTTGTTTCTCTCAAAGTTGTAACATACCGGGTTACGTATGAAAGAATCGAAGAACCGTGTATTTTTGGTGATGTGGAATTCAAAATTTAACGTAGGATCGCAAAAAGCATGTGAATGAATTACGTATAACCTAATTGAAAAAGCGATAGAAACTGCAGTAGAATATTGGGACTAGCGCATAATTGCATATGAAAGGAGAAAACGTATAACCGATGTTTCACTGTCATCATCATTGTCAACCATTATCAATTCACTGCTGGACGAAGGTCTCCCCAAGTTTCCTCCACAACGGTCTGTCTTGTGCCAGTCTCCTCCATGTCACTCCCGCATACTTTCGAATTTCATCCACCCATCTCCCATGTGGTATTCTGGGTCGTTTCCTGTCCCTTGGAATCCAATCTAAAATTTCGGCTGTCCATCGATGGTCTGTCCTTCTGGCAGTATGTCCAGCCCATTGCCATTTCAGGGATTTAACTCTGATCATGATGTCTTCCACTCTTGTCATTTTTCGGATCCACGAATTCCTCTTCTTATCTCTCCTGGCCAAGTATGCACCTCTCCATGCTTTTTTGAGTTGTATGCAGCCTTTGTATGTCTCTTTTAGTTAAGTTCCACGTCTCTGCACCATACGTAAGCGCTGGAAGGATGCATTGATAAAACACTTTTCTTTTAAGACATAATGGCATACGGCTCTTGAAAATCATGCTGTTTCTTCCAAAAGCTCTCCAGGCAAGTTTTGTACGCCGATTAATTTCTTCATCAATGTGACCTTCACTTGATATCTACTGTCCAAGATAAACGTACGTGTCTGTTATCTCTAGCTTTTCTCCATTAATCGATAAATCTTCATTTCTTGTAAAAGCATTGAACATCACTTTTGTCTTCTGAAAGTTCATTTTTAATCCCACTTCTTTACTCTTGTCAGCAAGTTCCTGGATCATACTCTGCAGCTCTGATGGGGTAGTTGCAAAAATCTTTACGTCATGAGCAAAACGAAGGTGAGTTAGATAATCTCCATCAATCTTTATCCCTTTGTTTTCCCAGTTCAGTGATTGAAAGACATTTTCCAATGTGGCATTAAAGAGCTTCGGAGATATGGTATCACCTTGTCTCACTCCCTTTCTAATTTTTATGTGTGTTGTATTTTCAAACAGCCGAATCTTTGCACTTGCATTTTCATAGATGTTATTAATAATATTAATGTATGCATATTCAATACCGCAGGATTTCAGAGCCATTGTAACTGCTGATGGTTTCACCAAATCAAAGGCTTTTTCATAATCGATAAAAGCCATGCACAATGGAAGTTCATATTCCCTCGCTCTTTCAATTAGTTCTCTCAGTACGTGGATATGATCTATTGTGCTGTAGCCACTCCTGAATCCAGCTTGTTCTATCGGTTGAGTCATGTCCAGTGTTACCTTCAAGCGGTGTGAAGGAACTTCACTGTCTGTGTATATATACATACGACTGTAAAAACTGTTACTGTCTAGGAAAGAGGGTCTGTACAAAAATCACCCAATCAGAGTGTCTTCAATAACAGTTTATTCACTTCCACTTCAGTTTGAATTACGCGTTGCTGTGTATAACCGAAGGTCTACATGTACTTATCCTTCAGTTCTTAGAAGTGAGTTTTGGTCTCCGTTCATATATCTCAGAAAGAATTATTTGCTTCTGTCCGAATTTTAGAAGAACAGAAACATGGTGATTGACAAACTGAAGAACGAACCGAGAGATTATACCTTCCGTTATCCGATAGAAGAAGAGCTTTTGCCCAGGAAATTTTGTAATGGATATGTCACTTCGCAGCAGGGGCTGCCGGTCCATAGGGCAACTGGGGCAGTCGCCGGGGGCCCCGCGCATTCAGGGGGCACTGCAGTTTAAGAAATAAAAGCAAAAATCTTTTTGGTTGAATCTGTCGTATTTATTATTTGTTTTTGTAAGTTATGGGTGCGAGGTCCTTAAACAGGTATTTACTTCTTTCTAGTTTCCAATTCCCACTAATTTTGATTAGGTTAGCCCAACAGATACTGAGATTTTCAGATTTCAAACGATTATTATAACCACCTTAATATTTTCCGCACTCATGAAATAGCAAATTAAATTTCATCATTTTCTGGCTCCACAATTTGTGTGTAAACCAGGTACTTAATACAAACAAGAAAGATGAAACCGAATTTTCGTTTTCATCTTTCTTGTTTGTATTTGTTAAGATGAAACGTCTTTTGAATCCATTCTGACGCAAATTAAATTTATCAAAGCTATTCAAAGTCAATGGAACCGGTATGGAAAACAATAGTATCTGACGGAAGAAAGAAGTTTTTCAATCGGGTTTTTAAACCCTCATATATTGCTGTGAACGGAATCGTGAACTTGCGCCCTCTGGTTGCAGGCTTGTGCTTTAAGAAAAACATGAATTTATATATGAAATATTTCGCACCGGAAACTCTCTATAACACAGAAATAATTTTTCAAGTCGGACTCTTAGAAACAGAGATATCGACAAAAATGAGATATGACTTCATGTTCCCTGATGGAAAAACCATGCATTCTTTTAGGAGGAAAGTATTTGCAAAATGTTTATCTACATGAGCCGTATCGGGCCAAGAAAAAAATTGAGTCGAGTTTTCAGGAGCCCAGATTTTGCTACAAATACATCAGAAGCAGATATTAACACCTATGCCCCCTGGTGGCCAAACCATTCTTTACCAAACATTAAAAATTATGTGAAAAATATTTTCCATCAGGTCTTCTATGCGATACAGGAAGAATTTTTCAAATCGGAGTTTTAGGAGCGGAAATAACGCAGAAAACGCAATTTACCTTTGTGCCCTCTAGCGGAAAATCTATGATTTACTTACAAATTTTGAATTTATAGGAAAAACATTTCGCATCTGAAACACTATCAAACAAAGAAGGAATTTTTCAAAGCGGACTCTTAGAAGTAGAGATATTGACAAAAATAAAGTATACATCTACGCCCCTGGCGTAGAAACCATGCATTATTTCAAGAATAAAATGTTCCTAAAAGGCTTGTTGACATGAGCAGTATCATTCAACAAACGACTTTTTTTCAATCTCGATTTTAGAAGCTCATATTTTGCTGAAAATACATCACAAGCGGAAATTAAGATTTACACCAATTGGTGGCCAAATCATTTTTTACAAAAATTAGAAATTATGTGCAAAGGATTTCCCATCAGGAGCTGTATCCGGTGCGGTAAAAATAATTTTTCAAATCGGAGATTTAGAAACAGAGATATCGGGAGAAAGCGATTTACCTTTACGCCCTCTAGCGGAAATTCTATGAATTACTTAAAATTTTTGAAATTATGTGAAAAACATGTCACACTAAAAACATTATCCAACGAAGAAGGAATTTTTGAAATCGGAGCCTGAGAAGTAGAGATATTGTCAAAAATACGATATACGTCTACGTCCCCTGGCGTAGAAACCTTGCATTATTTTAAGAAGAAAATGTTTCTAAAAGGTTTGTTGACATGATTAGTATCGGTCTACAAAACGACGTTTTTTTCAGTCAAGAATTTGGAAGCTCCTATTTTGCTGCAAATACATCAGAAACGGAAATTGAAATTTGCGCCCCCTGGTGTCCAAACCATTTATTTTCAAAAATTAGAAATTATGTGCAAACGATTTCCCATCAGGAGCTGTATCCTGTGTAGAAAGAATTTTTTAAATCGGAGATTTAGAAGCAGAGATATATAGGGGAAAACGCAATTTACCCCTACGCCCCCTAGCGGAAAGTCTATGAATAACTTAAAAATTTAGAAATTATATTAAAAACATGTCAACTGAAAACACTATCCAACAAAGAAGGATTTTTTTAAATTGGACTCCTAGAAGTAGATATATTGACAAAAATACGATATACATCTGCGCCCCCTGGCGGAGAAACTGGGGAATATTTTGAGAAGAAAATATTCCGAAAGGGTTTATCGATGGGAGTAGCATCAGTCCACGAAAATAAATTTTCATTCGATATTTTAAAAGCTCAGATTTTATGGCCAATTCATCAGAAGTAAAAATTAACACTTACGCCACCTGGTGGCTAAAGCATTATTTACCAAAAATTAAAAATTATATGGAAAAGATTTTCTATCAGGAGGTGTATCCTCTGAAGAAATTTTTTCAAATCGGAGGTTTAGAAGAAGAGTTATCGGGAAACATGTAATTTATTTTACGTCCACCTAGCAGAAAATCTATGCGTAATTTGGAAAAGTAACTATATCTAAAATACTCTTCGACATAAATGGAATCGAAAGATAAAAGAAGGTTTTCAATCGGATGTTTAGAAAAAAATATGTGAAATAAAACGTATTTTTGAATTCGACATCATCTGCATTTACGCCCTCTAGCGGCGAAATATTACATCGTAAAAAAATCTGCATTTACGCCCTCTAGCGGCGAAATTGCATATCGTAAAAAAATAAAATGAAGGATCATCATTCTCATATTTCAAGCTTCCCAATGCAAGTTTACAAAAGACGTTCTAAAAAGGTATACATTCAGACTTTTATATACTACACTGGGGTGCAAAAATTAAGGACGAAGAGTAGAAATTAGCATAACAGCGGAACAAGCAGGCCGAAAAGACGGCCATCAGCAACGTAACATTATGAACTTTTTCTTAAACTTAAAGCAAATAAATGTTTGAGATAATCATTTTGTCTTTATGATAGTTTTCGTGTGTGTTCCTTACGGACGACATTTTTCTCGTAACGAATTAATTAAAATATGAGATTTATTTTCTCGGTCTCGCAATAAGATTTCGCCCTGTGCCCGCAAAAAAAAAAAAAAAAAAAAAAAAGAAAAGCTTCGCAGTCAGAGGTACCAAAGGACAAAATTAACTAAAATCACGAATTTCCTTATACCCGATTTTTAGGTAACTAAGAGTTGGCAACGTGACGATTGACGTAATTATACGAATTGAGCATCATTTGGCAATTTGCATAATGTGTCAAATTTACGTCCAGTTAGACTCTCATATACTCATAACTTCCCCAAAATACCTAAGTAATTTTGTTTTGGGAATGCACAATGGTGTCTAATTTAATTACAGACAAATAATAGACACAACAAAAACAAGATACACTGCCGGAAAGTGAAGAAAGAACACCCAGCAGGAATGCCGGTAGGAACATCATATTATAATATGTTAGTTGTTTAGGGAAGCAGGAACTGTGATCCAAGTCGGAATGCCATTGGATGAAATAATGACGTCACAGCGGACGACAACATGCAAATGTACGCAGCGCGTGTTTAAGGACTAGGGCTTGCAGAACGAAGTCATTCGTCTGGTGTCGTGTTTTTCGATGCTCATTTAAGGATCTACCATGCCTGGACGACGCAGGCGCACAACATTTGTTCAGTTATCGGAGTTCGGGCGAGGCCGTATAGTAGGTCTACGGGAAGAAGGTTGATCCTTCCGTCAAATTGCGGACCGAGTGGGACGAGTGGTATCGGCCGTGGTAAGATAGTCGCTTCAGTGGTCAGACGAGTATTCGCACACTCGCAAACGTGGTTCCGGGAAGCACAGAGTTATGGACGCAGGAAAGAATCGGCGTATCAGGAGGGCGGTGTTGCAGAGCGGACGGCTACGGCGTCTCGATCCTCTGTCATACCAAGGGTGTCTACCAGAACAATACAGAATCGTTTGTTGGAAGCAGGACTACGGGCATGCATGCCGCTGGCATGGTTGCAACTGACCCCTGGTCACCGTTGAGAACCTATGCCGTTGTTTCAAGAACGAGTTCATGGGACGGAAGAATGGCGGTCAGTGGTCTTCAGAGATGAAAGCCGATTATGCTTGAGAGCATCTGACGCTCGTGTACGCGTCCGAAGGCGAAAAAGTGAGCGGGTTCTGCCATCGTGCATCCGCCAACGACACACAGGCATCATGCTGAAGGGAGAGATTAGCTATCACTCTCGTACGCGTCTGGTGTTTGTACGGGGTACACTGAATAGCAGTACGTACGTCAGCGACATCGAGCAGCCGGTCGGCCTGCCATTTTTGACTCCGATGCCCGATGCGATATTCCAGCAGAATAATGCCCGGCCACACTCCACCCAGGCAACTTAACATGCTCTTCAGGCTGTGTATCAACTCCCTTCGCCAGCACGCTCTCTCCGGACTTATCTCCAGTCGAGCATATCTGGCACTGGATCGGACAAAGAATCTTCCGCGATCCCGGCCGGCAGCGACCATCGCTGAATTACGTGTACAAGTTAAGCGCATGGAATGCTCTCCCCAGGGTGATATCCAGTTTTTGTACTACTGATTGCATGCCAGATTGGAAGCTTGCATTGTTGCTAGAGAGGTGCAACACCTTATTAAAATGGGCCTTCTGTACACTGTAAATAAGCATTGAATCACTTCACACGTGTTTTTTCTTGACAAGTTATTGCTACGACATAAATCTCATAGATGCAGCTCCGATTTTTAATGGTGTTCTTTTTTCTCTTTCCGGCAATGTAAACGATAGATACAATACAAATAATAGATACCACGGGGGAAAGTGAGATATTCCATATTGTTCTTCATTAACACGATTTCAATGCATCTGTAAGTCATTTGGAAATGTCTTTTTTTTTTCTTTCGAAATGCTGCCTTATCGTTGCTTTAGCCGTGAATATTGCTGAAAACATCAAAGGACATAATTCCGCTCCACGAAAAACGTATGCTTTCCTTCTTTCTTGATTTTCTTCTTTTACCTTTTCTGTGGGAAAAAAAAACAGCTTTTTTTTCCTTCTTAAATAACAAATCAAAACAGTTCTCGTTGGTTGTAGAAGGGGGGAAAAAGTACACATTAGGAGAACTCTGATATTTACTGCACACAGAAGCCGTTCTCCGTTAAAAAAAAAAAAAGAAGGAAAGGGGAGGGGGATCTTTTCAGCAGCGTTCAGTATCACCGCTTGCTCCGGTCAACTGGAATTGTTTAAATGCTTGGATTTTATTTATGTTGCAGTTACGTTGCGGTATTACTCGGAGCAAGGAACGGTTCTGTAAATCCCACAGCTAAAACCAAATATTAGCAGTGGAGTGCCTTGGGGAAGCTCAAGCGCTGAGGAGATCTATTTTGCTGCTTTTGGAGAAGGCGGTCTCTACTTTCTCTCTGCGATAACTCTCGGAGAGAAAAACTGGCTGGCACCATATCGGAGTGACTGGCTTTGTTTAGTAAGATAGAGCGTCTTCTGATGCCGGACGAAGTAGATTTAAAGCAAGAACTCTTTGAAATTAGAAACTAAAGTAACCCAGCGTAACATGCAGTTTTTTTCTAAAGTATATTTCTTTCCATGTCGCTAAAAGTTCCCCCTTCTTTTGACGCTTCTTATCTGAATAAATGCTAATAAAATATCGGGATATCACACTTGATCGAATATCACATAAAAAGCAGGTGGATGACGGGCGTCGGTACTAAAACATGTCGCAGCTTTTCCCTGTAACATATGACTTCAAAACCCTAGTTCATTTTGAAAGAGAAAAATAAATATCATTGCTCTAGACTATGTAAAAAAAGGGACTCTTCTGTGGAAGGTACTGAATAAATATGGTATTACTGAGAATATTCTTAATAGTGTGAAAGTCATGTACGCTTGCGGTAGAGCTTGTGTACGTGTGCTTTATCGAAATGGTTTTCTATTGGTGCAAGAGTCAGGCAAGGCTGTGTAATGTCGTCCAATCTGTTTAATATATTTATGGATGCATGCACGCGTGATGCCAAAATGGATAATACTCGTCTGTGTCTTGGTAATATGCGCATGTGCAGATTGCTTTATGCTAATGACTAGGGCGTGGATATCTATGACATGTCATATTTTATCCTAGAAAGTCATCTTTTGAATTTGTTAGGTCATATTTTAGCCAATCGTTGGCTATGCGAACGCGAAATGACGTCATAAGGACTCCATGACTCGTAACCATGCTCGTAACCGAAGCATTTCGAACGGCCTGACCAAGGAGGTTATATTACTGGAGACAACACTCCTATCCACACAGCATTGGCCGCCATAAGTCTCCGTCTGTGCTGCAATGACGTCATGAGCAGGCACGACGCAGCCGCAGAAGAGAAGCTGCTTGAAAACCAATAGAATAAAAGCTTCTAAGCGTATAAACAGATAAAATGAGTAATTCAATAATCTTTATCAATGATACACAAGCTTACTGTTTCATCAACGGTATAATTTAGTTCATTTTTGTCTGCTTGTGACGTCACACCGCAGATTAGCTGTGACTTATGGCGGCAGAGCCAGTGGTGTCTCCAGTAATATAACCTCCTTGGGCCTGACTTTCCCGTGGGAAAGTTTTCCTGAAAATTGTTTTACTTAGCCTCTTTTGGATTATTATTATTGGCATCTTGCCAACCACTGAAACGAGCCTAGCGCGGTGGTACAAGCTAAAAGTAAAACTCCCGTCTCAACTTCAGTTTGATCTCAACATGTCTAAAAGCGGGTGTTCGATGAGCGTGAAATTACGGTGTTTTGTTCAAGAGTTTGGGGAGCAGATTTTCAGTAGCAATGGTGAAATTTTCTTTTGTAAATTGCGTGAAGTCAGGGTATCGGATCAAAAGCGTTTTAATGTTCAACAGCACTGTGCTACCGTGAAACATCAGAGGTGTATAGCAAGATTTTCCTCCGCTGAGAACAGACAGCGTCTCCGTTTCGAGACATCTTTTTCAACTGCTGGTTCATCAAATACACCGTCAGAATATTGTAAGGACCTCTGTAAAATGATATTTACTTCGAATATTCCCTTAAGGAAATTAAGTAGTGGTTGTGTCAGAGATTTTTTGGAGAAGTACACCAGTCATCCGATTCCAAATGAATCAACTCTTAGGAAAAACTATATCTCCGCCTGCTATGAAGATGGTTTAGTTAAGACTAGATCTGCTGTGGCCAACAGTAAGATATGAGTTTCAATAAATGAAACAAGTGATGTATATGGAAGATACATAGCTAATGCTATTATCGGCACTCTGAAATGTGACAAGTCTGATGAAGTATTTCTTCTAACGTGCGAAAATCTACAAAAAGGAAACAATTCCACTATTGCTATACTCTTCGACGATTCAATGAAATTCTCAGGCCAGATTGTGTACAAAGAGAAAACAACCTCTTGCTTTTAACAGATGCCGCTCCATACATGACTAAGGAAGCAAAGAAACTTAAACTACTTTATCCGAAAATGGTCCATATCACATGCCTTGCATATGGTTTGCACAGAGTGGCCGTAGAGATTCAAAGCAACTATGCTGATGTAGATAAGCTAATTTCAAATGGTAAAAAAAATGTTCATAGATGCTCCGCTTCGCGTGCAGAAGTTCAAAGTAATTGCTCCTATTTTGGCACTTTCTCCCCAACCTGTCCTAACACGGTGGGGGAGCTGGCTGGATGCGGCTTTGTATTATTGCACAAATTATGATTCTTTAGACAGGACAGTTAAAGAGTTTGACTGTTGTGATTTTTCTTCCATCAAAATTGTGCAAGATTTTTTTTTCTGATACCTTGGCTGGAAACTTGGCATATATATAAAATGCAACTTCAGTGGAATATCTAGTGCAATCACTCGCCTTGAAACTGTAGGAATGAAACTTAGCGATGAACTACAAATTGTGAAACAAACTGTGGGTGATTTAAAGCAAGCACAGGTGAAAGTGTAGCTGAAAAAGTGACAAACTGCAAAGAGTGTTGCAATCTAATCCAGATTATTCAACACTTCGCAAAATAAGTGACATTCTTTGTGGAAGTAAAGCAAAATTTAATGACTTCAAGCCAGAATTTTCTCTAGATGAGGTGGCGTTATTCAAATTTGCCCCTGTAATCTCTTGTGATGTCGAGCGGAGTTTCTCTAGGTACAAGAACATACTGACGAGCAACAGAAGGAGATTTGAGTTTGATAACCTGAAGATGCACGTAATCATCCAGTACAATTCTGTGATCGACGATTTTACTCTCAAAATGTTCATTTGATTCCTTCAACTCTAGCACATTTGCACTGATTAGTGCTAATTGTTTAATTAAATAGAAGTCATAAAGTTCTAAGTATATAGAAGTGATGAAGGACAAACCTTTTAGTTAATAGCTATGTATAATCTGTATGTGTATAAGCACTGAGTTTTAAAAACTGGGTGATAATTTCATAAAATTTATGAAGTCATATTTTGGGTTTAATTGGTCATATTTAAACAACTTTAAGGTCATATATGCTTGCATATTTTTGACAGTTTTAGGTCATAAAATTCCGCTCCCTACTGATGACACGGTCCTGTTGGCAGATAGAAAAAGTGAGTTGCAGAGTGTATTGTCCCGGGCGTAAGTTTGTATGAAATTCAAACTAAGTATAAATAAGGGAAAAACCATAGTTATGGTTTTGGAGCAAAGAACTGTTCGTACTGAATACAAGATAAGCTTTAATGGCACAGAGATTGGCCAAGTGAATGAGTTTGTATATTTAGGAAGTATGTTTGACTGAGAGAACAAATTATATGGCGAAATTAATAGACGAGTGATTTCTTCATTGAAAGTCATAGTTGCCTTAAGAGGATTTCACAGGAATGATGAGAAGTCTCGAATGGCTGTGTATGAAACTGTAATTATTCCTACTCTGATGCACGGCAGTGAAACCTGGGTACTGCAGAAAAGACATAGAAGTCGTTTGTGTGCTGGGGAGATGCGGTACTTAAGGGGGTCTGTGGTAAGACATGCGCTGATCATGTGAGGAATGATGTGTTGCAGATGTGAAATGAGAGGCAAAATATTGTAGGTAAAATGGAGACTAATATTCTTAGGTGGTGTGGCCATGTTGAAAGAATGAGTGATGAGGTGTTGACTAAGATAATTTTTTCAGCCCACGTGGCTGGAAAGAAAGGTAGAGGAAGGCCAAGGAAATCATGGGAGGACCAGATTCAAGAATGTCTGCTTCAGAAAAAGATTATCAGTATGAAGTACAAAAGGTTTTGTGTGCGGCATGTGATGTATGTTAATGAAGCTCGAGCGGTGTGCAGAGATCGTTGTAAATGAAGACATTCGATACACTAACAGTAAGTAAATTTTAGTTCTGTCAGTTAAATGTGTACTTGGCGCATGGATAGTCTTTCTTTGAAGAGTTAACCTCTGAATTTCAGAGAACAGCTTCATGATTTGTATAAACACTGAAGAGCAATTGAATTAGAGACAGTTGGCGTTATGCAAATGTGGCGCTGTGGGCGGCCCTGTAAACGGAAACGACATGACGTATGAAGCGATCCGACAATACATGGAGTGATGCGACGGGAATCAGTAAGAGTCGGACACAGTATGGGTAGTACAAAGGATCTAAGCGCATTTGATCGTGGGCAAATTTTTGGGGCCTGACGAATGGATCACTCCATCTCGGAATTCGTGCAGGCACTGGGATTTTCACGAACCACTGTGTCACGGGTGCACCGTGAGTACATCGAATCCGGTAAAACCATCCCTGCAAGGGCCAACTGCCGTGGACAACAGCGTGTGGATGAGCGAGGTCATCGTCGGCTAGCTCGCACTGTAACAGCGGATAGACGAACCACAGGGCAATAAATCACTCGGCAATTTAACCCTGGTGCACAAAAACGTGTAAGCAGCCACATCATCCAGAACCATCTCCTCGCTATGGGGTACAGAAGACATCGTCCAACGAGAGCACCGCTGCTGACCGCACACCACGTGGTCCAAAGATTAGCACGGGCGCAAGAACAACGCCACTGGACCCTAGACATGTGGGAAAATGTTGCCTGGACTGATGAGTCGAGATTCACGTTGGTACATGCGGATGGCAGGATACGAGTACGGCGCAAAACCCATGAAGCGATGGATCCTTCTTGCCAGCAGGGTACTCTTCAAGCTGGTGGGGGTGGCATTCTCGTCTGGGGACTGTTTACGTGGACTAAAATGGGACCCCTGGTACGTGTGACATCGTCCCTCACAGGTCAACGTTGCCGGTATATCCTGGACGACCATTCCGTCCCGTTTGTGCGTCTTCAACATCCCACTGTGGACCTCATCCTGCAACAAGACAATGCACCGTGCCATTGCTCCCGAATTGTATCCGAATGGTTGGATGAACACTCCACCGACGTGACCTCGCTTCCCTGGCCAGCTAGGTCACCTGACCTCAATCCCATCGGGCACATCTGAAATGCCATCGAGAGAGATGTTCAAGGCTCTGACCCCTCCCTTCCCCCTCTATTAAATCTTCGTGAACTGAGGGAGCTTGTTCAGGGGTCGTGGATCCGTATGGCTTCCTATGCAACGCTTCCGGTGTCTTGTCGAGTCCATGCCGAGACGAATCGCCGCCGTCATTAGAGCGAAAGGTGGTGCTACACGTTACTAGACAGGTATATCTAATTCAACTGCTCTTCAGTGTATGTATGTATGTATGCTTTAGACTGCTTTGACAAAACGTTAAAGAAAATATCAAATAATCATAACATCTATCATCTGCAGCATTACTAGTTTCTCAATTATGTAAGTTCACGATTTCTAACGATCTTTCAAAACTCTATTTTTATTAGCATCATTAACCATTATATTCCCTTTTGTGTTGCGATCCCTCCACCTCAAATAAGACCATTGTTTCGCTTCCGTATTTGCTCTATATTCATAACTTTACGACCTTCATTTTTTAGTTCTATAAAATGCCCATACCAACGTGAGCTTGCGTCTAGGGCTTTCCTTGAAATTTCTATCACTTGCTCTGTAGAGCATAAAATTCCGATTTTTTTTTTCTTTTCTCGTAACAACGCAAAGCTGTCTTGTCGCGTATATTACCTATTTAAGTTTATGCTTTTATTTACTATCACTTCCAGTAAAATATTCAAGATTTATTTACCATTATGTCTTAAAAGAAAAAGTATTCAATCAATGTATCCTTGCAGTTCTTACTTATGGATCAGAGACATGGACTACGGGGGTCCTAATAAAAGTTCTGCACACTGTCCATTTTTTGAGAAAAGTGTGAAGTAACGGAGAAACATTACCTTATTACCGTTCAATGTACTCCCCTCCTCTGCTAATGACAGCTTGCCAGCGTTGAGGCAGGTCCCGGATGCCCCGTAGTACGCCATCTTTGTTCGGCTGTCGTATCACTCGGGTCACGTCCAATGACAGTTCGTCCAGCGATTTGTAGCGGATGCCCCAGAGCCGATTTTTTAACTTTGGGAAAAGTTCAAAGTCGGGTGGACTGAGATCAGTGCTGTATGGTGTCTGGGAAAAAGTTTCCCAGACACATTTCGACAAAAGTCCCCGTACCCACGCTGCACCAAAACACGATGCGTTGTCATGCAGGAAGATTGCTCCCATTCCAACAAGTTGGGGTGATTTTGACAAATTTTCGGACTTAACTTTGCTGCCCTCAGAAAGTCACGATAATATTGTGCGTTGACATTTTGTCTTACGGGCACTCGATCAGAGACCACAACACCCCGGACATCGTACGCAAAAATCATCATTTGCTTCACTTTGGATTGTTACCGACGACACTTTGAGGGGCGTGGGGAACTTGGATGCCTCTATTCCACTGATTGCGACTTCAGTTCGGGCTCAGAATCACGAGTTCAAGTCTCATCAATTGCGACAATTCTATTCAGGAAGGTTTCGTCCTCCCTTTCAAACTTGGGGAGGTGATCCTGTGCGATTGCTCACTCTAGCTGCCTTCTGCTCAGGGGTGAGTTGATAAGGCATCCAGCGCGCAACGATTTTTCTTTTTCCAAGTGGGTCGGTCAAAATTCGGTGAACAGACATGTTGGACAAATTTTCCTTATGAGTAATCTCCTCTACAGTCAAGCGACGATTCTCTTCGAGAAGCGTTGCAACAGTGGTGACAGATGTTTTGTCTGTCGCCGTTTGAGATCGGCCTGAGCGGTGATCATCTTCGATGCTTCTTCGGCTTTACCGAAAGCGCGATGCCCAGTGAGAAATTGTGCTTTAATCAAGAGTTCCTACCCCACAAACTTCTTGGCAGTGGATCTGTGACGGTGTTTTTCCTTGCAGAGTTTCTATTTTCACGTACGAGCACTAGTCTAACATAGTGACTCGACCTGAGGAGCTGCACGCTTCCATTTTCAAACCCTCCCACGTCCACGCAGCAAATGATAGCGTTTCGTTCTGAGACCACTGCGTTGCTGAGAGTCTGACCTTAACATAACGCAATTATTTCCCGATTGCATCATTCGCTTCCGTTTTGGCTTAACTTTTATTATGCCTCTCGTTCAGCCACAAAAAAAATGTATTGCGGAGCATCATGTTGGAAACGGAGGTGGGTTTATAATAGACTTCCGTATGAAGACGGTTGTCATGCAATTTGCTCACTGAGACGTCGAGATAAGATAAGGTACCGTTGTGTTCAAGCTGCATGATGAAATTGCTCGTAGAATGTATATAGTGTAATTTATTTTATCGAGGAAAAATGGGAGAGTCTCCTTTCCATATGGCTATATGAAAAATACTTTGTCTGCACAATATAGCCATGTGGTAGGCCTTGGGGTGATGTTGGTGAATATATGTTGCTCAATGGGGCGAAGTATTGCTTCCGTGAGGACGGCTGAAAGCGAAGATCTAATCGGAGCGCCCTTTACTTGTTTATAAATTTGTCCTCGGAAACTAAAGTAGCTGGAATTTGAGACCAAGTCCATTAATTTGAATATGTTGAGGCAAAGACTCCTGAGAATAAACTGATGAATTAGATATAGCCGCCTTTAATGTTCTGATGGCTTCCGTTACGGGGATCGATGGATAAAGAGAAACTACGTCGAAACTGCCGATAATGTCGCGTAGTTGAACAGTGAGCTGCTTGGCTTTCGTGATAAAATCTGGAGTGGATGTTATTTTAAAGTCCTGGAAAGAGCTTGGAAAGTTTTATTTCTATTCTACACCAAGAAATTTCGGATTATTAGTGTAGTTATACTATTTTGAGTATGGTGTGCAGTTCCTACTTATTGAACATTCTTTTTTTACCCTGTAAAAGAAGGGGGAAGGGGCTACAGTAATTTGAAAAGTAGTAACTGACAGTTATTCTGGATGACACTTGATCCTACGGTTCTGATCGTTAAAAGTTAAAACAACAAATAAAGATGATGCAGTAGATGCAATAAGACCATCGAGCGGCATGTATGGCGGATGCTCTTTGATAGCCAACGTTGGTTTTACACAGCGACATAACAACTGTGTTTAGATTATAACTCAACATTTAGGTCAGATTACAGGGACGTAATTATCAAAACAATGATTCAGAACTGCTAAAGAAAAGCTAGGGATATTTCGATTTAGAACCCCAGGCGTTTGTTAATGCTAGTGTTATCATATCAGAGTGTTGGCTGGGAGAGTACGAAAGGGAACGGTACAAAAATGTCGGGTTCCAATTTGCTGCCACGTCTACCCAGGGTCAAGAAAGATGTCCGAGGGATAACTGGACTTAGAAGCTGTTAATGGGATAAGATGTGTCGTATTGGTGCGTTTTCTGTAAACGCTGCTTTCAGACTACAAACAATGCAGAGAAGACATGTAACAGACAGAAAACGCAATAGCACCATTGGAACACTACGGTGTCTCACAACAATGAAGGAGAAACAACCGAATTTTTTTTTCTGGAAGGGGAGAGATAAGATCAGATCATATGTAGAGGAATTGAGTGTTTGACCCCAGGTCTTAAGCAACCCTTAGAAAAAGGAAGCTAAGAGATTTGGGCTACAGTGCCCAATAGGAAAGTGACACGGAAGCGAAGTAGAAAAGGGGAGGAAGATGCCCTTATTCATTACCGGGGGGTAGGGCAGTACCCGTGGTCCGACGGTTTAGCAAGCCCATCCGTCGCACGACGGATATTTAGTGGTTGGAGCTTTCGTACCTGCCTGGGATCGAAACTGAAGTTCCTCCGTGGCAGTTACGAACGCTGACCATTAGGCCATCCGTGGTCCAGAAAGGAGAGGGGGCTTAACGACCACCATGAGCAACTCGATGAGCCATAAGCAGTCGCCCATCCCTAATTTAGGGACACTTGTTCCAGGAGAGGAATAAAGAAAGGGCCGTATGACAAACACAACATCCATGTCACATCGGGATTCGAACCCAGACGCATGTGAGATGAATGGTCAGGACCCAGCGCTTAAACCATTGCGCCCAAGGGGCGGCTCCTATGAGTCTAGATTTCGTCTACATCTCCACGGTAGCGCACCCAGAAATTCCCCAAGGAAGGGAGGCCCATGGGCCGTGGCGCACATAATTTTCCCAAGGTGGGGGTGATCCCCCCCACACACGCACCTACATTTACCTGGGAAAATAGTCAGGTGCCATAACAATTAAGAAGGAGGTTGACTTTTGTGCATTTATTCTTATCCAGTTACTACGTAGTAATGTTACAGTACAAGAAAGTTAAATAATTGGAAGAAGCAGTAGGTGAAATTCTTTTGCTGGTCAGATTTTTCTAAATTTATTTAACAGAACTACTCCCTTATAATTATTTTATGTTAAAATTATACGGTACATGATTAAGAAGTATATACAGTTCACGCATCGTGTTTTTTTGTTTCAAACTTCGACGTAATAATTTTCCGCTCTGCCAGCCCTAAAGAGGGCGAGCCAATGCGTCTCGATAATCAGCGATGGTGTATCTGCAGAACTTCAGGAACATCTGTCTGTTAAAATATTTGCCAACCTGTTCGCATCTATGCTGCGGTTCAGTCGTGCTGCGAAGACTCTGCTGTTGACACCAGCATACATTTGTTTAGCGCACACTAACGGTAACGTGTCCTCTAACGACATCATCAAGGTACTGTGACACTTTTCCACCATGCGATAGGCTATTGCTTTCTTTTGGTGGATGGTATAACACGACCACATCGAACTCATACTGTGTTTTACGGTCCACAGTATGAGCTCCACAGTACGATCCACAGAAGATTGCGCATTCCATACCTCCCACTGCAATAATCCTACTACGTTAATACCATTGAGCACGGCTGGGATGCATTAGAGGAGCTTCGACAGGCATCGCCCGACCACTGCGACACAACCAGAATTTTGTGACATTTCACTTAATTAGTATGCATGAACTGTACTTGCAATATTTCACAGATGAGATTCATCTTCACTTGTTTATCTTGTCGAGCGTTGGCTGGATGTTCCTGGTTAATTCTGCCTGCTGACGAGACAGCGCCGGGGTGTCTATCCCAAGTCCCTGCTAATGATGCTACGAAGTAATGGGTAATTTGCTGGATTGTGCCTGTTGGCTTTTTTCTTTGGTTTGTAGTCTGCCTTTCCTATTTGTTTACTGGATGATCCTGGTTAATTCTCCTGCCTGCTGACGAGACAGCGCCGAGGTGTCTATGCCGAGTCCCTACTAATGATGCCACGGACCTCCATAGATATTAAACTTCACTCGTGGACCTTGTCGAACGTTGGCTGGATGTTACTGGTTAATTCTTCTGCTTGCTGACGAGACAGCGCCCTGGTGTCTATGCTGAGTCCTTGCTAATAATGCTACAGAGTAATGGGTGATTCGCATGGATGGTGCCTGTTGGCTTTCTTCGTTACTTTCCAGTTGTGTTCATGCTGTCAAATGACTTTTTCTTTTGCTCAAGGACTAGTATGTTAGTCATGATTATGTTGCCATTTGTGAGCATTTTCCTCGTTGACTTCCCATCTCATGATAAAAGCATTCTTGACATTTCATAGAAGTTGTAAAGCTTTGTAACTAATGATTTGGAATTCTACTGTATTAAACAGTTAAACTTGACTTGTGTTGTAAAATGTGTGCACTGTCGCTATTTACTTAACTTAAGACGGTCAGCACTCTTAAGACAGTCTTCCCTGCAGAGGTTATGAGCTAGCTGGGGCCGGGCAAAGAAATAGTTGCAGATTGGACAGTGGCAGGTCATATTATTCTGATACGACCGTGAACACCACAGATCGACTGACACTATCTGCATGAAAAATACCTCGTACAGATAAAAACAGTTTTCACGACTACCGCTAACGAAACACCCGAGATGCGTCCGGATTCGAATCCCGTTGAGGCATGGATGTTGTGCGTTTGTCCTACGGCGCTGGCTCTCTCTGCCTTCCCTGGAACCAGTGACCTTAAATTAGGGACGGGCGACTGCTTATAGCCCGCTGAGTTGTTCACGGTGGTCGTTATACCACCAGTAAAAAAAATGAAAGTTATACGTAAATTAGAGTATACGTCATATACTCCGAAAATTAGTTATTTGCGTGGAACGGTGCTGTGGATCTCTTGTTAAAATTCACAAAGCTGCTTTGACAAAAATAGCGTAGGTATGTGTGATTCCCACTCAGGTGATGTTAAAATACAAATTTAACTTTCGAAGTTTTGTGGCTAATCCTGCTTGCCTTCCAGCGTTGTTTCGCAACATAAGCCTCTTGCTCTCCAGAAACGTGAAATTCATTTCTTAACACTTAAAACGTCTGCATAAAAAAATCCATTAATTTTTCAAAGCAAATCAGAAATTATCAATATACCCTTAGGCCATTATTTTTTCGTTGCTGCTACAAGTATGCTCTTCGACGAGGTTTTAGAAATGATCTTAAAAGCTACTAAAAACATGACGTTTCAGTTACAGAAAAAAAGCAATGAAGGAACCAAGAAAACAGAAATTTTGGAAAAACTTGAAAAAAAAAAAAAAGGTGCTCTGTGCTTTTAACTTGAAGCTTTAAAGTGTAAATAATGAATGGCAAAACACTTTCTAAAAGGGAAATAAGGAGAAAAAAAAGTTATGCAAAAAATAATTGAAAGTAAAAACTCCTTCTCTGTGATGCCGATGCATTTTGACAAATCTTTTAAAAAGTCCTTTACGAATATTTAACTTCAAAAACATTGCCGTAATTTCATTAACTCTGAAGAAGTCTTCAAGTGGAGTTATTAGAAAGTTAAGCGCTATATATTGCTTTGCTTCAAAGAAAGTGAGAAAAGAAAAAATATGTATAGTTTCTTTTCTTTCTTTTTTCCAGAATCCGTTTAAAGGAAAACATTTTTTTTCGCTTTTTGCACATAACCTATTCATGCCTCTGGAAAAACGAATGAAAGAAAAAAACGAATGAACTGATGTCATCTGACAGCCATGCTATCAGAATAAAGCGCCATAAAACGAAAGTGACCCCAAAAATGAAGTGCAGTCCTTTTTCTATAATCCTGGCTCGGTATTACTAGTTAAATTAGAAAGGCTCATTTTCGTATTTTTGCCAGTCTCTTTTCCTCACATTATTTCCTTGAATTTACATGAGGATTTTAAAAGCTTTGGTTTTTTGGAGAGAAATGTAAATCAGTTAACTATTATTATTGTTATGATTTCAATAATAACAATGTAATATTTGAAATGTGAATTATCGTATTCCATCACCAATGCTCTCGCATCCTAACTTGCAAACCAATTTGTAAACGAACTCTTCATGCGGTTTACAGGTTAAGTAAAGGATAATAAACCTTCTGTGATACAAAAACTCCTCACTACAAAGGTTAAAAAAAAGGTCTGCTTTGATCCAGAAACTGAAGGATTTTTCATTGGGATTCAAGACAGCGTTACTGCAACCCAGAATCAGAGACACATAATGAAAGTTGTAGATGATGACACCTGTAGAATGCGTGGGAAAGCCAGTACAACCATAGAACACATAATGAAAGTTGTAGATGATGACACCTGTAGAATGCGTGGGAAAGCTAATACTACCATAGAACACATAATGAAAGTTGTAGATGATGACACCTGTAGAATGCGTGGGAAAGCCAATACAACCATAGAACACATAATGAAAGTTGTAGATGATGACACCTGTAGAATGTGTGAAAAAGCCAATACAACCATAAAACACATTTTAGCCCTTCTCTCTTCTTGCTTCAAAACAATACCCTAACAAACACGATCAGGTAGCCAAGATCCTAAATCAAGAGATTGGAGTTAAGTATGATCTTATCCAAGGCTATACACTTTATTACAAGTACCAACCAGAACCTATTCTCTAAAGTCCGAATTACCTTATGTCCTCGAACAAACCTATCATCACAGACAAAACCATTAACCACAATAGACCTGACATTATAATTGTAGACAAAACACCTGAAGAAGACATTTTAACTGTAGACACTTACAGAAAGCATCGAAAGAACAGTATCACTTACAGAGAAAACATCCAAAGAACAGTATCACTTAGAGAAAATATGTGAAGAACAGTATCTGAGAAAATCTCGAAATATGAGAACCTGCTTATTATGTAAATCCAAAGGATCTGAAAATAAAACACAACACAAATCCTACCAGTTGTCATTTCGGCAACCTCAGGGGCACCAATTAACTTTCTGTAAACTAGAGGAATTAGGATTGCCAGAGAGATTGCTTCACCCCCAGTATAAAAGGTAGTCATTCTACACAATGGTCATCACTAGAAAATTCCTGAATTTCCAGGCTTGAGATGAATATTATCGCCTCTTTTTCACCGGCTCTGGCCGAGAAAGTCTCGAAGATAATAACAACCATTATTATTATTATTATTATTATTGTCGACTTTCTCTGCTAGGGTTACCGAGCAAAAGACGAGAATCTGCAACCTTGTGTTCTTTTAACATTGTGATGTTGATTCAGTGACGTTCCGTTTGAGTGAACATCGTTCCATCCTTGGGCACTTCGTACTGATGACTGAGGAGGGCTTAGGTTTAAATTGAATTCTTGAAGGATGATCCTGGCTCTCCTCCAGGATGATAGAGTTCTCCAAGCTTTGATAGGGTTGCTTTGTTGCTCGATTATCTCTGTCACTTAATACACTAGAGAGTAGAGGAAGGAGGTCCAAATTCAAGTAAATTCATATTTACAACTTCACGGGAAAATTGAGGCTAGTAGGAGACTTTGAGAAATAACTCATTTTGTTTATTTGTTGCCGGGAAGCAAATGGGTGTACCAAAAGGTAACATGATTGCTGATCTTCAAGCACAGATGACAGATCTGTATTGTAATTGAGATGTATGCAGCTCTCTCTCTCTCTCTCTCTCTCTCTCTCTCTTTTTTTTTTTTTGCAACGTTCACACGTACAAAATACTTGCACAGGTTGTTCCTTGTTTGCAGCACTGGTCACGGTGTGTGGTATCCCAAAGGAACAATTAAAATGTTGTTGTTTTTTTTATCCTCTAGACTTGTTTTCATTTAAGCATGAGTATCAGTCGTGCGTCGAGTACAAGGTTATTGGTGCGAAACACCTACAAGCAGCGGCTTTGCACGGTCATGGGGCCCTATTATTGTGTCTGAGGTAATGAAAGCTACTTCTGGCTTGATCAATAACAAGAGACCGGGTACAGGTTGTATACGAATTCAGCTTTACATATGTTTTGCTGATTTGCTTGACGAACATCCCTGTACTGAGGATAACCACATGCTGTCAACTGGGCAGCTGATCACTATGATGAGATATGGTCACATCGTCCAAGTTAAAAAAACCGACACGATGGACTCGGTAGAGACTTCGGGAAGTGGAGTCCTATCACTTTTCTCTATTACAGCAGCAATAGTTTGGCTGAGGTGGTTGCTAGCATAACTTATAGAGTTATGACTTTCTCATGCAGGCGCGTGCTAGGCTTCTGACTTCCCGGGATAGAAGATTTTTCAAAATTTAGTCCTCGTGCTGGATGTTATTCATTACTTGAACCAAAAGGAGTTGAAATGCTGATTCTTTCTGTACATCAACACAAGGCCTTTCGGGTGCTTCCTACCAGTACGTTGTGGCCAGGTTAAAGGCCTAAATCTAACTTTATTCCCGATTTTGTGCATATAGCGCAGGAAATGTATCAACATAAGTCAAAAATTTTTACCGTTTGCAGCTAACACGTTTAATGATGCAAAACTGCCATACACGCTCATCTCATTCTGCACAGTTCAGGCTGTTGTTTTCTACAGTTCGTTCTCAACATTCCACCACAGCCACGATCCCACGGCGGTACCACTTGGCAGGTTTCGACGACAGAAACTCTTTACGTTCGGGTTCCACATTTATCACAGAAGCGAAGTGTCGTCTTCGTAGCAAAGGGCCATGGAGCAAAATAGGTAGTAGGTGACCAGGGTAAGATTCGAACTGTATGGAGGATGGATAGAATCTCAACACTTCCCAATTTCTGTAGTTTTGAGAAGACAATTGTGGAAGAGTGTCTTGGGGCATTATACATTTGCAGAAATACCCTCTTTCTATTAATGAGTGTGTAACTTATATTCTATTTTAACTTTTCTTTTGAGTTTTTTTTTCTATGTAAATTTGAGTTCCTTTTCTTAGACATTTTCAAACCTTAACGTTATGTCTTTTCCTCAAAGGAGAATGACATTGGTAACAATCTGAGGTCGAAACGAGAGTGACGTATGTGTGTGCACTAATAAGAACGTTAGATGAAAATGCGATGTAGCGGTTGTTTTTGGGGATTGTTGTTATTGATAATAGGCATGCTGTTGATTGCTGTTATCCTGTGATTTGATGTTAAATTGCTGCTATTGTATTGAGTGCTCTAGAGAACTGGATTACGATATATTTGGCCAGTGCCGAACTATCAGTGTGGCCTAAATGACATGCAAGACAAATAAACTTATTTGTAAGTACAAATATTGACCTCTTTCTTGAAACCCTATGGGTACCTTCTAGTATTACATTGACTTTAGTACACATAAAGTAATCACCGAAGTTAAGGAAATTACGTTATAAGTGTACGTAGCGTTGGGGCAGAACATCATGAATCTTCTCAGTGGTCCGAGATAAAGGGCCACACATGGTCCACAGCCTGACCATGTTGCATGAGCTCTCAATGCACAAGACCCTCACAAGTCCACAAAATGCACCGCGAGACTTTTTCTCGAATCATCCTCTTTGCCCCAGCGGCTGTCCCTCCTAGATGGTCCCATCAAACCCAGAGGTAGAATAACGTAGAAATAACCACTTTTCACCACCCGTGCCGATACGATGCCAAAATCTATCGTCCTGTGGTTTTGACAGCAATTTGTGACAGAGAGCAACACCTGCTTAGGAGTCACGTCATGGGAAACCATTCGATGGCGATTGGACGAGAAACCAAGATGATACAACGATGGCAGATTGGAAAGACCCCACCTCAGCAGCAAATTGTCGTGTACTGGTACCGGGCTTTCTGTCACAACTTCAACCAGAGCGTAAATTTTGAAGGTCGTTGGACGTCTTGACTCTGGCTTTTCTTCGAGACTGGTGTCACCAGCATTAAAACGGAGGAACTATTTTCGTGCAAGTTGCTGTCCACTGTTTCCCGACACCTGCTTGGGAATCAGTTCATCGGAAACCATTCGATGGCGATTGGACGAGAAACCAAGATGATGCAACGATGGTAGATTGGGAAGGCCCCACCTCAGCAACCAATTGTCGTGCACTAGTACCGGGGGTGTTTTTGTCACAGCTTCGACCAGAGCGTAAGTTTTTTAAGGTCGATGGGCGTCCAAACTCTTGCTTGTCTTTCGGGCTGGTGTCACCAGCATTGAAACGGCGGAACTATTTTCATGCACACTGCTATCCACTGTTTCCTCGCCTTCAACTGCAGACATTTATTTTGCTAGTATTGCCGCGTTTAACCCATTTTTTCAATTATGATGTAGGAGCACCCTAAATACACGTTTTTCGACTTCCTGATTATGTTTACATTATAACGCTATGTGGCTACGGGACAAATGCATGCCATCACCCCAATGTGTTCCATATCACTGAGGTACCCAGCCGACTCTGGCATGCGTTTCGCACACATTATGTCTAGCTCGAAACTGGTTGACTTTCCCTGGTACACTAATATCTTTAGTTTCATTCGGGTCAACGCACAGCTTATCGTCAGCTTTACATTTCGTAATGAGATCTATCAGACCTCCAGAGATGGAAGAGGACCAGTGCCGTAAGGCAAACAAAACATCCATGACTTACGGGATTCGAACCCGAACCTCTCTAGGACGGATGGTCAGAAGCTAGGGCTTAGACCACTGGGGCGGAATACAAGAATATTTCTATATACTGACAGTCGGAAATCAGTAGATTTCTGGACACAAGAAAAGGATATTCCGAATTCGTTTAATAGATGCTCAGACATCTTGCATATCGGAGGAAAGATTGAGCTATACTGCAAACACGTTGTGTGTGTGTGTGTGTGTGTGTGTGTGTGTGTGTGTGTGTGTGTTATATGCATATTAAAAGAAACATTAAAATACATTGGTACCGTCTTTCAAGAGACAGTACGGAAAAAATTGACTTCTATGAAACGGCTGCTTTTCCGTATAGGAAAATGTTGCTCAAAACGAAAAAAATCATTTTTCTTCCCTATTGAAAAGCCATGATTTCGAGATCACCTTCAATAAAAGCCGTGCCGAGAGGCAACTTTGGAGAATCCAAGCTTTTTATTTCGTTTTCCTCTCTGAGTTCTAAAGGAAAGAACAGCATTAGGGCAAAGAAAATAACTTGAAAATTTCTTCTTGAAAGGAAAAGGAAACGACGAAGAGCGGAAGTGACAAACTTCTCCTCTCGTTCCCCCAAATGGAGAAGATGAACTACAAGATATAGTAATTCAGACAGGAATCATGGTAACCGCGTGAGGTCATTTCCTGCTCAGAGATCCCAACAGCAAATCGTTCAGAAAATCGCAAAATAGTTGCTGGTTGCACCTACTGAAATTCAAGTACTAGCCAAAAAATGTGAAGGTTCCCGACGGCACTGTTTGAGATCTGGAATCCTAAATTTCTTCCTTTCGAATGTTGCAACGATTCAACATCTTTTCAGTCCTTGAGTGGCTTATTAGATCAAGTATCGGCAATCTCTTATCACTTACAAATAGCATTTGATTAGGAATTAAAATAACTCACAAACAAGTGTTGAAAATAAAGACGAAACATCCGGTTTCTAAGAGTTGAAAAAAATTGCTGAGATGGCATACTTTCACTTACCTGGTGAAAATCATGCGCCTTAAGGTTACAAAACTTATAAAATTCAGAAAAAATATAATTTTAAAAGATGTAGAATCAAACATGGAAATATTACTTTGAAAACCATGAAGAGAAAAATGATTGAAAAAAAAAAACGTTGCTAACAAAATGGTTAACGTACAAGAAGTTAGAAATTCAACAAAAGTTAAAAAATCACAGAAAAATATCACTGAAAAAAAAGCTCAAACTACTTAATGTTTGGTTCTTTCCTCACAAATATATTTTTCTTCTATTACATATCCTCATTTAATTCTGCTTGAAAAAAAATATTATTTTTTATTTGACTTGAAAAACAAATTCGCATCCCAACACGTAAGTCTCCAACCGTCAGTTTTGATACTTTTCTACCGTATATCTATACACAAATTTCTTTTGCTTTTCTGGTGCCACTGATTTCTTTGACAGCTTGTTTTTATGGCGTTTTTTAAGCTTAATTACAGTCATTAGAGCGGGAAGTTGAGTATGAAAAGAACTGCATAGATCCCAAGTTCGAAAATGACGATAGTGAAGTCAATGCGCAGAAATCTCGAATATGAAGAGTACATTATGCTTGTTTATGCTGTAACGAAATGACATTCATCTTGGAAAGATTCGTCCATCACGTAGAATAAGAAGATTTGTTATTGTATATAATACATACAACGGTGAAAACAGGAGCAATAAAACATTTAAACCATACGGCTAGGCGATGTAAGACGTTGTGAGCAGTTAACAAATACTCAGTGTTTCTTCTCAATCCAGAGCTGAATTCATAGTTCATCTATTGAAGATACATCGTTCGCATTATTCACATGTTAAGGACTCTTTACATTCAGTTTAGCTTCCAAAGTTAGGAACTAATTCTTGGAAATTACACACACAGACAGAGGTATTCCTTCTTCCTTACACCGGAGTCAGCAACTACGCAGTTACTTTTGCAGCTGAGAAAGTTCTGTCTTTCATTTACACATGAGTCTCTAGTCGAAAGAGGTATTCCGGCTGAACTTACGTAGGAATGGGAGTTTGCATTTTCCACTTTATGTGGGGCAACGTGTTTGTGATAACAATGCGTAAATGAGCAGCTAAAGCTATTAGGAAAAGTCCATAACTAATCAACAAGCACTGATCTAAGAATGATGAAGAACCAATGCCGGAAGGACAAACACAACATCTACGTCTTTCCTCGGGATTCGAAGCGAATCAACAGTGAGGGAAATCGGAAGCATGCACCCTAAGCTGTTCATGTCTCTCTCTCTCTCTCTCTCTCTCTCTCTCTCTCTCTCTCTCTCTGTGTTGCAGTCTTTCTACGTTCGCTACAACTCTGATGAGTATTTAAGAATTATCTGTAAATAGTTGCCTCAAACTGATAAAACATGGCAGGGATGCACAGAGAGAGAATATACGAGGTGACAAAGTGCATGAATTGCCAAAATGTTTTTGTGTACAGGGTGGCCGAAAATTTACTTTGCCAACTGAATGGGCTCCAGAGATGGCTGTGGTGGATGGATGGATGGAATGGAAATGCAAAATATAAATGTTAAGAAGCATGCGCTCGCGGTACGCAAACGAAAAACCGTGCAAGCTGTTGCGGTTACCGATTTTGGGAATATTTGAATAGCAACACCCGAATTTTCGTTAGAGTCACTGTAACAATCGCCATGAAAAACGGGAAATGGTATCACTAGACCGAAAAGCAAACGAGATAGTTCTCACTTTTCCGTCTAAAATGAAGGACGTCAAATGACGTTTCGGTCTTTAAATGAAAGACTGTAGGCATGCGAAGCATGGATTTAGCACGACAAACGGCACAGTTTAACCTAAGGATAGCATGGGAATGCCTGTTTAAATTTGAAAAGGAACAAACTAAAGAAAACAGCAAAGAAATAACACAATCAGTTTCGATGTTTTACTGAAAATTACAAATACTCAATGCGTCTCCATCAGAAACAATGACACACTTCATACGGTTGACGACAGACATTACACCTACATGTAGCACATTCAGTGACATGTCCGAAATGGTACATTGCATGGATTCTTTTAGTTCATTCATATACGGGGTTGGTCTCTGTGCTCTTTGTACTTCAGATAACCCTAAACCCAGAAATCCGTCGGAGTTAAATCAGGGGAACGTGCAGGCCATGTTAAAGGAAAGTGATGAGATATTTTTCGGTCGGAGAAATTCGGTTGCAACACTCCTTCACGCTAGGGGCGACATCCAAATAACATTCTCTAATGCATTCCGTTAAGGAAGATGCGGAATGACATAGTTTCTCAGCAATGCCGCATAGTGAATGCTTCTTACGGCGCACGTCCGTTGTCCTCGAGTGGTAACTTCCTCAAAAAAATAAGGCACCAAAACAAAATTACTGGTCACTACACACCATACAGTTATTTTGTGTTCTTGTACGGGAACAGTTATAACCTCACGTGGGTTGCTGTCCTACCAGTGCACACAGTTCTTTAAGTTCACTGTCCCTGTTAAATAAAATGAGCTTCATCTCTCCAAAGAATTCGCAGTGGCCAGCTGTCACCGGCATCGTACCGTGTTAGAAATTCATTTTCGAAGTGTGAACGGTGTTCACGGTCTCCGTCTTGTATCATGGGCACGCGATGAAATCGGTACGGGAACATATGCAGGACTAATCGGAGAACCTTTACCATGGTACTCTTGGGTACTTCCAGTGTCCGTGCAACACGTCTTTCGTTTGCTCCTGAATCTTCATGGATGGAGTGGCTGGCGTGGTGGATTTCAGCTACTGCTTGCACAGGATTTGCAAGTCTTTCATGTCTAGATATGTCATGCGTGCATCCTCTATCTTCAAACTTACGGATCAAGTCACAACATCTTGAGTACAGTACGGACCGCGACGTAAATGTTGATTACTGAGGAAGACATGTAACGCAGCTGTAACATCGCAACCATTCAGTTCATAACATTTCACAAGTTCACGCCGCAGCTTTTCTGAGAGCGACATTTCGAGTGCTTCTGGTTGTTGGTAGCACGCTGAATTTAAACAGTGTTTCAAATGACATCATCACATTTGTCTATCGCTGTATACTGACATCACATGTGTGCATCCGACTGCAGTGCCGTTTGGCGTGCTAATTTCGTACTTCGCATTCCGTCCTTTATTTGAAGATATATTTCACTTTTCGGTCTAGTGATACCATTTCAAAGCCATTTACCGTTTTTATGGCGCTTGTTACAGTGACGAAAATTAGGGTGTTGTCATTCAGACATTCCAAAAGTTGGTAACCTCAACCGTGACAGCTTGCAGAATTTTTCCTTTGCGCATCGCGGCTTATGCTGCTGTAACATTGACGAGGGGTGATCATTTAATTCCTAGAGTAACGCTATAAGTCGTAAGTACGTTGCGCTTTTTCCGAAGTAACAGTAGATGGCGCCGTGCGAGACCGCTGTGAAGGTGGCTACAGGTTAAGGTCATATGGAGTCAAGTTGCTGTTGTGTTCAGAGGGTTATTTTGAGCCGCGTGTCATGCACGTTGGTTTCCGAATGTCAGACATTCAGATTGAACAGTGGTATGTCATTCGTTATTGCGTTAGGCGAGGCCTAAGGCCTAAGTTCTTCTACGACTGTTGAAAGAGATGACTGAAACCTACGGTAACTACTGTCTTCGTAGGTCTGCCAGTTTTAAGTGGCATAAGCGATTCAAGGACGGGCGGGAATCTGTGGCCCATGACCCAAGAACCGACTAGCTTTCTTTCTCGACAACTCGGTAGCACGCTGCATTTAACACCAAAACAAAATTACTGGTCGCAGCTTTTCTGAGAGCGGCATTTCGAGTGCTTCTGGTTGTCGGTAGCACGCTGCATTTAAACAGAGTTTCAAATGACATCATCACATTTGTCTATCGCTGTATACCTACATCACATGTGTGCATCCGACTGCAGTGCCGTTTGGCGTGCTAATTTCGTACTTCGCATTCCGTCCTTCCTTTGAAGATATATTTCACTTTTCGGTCTAGTGATACCATTTCAAAGCCATTTACCGTTTTTATGGCGCTTGTTACAGTGACGAAAATTAGGGTGTTGTCATTCAGACATTCAAAAAGTTGGTAACCGCAACCGTGACAGCTTGCAGGATTTTTCCTTTGCGCATCGCAGCTTATGCTGCTGTAACATTGACGAGGGGTGATCATTTAATTCCTAGAGTAACGCTATAAGTCGTAAGTACGTTGCGCTTTTTCCGAACTAACAGTAGATGGCGCCGTGCGAGACCGCTGTGAAGGTGGCTGCAGGTTAAGGTCATATGGCGTCAAGTTGCTGTTGTGTTCAGAGGGTTATTTTGAGCTGCGTGTCATGCAAGTTGGTTTCCGAATGTCAGACATTCAGATTGAACAGTGGTATGTCATTCGTTATTGCGTTAGGCGAGGCCTAAGTTCTTCTACGACTGTTGAAAGAGATGACTGAAACCTACGGTAACGACTATCTTCGTAGGTCTGCCAGTTTTAAGTGGCATAAGCGATTCAAAAACGGACGGGAATCTGTCCCCAATGACCCAAGACCCGACTAGCTTTCTTTCTCGACAACTCCTCAGCATATAGCCAGAGACCTGGCAATCATGAAGGAAGACAGACGTAAAACACTGCGTGATTTGGCTGCGAAAATGTCAATTTCATACAATAGCGCTCACGCTATTGTGAACGCCCATCTGCAAATGTCGAGAATCTGTGCTCAATGGATTCCACGCACTTTGACTGCAGAACAAAAACAACTAAGATTACAGCGGTGCACAGAGTAGCTTAATAGTTTGGAAAACAAAGATCCAACCTTCATAAATCAAATTGTGACTTGCAGTGAAACTTGGATCTTTCATTACGATCCCGAAACAAAACAACAGTCCAGTCAATGGAAGTATTCTGATTTGTCAAGACCCAGAAAAAAACTTTGTATTTCTTGTTCAGCTGGGAAACAAGTGGCTCTTGCGTGTTTTGACATCAAAGGTGTTCTCATAACTCACTTTGTGCTTCGGAGAACAACCATGAAAAAGGAAGCGTACTCACAGGTTCTCCGAACCAAACTTCGACGTTCCACTCGTGAAAAATGTCCCGAACTGTCAGGTGTGACATGATTTCTCCATCATGACAACGTCTTCCGCGTCTGAAAAAGATTTGAAAGGGAAACGTTTCGCATCCGACGAAGAAGTTCGCAAAGTCACAACGACAACACTTTGCACATTATCGCGAAATGGCTTCCGAGAAGCCTTTAATCAATGGGTACACCAATGGCGAAATTTTGTGAGGTTCCGGGAAAAATATTTTGAGAAAGATAACAGGCGCGATGATTCAGAACATGACATTTAATGTAACCTTTCTATCCTGTCCACGAATATAATCATCACCCCTTGTATACAGTGTTCTGCATTTCCATTCAATCTATCCATTACAACTATCCCGCGGCCAGTTCAATTGGCAGAGTAACTTTTTGGCCACCCTGTGTATTCTACCTAAACTGTACCCCGTTCTACCTGGGTATAACATTTAAGATGCATTAGATATGTTCTGAATTTTAATATAGTGAGGGACTGTGTTGTGAGAACCACCTCCTTAAACCCCCGCACCCCTAACCGTGAAATATATTCGTTTTTCTTGAGCTCTATGTATGTAAATACTATTAGCAGCGCAGTAAAAATATTTTTGGAATACAACAACATGGAAGAAAGTACCGGTTATAAATTCACTGTAGGTCTATAATGCAATGAAGATGAGCCGTGCAATGGAATGGAATGAAGATGAGCTATGCAATGGAATGGAATGAAGATGAGCTATGCAATGGAATGGAATGAAGGGGAGGTAGATAAAAACACCCTGTATAACCATCTGTTAACTGTGGGTACGATAATTTATCCAACTCGATACAGGTGATGAAACACGGAATGCATCGCGATAATTACGTACATTCTTTTCCAAGCAAAATTCCAGACATTGATAAAATGAAGATGTCACCGTAACGGAATTGTTTTGCTCCTCGAGATGCACATATAACAGCCAAATTTTCAATCAAACGCAGCGTAGCATGTACACACAGGGTCAACTGTCTCTCAAGGACCCGCTTAAATAGCATGCTAATCAGTTTTGCTTTTATCAAACACTTTTTTGAAATTTTGACTTGAAACTGGCCACTGCAACTTGGATAACAATGAAAAACAATCTTTCGAATTTTAAAGTGTCTACCACAATTTCCCGATGAGTTATTTCTGCACACACACACACACTGAAATCTCATCGCCCTGAAATGATCGGAAATGCAAGCAATTCAGTAAGCGGTAAGTTGAGTCCAGATATGACATCTGACCAATCCGATTGTTGCGTTTGCCGATACAAGCCAGAACGCATCTGCCGTAACATCACAACTGAGACTAGTCCTCGTAAGTAGAGTCTTCTGACTTCTAGGTGCGACGCTTAGGAAGGAGCGAAATTCGGGAAAAATGAGAAGATAACAATTCGCTTACTATATCGCCAGCTGAGTATTTCTGGAAGGTTTCCGAGAAAGATTCCTGCATTGCGTATTATTTGAACAGTGACAACGCAAACATGAATTGATGCTGGCATAAGTTTTTTGGAGCAGGAAAAACGTCTCGTTCGTTTGGAACTATAAAAGCGACATTCGTCGCTAAAGATCCTACAATGTCATTCTGTCTGTCAATTCACTCCAACACGGCACCACTCTAGATGGTGGTGACGATGTGTTTTGGATAAGGACAAGGGTCTTACCTCCGCCCGTCTCCCAGATAGGATATGTTTTGTGATGGGACGACTTAAAGCAACGTTTATCGCTCCTCTTATGGTAGAGAGAATGGCTGCAGGAGGGCGGAAGCTTGTTTCTAGAACAAAAAGTCTTTCCATGTTGGAGTGATCTATTTCCACGCCAACGAGATGTCTGATGCTTCGTTGTGTTGTCACGGTCCAAATCATGTGCCATACTGCGAGTTGACATCCTAGTTCTGAGAAGCCAACAATCCCTGTCTTTTCAATGATCTCAACTGGCAATATGGTCGGCGAATTCCTTGGCTTCTCATTCTGTACTAATTTTGCTTCCTTCCGAGATTCGCACCTGGAAACCGGAAAACTCTGCTTACGAGGGTCGATCTTAGTTATGATGCTACGGTATATGCGTTCACGCCAGTCTTTCAAGGAGATCCCATTTAGAAGACAGGAGCGGGTAGGACATCACTTGTATGTGGCGTCTTACCCTTATGTAATGATCATGGTTGCCACTATCTGGAATGGTGCTGTGCTCAAGTCAATTGACAGACAGAATGGCGTCGTGGGATCTTCAGCGAATAATATCGCTTTTATGTGGGGTTCAATGATCACCAGCTTCACTTACAGAAACGACGAGGAGGACGAACCAAATCAAGAGTAATTGCCCAGTGGCGTACAGCGTGAATAGCAAGAGTCATTGGCTGGAGAGTTGTCAGCTATGATATGCGAACATCCCTAGTATTACTGACAGGCAGTTTAACAAGTCGGCGGTACATAGAGAATATGCTTGATACTGCTGCTATCCTTTTCGTGTGGGGGCATCTCGCAGCATTTTTCAACAAAATAATGTGCGTGCGAATACTGCGAACATGTTCAGAGAGTGTCTACAAGCTGTCAACGTCTTGGAATGGCCAGCACGTTTCCCGGATCTATCCCCAGCAAACCATGTGTGGGACTTTGTTCGGCGACATTCAACACCGATCTGCAACCAGCGCAGACAACTTCTGTTTTGTAAAGCAAGTTGCAAACAGCATAAAGGGCAATACATCAGACGTCTCATGACTCAGTGCATCGTTGCACTGAGTCATGAGACGTCTCATGACTCAGTGCAACGATGCACTGCTCAATGCATTACCGACAGAGGTGGTTTACAGATGCGCAACTAGGAATTTATGCTCCCGGATCAAACCACAGAATGTTGTGTCCCATCTGACTGCCTACCTCATATGCATATACGAGTACATAACTAATTCAATTGCATATACTGTAAACTGTACGTTCTCCCCGTTTATAGAAAAGTCCAACGGACCAGATGCAAGCTTCGTTATATAGAAAAAAATAAACAAATGATTAAATGCAGTGGCATTACGTAGTATGTATTACAACAGTACATACGTACGTACGAAGTTCATACAGACAGAAAAACATACTTCAGACACAATACAGGGTTTCTAACACTTCTTCATATCCCTAACTGGGAATTTTGACTTCGTTACAAACAAATAGTGCATCATGCAGTTTTCTTCCTAAGTCAATGAGAATGGCAGTTTCTTCGCTATAACAGTAAATTCGCTATAAAGGACTTCATCACATACGTGAGGGACTAAATTTCGTATTTAATACTGCATATTCCTATATACATCAGTGCATAGTGCTTGACGTAACAAAATTAACATTTAACATCATGCCACTATGCCATCTCTATGCGGGTAACACAATTCAGCTGTGACCGTTTTGTACAGCCAGCACTTTCCAACTGCTTCAAAGCTCGGACCTTCGGTACGATATCAAACGGACCGAATGCAGCTCATATTCATGGTTCTCAGTTATGATAGAATAGCCCCCAGAGAATCTTCAACAATGTGAATGACATCTTTTTTCTGGAAATTAACATTTCCTGAGCATTTTGAGGAAGAAATACAAATTTCGACCAAGGTTACCGGAACCGGCAAAACATTATAAGCAAGTTCTGTAAGTGAACAAGTGACAAAGCATGGTGAGAAAAACGTAGACCAGAAATCGGTGAAAAGTTTCAGCTCCAATTGTAAGCAATATTTTTTGAGCCCTCTGACGAGCTGCGCTCGGGCAACCCCCTTCCCTTTGCTGCTAGCCCCATCCTAGTTACGCCACTGGTGGCTGACTTCTTACTGATGCGCCTTCTTTTTAAGATAACGTAATGGTGCATTAATTTTGAAAATTTAATCACGTCTTTCTCGTCTATTGATTTTTGGCCAATAAAGTTACCCTATTTAAGTATAATTTCTCTGGTATGATTCGTGACGTTAGGTGCAATTATCCTTAATGACATTCCGATGCCCACGCCGGAATTTACTTGCTCTTCGCAAATGAGAGTTTTTGTTCAAATTTCGGATAAGAAATAAATGCTGTATTTTTGCTTACAATACTTGTTCTCTTCCTTTGCCTGAAACTGGTGGACTTAAATACGGAAGGCTCCGTATACTTTTCCTGATACTCATCCCGATCGTAAAACAACGAAACTGTAAATTACCGTGCGTATTTTCCCACAACAATTACAAATGGCTTTCGATATTTACTTAGAAACCAATGGTAGATGTGGGTGGCACTGATTTATTACACCCTAGCAATGAGCCCATTTGCAGTATTGCATTTGGGGCATTTACTTATTACCCTTTTGCGTTGGACTTTGGCGTCCTGACGTACGGAACTTACAACTTTATGATGGTCAATGACTTTCTGACATTCATTTATAGCGCCGGGGAAATTCCTGCCATTTACTTATAATAATGCCTCTGCCATTGACGTTGTGAAATAATTTAATCATTTTGCAACAGAAACCGAAGTGTTCTAGTACTTAGTCATTGCGACACTTACGAGTATATAGCGAATGGGCTATAGCTTTGTTTGCGTCCGCAAATATTCATAAGCTTTCGAAGGATAGTAAATGGGCACTCAACCCTTTAACCGGCTAGAGAGAATTAACCAGAAGGTAGCAGAATGAACTGAAATTATCCGGAACGAATACAGATCCAATGCCTCAGCGCTTCAACTTGATCTTCTTTTCTCTAAAACTCGACCTGCTGCACTAAAAACCAACATCATCCCGAAAATCGCGGGAGTAAGGAAATTTTAAAAAATAAATAACAATACTTCTAACTGCACAATTTTGGAAATTAATACATCGTTTTAAAGATAAGATTCCTGATTTTTAATAAAATACAAAGAATGGGAATGTGATTTTTCCCAGTTTTTCGATACCAGACCTCCTTAAACTAATCCTTGCTTGGGCCATAACTTTGGGCAATGCATAATGCAAGTCATGCTAAGCAAAACTTGTCTTGCAATGGCAGCTAGCTTAGGAAATTGAAAATCCTTCCACCATGGTAAAATTCCACAATGAAGTTCAAGACGTGTCATTCAACCGTGCTCGGAATTACACGTGTTGAATTAATTACAGTAATGAAATTCAAGACGTGTAATTCCGAGCCCAGGCCCGGGTTTTTCGGTAGTTAATGAATTCTGAGCAAGGCACGAGCTCATCTCTGATGCAGATGGAAGAGTAAGGATATGGAGACAGCAGAACGAAAGCGTGGGCCTATCATGCATGGTCCCTACTCTTCAAGCTGGCGGAGGTGATGTTATGGTCTGGAGCATGTTTCCGTGGGAGTGTTTGGGCCCTTTCACTGGTATGGAGCAGCAACTTCTGACCGCCCAAAAATATCTAAGTATCGTTGCCGTCCAAGTCCACCCAGTTATGTTGATGGAGATGGATAATTCCAAATGGATATAGAGATGGGTAATTCTAGCAGGATAATGATCCATGTGATAGCATTCACATTGTAAGCAAATGGTTTGAGGAGCATCACGGATACTTTTCCCTGCTACATTGCCCTCCTCAGTCACCGGAACTCCATTCAATGGAGAATTTGTGGGATGGAGCATCAGACAGCAGGATGCGCTACCATCAAATCTTCAAAAGCTGGAGGGTATAATTCATCGCATTTGGGCTAATTACCCTTAGCCACTTACCGACATTTAATAGAGTGCGCACCAAAACGAATTCAAGCAGTATTAAGGGCAAAAGGGAACCCAACCACGTACTATCCAGGTAGTTACAATAATTTGGCCACTCTGTATGTTTATATTATATATTCAAAACAATTGGATATACTTCAAATATTTAATTAACTGCAGTAGTACAAATTATTATAAAAGAAGCATTTATATGAATACATTCTAGAAGCGAATCCTGAAGCATCGTGTGGAAACATTTTTTTTAATGATACTGCCAAGATATGGCCCCTTGAAGTGGGTGGAGGAAATTGCGCCTTGCGCAACTCCTTGTTTGAGAACTTCATGTACTCTCTCCCCATTACTATTCTATCAACATTATTCCACTAGCACATCAAGATTCCCCTGGACTGTTGAAATTTTTTCCTGTATGCCACCAGTTTATTCACTGATTCCAGGACAGTTCGCATCAGATTTTCTCTTCCTCGTTAAATCTGGAATATCGTTAAATCTTGTTACTTTGCTTGCTAATCTTAAGTTTTCTCTCCCTTCTTAGATCCGGGGTTTCGTTCTTTAAAAACGATCCAATTAGCTTTGAATAATTCATTATACCAAACAAAAGTTCTTCTATTGCTCTTTAAATCTGTGATGTTCCAAAATGCGGTGTCGTTATAAGCGGGTTTTACAGTACATTCACTGCATTCATAAGCGGCTGTACTATATCATCATCATCCTTATCAACCATTATCAATCCACTGCTGGATGAAAGTCTCTCCAAATTTCTTCTACAATTGTCTGTCTTGGGCCTGTCTCCTCCATGTCATTCCAGCATAGTTTCTAATTTCATCCTTCCATCTCCCATTGGGTCTTCTTCTGGGTCTGTTCCTGTCCCTCGGAATCCAGTCTAAAATTTCTGTTGTCCATCGGTAGTTCGTTCTTCTGGCAACATGTCCAGCCCATTGCCATTTTAGTGATTTCACTCTGGTCATGATATCGTCCACTCATGTCATTTTCCCTTACCCACAAGTTCCTCTTCTTACCTTTCTTGGTTACACCAAGCATGCATCTCTCCATGCTGCTTTGAGTTGTCTGCAGTCTTTCAATGTCTTTTTTAGTTAAGGTGTTCCATACGTAAGCACTGGCAGGATGCATTGATTAAACACTTTTGTTTTGAGACATACTGGCATACTGCTCTTAAAAATTTTACTGTTTCTTCCAAAAGCTCTACAGGCAAGTTTTATACGCCGATTAATTTCTTTATCAATGTGACCCTCACTCGATATCTGATGCCCAAGATAAATGCAGGAATCGGTTGTCTCAAGCTTTTCTCCATCAATCGTTGAATCTTCGTTTCTTGTAAAAGCATTGTACATCACTTTTGTCTTCTGAAAGTTCATTTTTGATCCCACTTCTTTACTCTTGTCAGAAAGTTCTTGGATCATACTCTGCAGCTCTGAAGGGGTAGTTGCAAAAATGACTACAGCATCAGCAAAACGAAGGTGAGTTAAGTAATCTACATTAATCTTTATCTCTTTGTTTTTCCAGTTCAATGGTTGAAAGACATTTTGCAATGTGGCGTTTAAGAGCTTGTGAGATATACAGTATATTCACAAATATATTCACTATATTCACAAGTATATTCAAACGCGGTTTTACTATATATTCCCATTTCTTAAAATGTGCTGAATGCAGCTAGTAGGAGTGAACATGCGCATTAGAAAACATTGCCTTCCTCTTAGCTGTGTTATTTAAAGCGGTCATTTACGGGGATTCTTGAAACTAATTCTTTCTAACTGGCTACCTGCTAAAACGGCTACAACAATGTAGCGATGACCCTAGGAAGGAGATGATAAGTCTCTTGTTCCTATCCAGTGGATTGATGTCCGTGTCAAGAGGACTAGACTTTCTCCATCATGCCTTGTTTCATGAAGCAGAATAGAGGACTAGAAGGGAACGCTTATCATGATCAGAACTATTGAGATCAGAGGGAGAAATGAGCCGTAGTTGTCGTAAAACCCGCCGTTTTGTGAAAAGTTCCGTTTAAAATTTTGGACACTATTTGGTTCAAGTACAACAGCCACTTAAAAAAGTAAAGTCAAGTACAGACAGCCTGAGGTTTCAGCATGATAAATTCAGAGAATATTCCAGACGGGAAGTGCATTTCACAAAGAAGAATGACTGTCTGCTTCTGGAAGTCATATTGCTGGTGTATGTTTAGCGGGAGTAAGCATGACGAAAACTTCTGTACTACTCACTCAATGTCTTGAGGGGAACTATTTTAAAAGTCATGGCGCTATCCACAAAATTTTGACAAACTGGACGACTGTGTTCAAAAAATGGAGAGAGATTGAAGTCGTTTGCAGGGATCATGGACGAAAGACACAAAACAAAGCCTACTGCCGATGCAATAACCAGTTTCTACAAACACAATTCTTCGAGAACTGTAAGGTATAATCCACTCTTTAGGTCTTTAAGTTGTCTGATGTCCAGTGATATTGCTCCTTATACTTCCAATGGAAAAATATTTGACCCTATTTTCTCAGTGAAGATTTCCCATACATCAAAATTGGCCCTCTCATAAAAAAAGAACATCCTAACTTAGATTGTGCAATCGGTATTTTTTGCAAAACAAAACTTTCCTGAACTATATTAAAAATTATTTACTTCGATGTAGTTATGATACTAGCTTACAGATGGCACCACTCTTCCTTCTCACTACATTGAAGTAAAGTTATTGATTTTTAGTATTGCTCAGGGAAGCTTTTTGCAAAAACGCTTATTGTACAATCTAAGTTAGGATGTTTTTTACCAGTGGACCAATTTTCATGAATGGGAAAATCTTCCTTCGCTGAGGAAAAAGGATTGAATTTTTTCAATTGGAAGTATATTGGTTAAAACCACTAGACGTCCACCTTAAGGCAGAGTAGCTGCCAATAAACCATTTTTATGCAAAAACCGCTGTTCAGAAGCAGAATAAGTAGCGTGATCGTAAATATTGCCTATCGGATATTTGGAAACGCGCAACTCATAGTCTTTTACCCGATTTCCAACAACCACAAGATTTGTGCTTGTACTCCGCTAAAAGAAACATATAATCCTCATTGTCCAGCACAAACTGCCAAACATAGTGGAAGACCAGTACGTGTTTGGTCAACGAATGTTTTTCGGGATTTAACGGATACTGTGAGCATTTATTAATGGTTTAAACAGTAGCTCGTTCCTCATTTTGGTCCACTGTTTCCAGCAAAGAGAGAGAGCCAGCGCCATCAGACAAAAACACACTGCTCATGCCTTATCCAAAACTCGCACCCTGGACAGAATCGCACGGTATCCACGTTCATTTGGTCCAGTTCATTTCGTCCACGTTCACTTTGTCCAGTTTATTTCGTTAACGGTTCACTTTGTCCTTGTTCATTTCGTCCACGTTCAGGTGGTCCACTTCATTTCGTCCACGTTCAGTTGGTCCAGTTCATTTCGTCCAGTTCAGTTGGTCCAGTTCATTTCGTCCACAGTTCACTTTGCCCTTAGTTCAGTTCGTTCACGTTGACTTGGTCCAGTTCACTTCGTCCACGTTCATTTGATTCACTTTGTCCAGTTTATTTCATTAACGGTTCACTTTGTCCTTGTTCATTTCGTCTACGTTCAGTTGGTCCAGTTCATTTCCTCCACATTTCACGTTGCCCTTAGTTCAGTTCGTTCACGTTGACTTGGTCCAGTTCACTTCGTCCACGTTCACTTGGTTTGGTTCATTTAGTACACTGTTAACTTTGTTCATTTTCATTTCTTCCACGTTCACTTGGTCCAGTATATCATTTCGTACACGGTTCACTTGGTCCAGTTCATTTCGTCCACGGTTCCCTTTGTCCGTGCTCAGTTCGTCCACGTTCACTTGGTTCAGTTCACTTCGTCCACGTTCACTTGGTTCGGTTCATTTCGTCCATTGTTGACTTTGTTTGCTTTCTTTTCCTGCACGTTAACTTGGTCCAGTACATTTCGTACACGGTTCACTTTGTTCGTGTTCATTTCGTCCACGTTCAGTTGGTCCAGTTCATTTCGTCCACAGTTCAATTTGTCCGTGTTCAGTTCGTTCACGTTCACTTGGTCCAGTTCACTTCGTCCACGTTCACTTGGTCTGGTTCATTTCGTCCAGAGTTCACTTTGTTCGTTTAAATTTCTTCCACGTTCACTTGGTCCAGTACATTTCGTACACGGTTCATTTGGTTCAGTTCATTTCGTACACAGTTCATTTGGTTCAGTTCATTTCGTCCATTGTTCACTTTGTCTGTGCTCAGTTCTTCCACGATCACTTGTTCTAGTTCACTTCGTCCACGTTCACTTGGTTCAGTTCATTTCATCCACGGTTCACTTTGTCTGCTATTCACTTTTGCCCACATTCATTTCGTCCTCGGAATGGATGGAGTACCATGAACGTTTTTTCTTTTGATGGAACTTTTGTTACCAGACAGAAAAAAAGGTCAGCAGACATTGCTTACACGCCATTTTTTCCCTGTTTTTTTTTCCAATTAAAATACAACTATTTTAAATGTAATTTAAAGTAAAACCAGGACCTGAACTTTGAAGAGTTTTTCAACTCTTTCTTGTGGTAGGATGTCAATCCATATGACATAAATCAAAATTTTGCAAAAATCTTTTAATGTTTTGAAATAAGTATAATGAATAAAATTCTCCGGCTGGACGTGTAGTGCAGGAAAGCTTACGTTAAGTCACGTTAGGGTTATTGAAAGGTTACTTGACGTAGCAAAAGTGTGCTTAATCTTCAAAGTGCTAGAGTTTGTTTAGGTAAGACACGCACGTGTAATAAATTCCAAGAATATGGAATTTATTTTTACTCAGCGTTCCTCATTATCTTGAATATCAGTAATATAACTTCAGTTTTAGTACATTAGTACCTTGAAGGCTCCTTATTAGAGCGGTAAACACAATATACCCTGAACTTAACGTAAACACTCAATGAAATAGACTTAACGGCCAGACAGAGGTCTGACAATAAAATGAACTAAGAAAACGTACTCACTTTTAACCTTTTATTGGGGAGCTCCTGGTATTACTCAAATACACACTCCAAAATAACACAACTATTGATAGCTCGAACTTTCGTAATATCGTAGAAACGTAGGTAAATCGCATACCAATAACCAGGAAGAACCTATCACATAAAAACGAAGCTCTTTGGTATACTTGAGCGCGCCTATATATAGTGCATACCACCACGTCATGACTTACACTCGTTGCCACATATAATTCAGCGGGAGAAACAACATCTCGTTAAGTGAGAAGATAATTTGCATAGGAAAATAAAATAACAAGAGATAGTAAAATCAAAAAAGAAACTGAATCTAGAGTATACGTTACATCATCTCCCCCTTATATATATATATTTTTTTTTTTTTTTTTTGAAAAACCTATCAAATTTTGAGTGTAGTCTTACATTTCGCTGACTGACGTTTATCGTCCTACTTTTTTTTGTGTAAGCAGTATTTACAATTTCAAGCTTGGCATAACAAATTCAGTAAACCTGTGTCCGCAGCTATTGTCGTCTGCGAAGCAGGAAACACTTTTTATACGTGTACAGAACAAACCTGCATCGGCATACCTTATTTTTATCCTGCCCAGTAGGAATCACTTTTTGATTTCATTTTACTTCCTCATATTTTCAACTCTATATATATTTATCGTTGATTACAAACAAACTGTATCAGCAGCGAAGATTGCCTGTAGCTTCCTAACAGTAACAATTTTCACTATTTTACCCCTAACACATATATATATATATATAAAAAAATTCGGATTAGTAGACGGACATAGAATATATATAAAAAAAAAAACTACATATATCACAAAAAGAATGCGTAGGCCCACACGGAAAAAAAAAAAAATTCTGTCACGCCAACTGGTCGTGCAGGAAAAACAACATAATGAGAAAATAACCTGTCCACGACAACTTACTTATCTCGAGGACGCATAAAAAATCCTAGTACGATATCTTTTCCCAGGCCTAATCGGACTGGTAAATTCTGGTGGCGCCGATCTTTTCTGCGACTTGAATGGATCTGGAACATCTGTAGTCAGTCGGTCGAGAAATTCTGAAGTCTGTCGGGCAAGAAATTCTGAAGTCTGTCGGTCAGGAATTCCCTGCGTCTGAAAGGAACGGTCAGGAACGGCTGAAGTCTGTCGGTCAGGAATTCCCTGCGTCTGACAGGAACGGTGAGGAACGGCTGAAGTCTGTCGGTCAGGAATTCCCTGCGTCTGACAGGAACGGTGAGGAACGGCTGAAGTCTGTCGGTCAAGAATTCCCTGCGTCTGACAGAAGCGGGCTCCCCCAGGCTTTCGATATGTTGTCCCTTTGTGCTGGGGCCCGTGTTGTCCTTCCAGCATTCTTTTGAAGGGACGTGGCTCCGGCCACATCGCTTGTTTTCTCTTTCTACTTTTTGGCATGACAGTAGAAGCAGACATCGGCCCTGTTTGCCCTGAGCGTAAGTTCCAGGGGCGAAACCCGGGCGGATGCAAATATCTCTGCCTTCGTCGCTGTTGCGGCGAAACAGATTGAGGAGACAAGTTGCGTTTTCGACCAGCTTTTGGTGTTGCTGGACGGTTTGTAATATGTGTCTGACGTTTAGGAATCGTCAAACTGTTGTCTATATCTGGTAAATCAGAAATATGTGATGACTCTGAGTCGCTGCTGTAATTTAGTGGTCGTACAGGGCGATGTTTATTTCTGCCTATAGGAATACTCTCTGACAAGGTATTCAAGGAAGTAGGAGCTTGTGTTGGTGCAGAGTTATTAGAGAATGGTGCAGCAATAGTCTTGGCAATGGTTGGAGGGAAGGGAATGGTACTAGAATTTGAAGAACTTGATTCGAGCCTTCGTCTTATGGTAGAATCAGGTTGCGTTCTTGGAAGCCAGTCTTGTGCAGTGAGGGTGAAGAAAATATCACTGGAGATTCTTCAAAAAGGTTTGTCGGTTCTTCCAAAATTTCTGGAGGTTGATCGTGTGATATAGACTCTTGAGTCTGTGGAACAGAAAGTTGAGTAGGGTTGATTATAAAATCTATATTTCGTTCATAATACTTCCGACACTGAGTAAGGTGTACGTATTGAAATTGATTGTCACGTTTTTCAAGGATAATGTTATTTTCATACACATTTGCCACCCGATATGGACCTTTGTAGCTGGGTGCAAATTTCTTTACTAAAGTATAAGAAACAGAAGACTGGAAATGTGTCTCCAAGAGAGTTAGATCTCCAACGACAAGATCTGGTTCCCTACGCCTAGTATTATAGTATCTTGCTTGAGCCGCTTGTGCTCCTATCATTGCAACACGAGCTTTCTCTGCCATGATTCGTACTGATTGCGGAGTTGGTCGCTGGTTTAGTTCGTCGATAATCCCCGTTAAATTTTCAAAAGGGGTTTTAATTTTTCGACCCAAAAAAAAGTTGTGCGGTAGTAAACTTAGTAGATTCGTGAACAGACGAGCGGAGGGCGAACGAAAAAAGCTCAAGATGTTCGTCCCACAGCTCGTGATTATCCATGACAAATGTAGCGATCATTTTAACTAGCGTGCGGTTTACTCGTTCCGCGGGATTACTCTGGGGATGATATGGGGAAATGAATTTATGCTTTATGTGTAGTCTCGCACACATTCTTTCAAAAATGTCAGAAATAAATTGGGGACCATTATCCGAAACTACTTTATTAGGTGCACCATATCTAGAGAATACTTCATTAATTAATACATTACAAATAACTTCCGCCGTAGCGGCTTTAATGGGAAAGACCTCGACCCATTTAGAGAAATGATTGGTTAATACTAAAACGTAACGAGCTTTGTTTTTAACAGATAAAAGATAAGGTCCCAATAAATCTATTGAAATAATGTCAAAAACATGGGAACTTGAACTAGATTTCAAGTGACAGGCCGGTCTTACATTACGGTAATTATAAATCTGACACAAGTGACATGATTGAACGTATGCGAGCACACTTTGGTACATGCCAGGCCAATAGGCAACATCCCGCAATTTATAACGGGTCTTGCGAATACCTAAATGGCCTGCAATAGGTTTGTAATGAAATTCGTTTAAAAGGGCCATTCTAAGTGTTCGCGGAATACATGGGCGAAACTCTGCCCTAGTAGTCCTAGATTTCGTTTAGTAAAGAAGACCCTCTATGACTTCAAAATGCTGTGACCTCCCAGCCAGAGAAGGGTCACTTTGTTGTGGTGAACCCGCAAGCAAAAAATTATAGGTTTCCCCAAAATCTGGATTATTTACTAATTCTGCCATTATCTGCTCTTTGGATGTTATATCAGCTATTAAAAGTAAAGGCTGACATCCAGGAGTAGTTTCTGTGGGAACCCCACTAATCGGGACGCGAGATAATGCATCCGGTAATTAATTCTTATGACCTGGCTGGTACAAAATTTTGATATTGCTCTCTTGTAACTTAAGAGCCCACTTCATAAGTCTGTTAGAGAGGTGCTTAGCAGAATTCAAATACTGAAAGGCAGAAGGATCCATAATTATATTAACTGTCAATTCGTAAAGATAACATTGAAACTTTTCAAGAGCATACACTACAGCAAGACATTCGCGTTCCGTAGCTGAATAATTGAGTTCAGCTTTGGCTAAAGTACGGGACGCAAAAGCTATTGGATGCCCAGCTTGTGACAAAACGCAACCAAGACCAACTCCGGGTGCGTCAGTGTAAATACCAAATTCCTTAGTATGATCTGGGAAAGCTAATACAGGAGGCTGAGTCAACGCAGATTTCAGAGCTTCAAACGCTGCGTTAGCCTCAGGTGCCCAAACAAACTTCTTGTATTTACGTTTCAAAGCATACAATGGCTCACAGATTGTAGCATAAGCGGGGACGAACTGCTGATACCATCCGGTCATTCCCAGAAAGCGTGATAGTTCTTTGGCTTTTTTTGGCCGTGGAAAGTCAACTATAGGCCTGATTTTTTCATTATCCGTAAATAAGTCGTGGGGAGTGATTTTCAACCCCAGATGTACAATCTCGTCAATCGCTATCTGGCATTTACTAGGTTTTAGCGTCACGCCAGCATTGTATATGAGCGGGAACACCTGTTTGAGCAGAGAAATGTGCTCGTCAAAAGTCTCGGATGTAATAATAATGTCATCCAAATATACATGCACATGGGGACCTAGAACAGGTCTGAGAACCGTATCCATAAGCTTTTGGAAAGTAGCAGGTGCAGAGGCTAGTCCAAAGGGCATACGCAGGTATTCATAAGCCCCAAAAGGAATCACAAAGCCTGTTTTATCTACGGTCTGGATGTACCGCAACCTGCCAATATCCACTCGCCAAATCCAAGGTTGACTTCCACTTAGTTGTCGATAGGTCATGCAAAATATGCGACATGACAGGTAGTGGATAATTGATCGCTTTCGTGACTTGGTTTAGCTTGCGGAAATCTGTCACGAAACGAAATTCGTTGGGTTGTTTCTTTGGAACAAGAAAAGCAGGTGCGGCCCAGGCGCTTGTTGATTCCCTTATTATGCCCTATTTAATCATATCTGAAATTTGACGTTGCATTTCATTTTTTTTTATGGGGAGCACAAGGGTAAGGTTTCGTTGCTATCGGTTTCGAACCATCAGTGTCAATGACGTGATAAACCACCTGTGTGAAACCAGGTTGGTCGGAAAATAAACCAGGTCTTTCATTCAATAGTTGAGAAAGCTGGTTGCGTTGCCTTTCATTCAGTTGTTTACTCAGTAACAAATTCGTTATGTCTATAGGATCTTTAGGAATCACTTCGACAGGTTCCGGAAAGGAAATAACATGTTGTTCAAAATTCATGGTAACTTTAAAAGTATTGATAAAATCTATGCCCATTAGACATTTAACAGGTAGGTCGTCTATGAGCAGGAAAGAATGCGTAAAACGAGCCTTTCCCAGCCCTAGAGATAATGTGACAGTTCCTGTGATACTGAATATTTCGTTATTTGCACCTCGCAAATACTGCGTCGCAGGCTGAACGTGTATTGCAGGAAAACTTTCAGTGCAAAACTTCGTATTTAGGGCTGATATTTCAGAACCAGTGTCGAACTTTGTCTCGACAATAATATCTTCAATTGTCAATAACACATCAGGCAACTGAGGAGTTTGGACAGTCAATAATACTATTTTAGGGTCAGAATTCTTGGTATCAGGAAGCAGTGCCGACCCTTGGTCTACTTCTTTTGGAAGTTTAAAGGATTCCTGGTTGTATTTTCATGCGGTCTGAAACCTCGGCCCGGCCTGGTATCGGTAAAGTTTTCACGCTTAGAAAAACTTCGTGAAAACTGCTGCGGGAACTCCGCATTTCTGTTGAAATTTCCATTTCTATTATTTCTTCCCTCAGCACGGGAAGAAAAATCATTATTGCCCTTAGCATAAAAATGTTCCGAATTCTGCGGATTAGAACGGGGTCGAGCATACTGTGCATTTGTACTGTACCCAGAAAATTGTTTAGAAACTAGCGGTTGGTGTACCACTCTTCTATGCGGTGGTACGTATGATGCTTGGACTTGCACCTGTGTAAGCTCGTGTTGAAAGTCATTAGGATTATTATGCTGCTGAGAATTTTCGTGATAAGCCTCCCGGGGTTCCCGAGCCTGTTTAGTTGGTCCATGTTTGCCGTGTCGCTCCTCATACGTTCGTATGAGGCGAAGGCATTCATGTATTGTAGCAGGGTGTCGGACCTCAATAAAATCCTGTAGAAATGGATCGAGCTGTTGCAATAGGGTGTCCAACATGTCGACATGACTGGCATGTGGATCCCATAATTTATACAAGCGTGTTGATTCTAAAGCAAACGCAACAGGGGTATCGTTGGGTCCTTGCTTACGAGAAAAAAGTTGTTGTGCAAGGCCAGCTCGACTGAGGCCGAAAGGAAAGACTTCTAAAAATTCCGCTCGGAAATTCTCATAACGAGAATCCGGGTTCCATACTCTCCACTGCCGATACCAGGTCTTAGCGGCATCTTTCAAGCAAGTGCCTGCTATTTGCACTTTGCAATCTTGAGGAATATTGTATAAGTCGAAATGATCCTCCAAATCCTCGAGAAATTTCAAGGACCCCTCCAAACCATTGAAAGTAATTGCTCCCTCGTGCGGCACGAAATGTGCAAGCATTTTGCTTCTGTGAGAGGATTGAAATACCTCAGGTACGATACGCCACTCAGAGTGATATGAAGCTGGTGAATGACGAAATTGTGAGGAATGCCTGGGTACGTGCAAATCATTGACATCAAAGTTAGACCCACAGGCTTCCTGCAAATTGTCGAAAATAACCCCACCTCCACCGAAACTTGATTCAGGTTGAAATAGTGAAGTTTCTCAGGTAATGAAGACATAGTCAATTAGTGTCAATACCTCGTGTTCAAGAAATGTTCGGGCGCCAATTATAATGAATAAAATTTTCCGGCTGGACGTGAAGTGCATGAAAGCTTACGTTAAGTCACGTTAGGGTTATTGAAAGGTTACCTGACGTAGCTAAAGTGTGCTTAATCTTCAAAGTGCTAGAGTTTGTTTAGGTAAGACACGCACGTGTAATAAATTATAAGAATATGGAATTTATTTTTACTCAGCGTTCCTCATTATCTTGAATATCAGTAATATAACTTCAGTTTCAGTACATTAGTACCTTGAAGGCTCCGTATTAGAGCGGTAAACACAATATACCCTGAACTTAACGTAAACACTCAATGAAATAGACTTAACGGCCAGACAGAGGTCTGACAATAAAATGAACTAAGAAAACGTACTCACTTTTAACCTTTTATTGGGGAGCTCCTGGTATTACTCAAATACACACTCCAAAATAACACAACTACTGATAGCTCGAACTTTCGTACTATCGTAATATCGTAGAAACGTAGGTAAATCGCATATCAATAACCAGGAAGAACCTATCACATAAAAACGAAGCTCTTTGGTATACTTGAGCGCGCCTATATATACTGCATACCACCACGTCATGACTTACACTCGTTGCCACATATAATTCAGCGGGAGAAACAATATCTTGTTAAGTGAGAAGATAATTTGCATAGGAAAATAAAATAACAAGAGATAATAAAATAAAAAAGAAACTGAATCTAGAGTATACGTTACATACGTCTTGTGTATTTTTTTCATATAGCTCTTAGGATTTGTTATAAATTATTTATAATCCCCGCATTACTAACTTTCATACGAATGAACTGTAGTGGTGGTCTCTCTATGTGCAATGGCTACTTAACCCTCCAGGTGGAAGGAGCTTTGGAAGAGGCTATGCGAAATTTTGTCACATGTTTAATAGGAGACTCTCCTAAAAGCGTCCTGTCTTTCTGTAGTATTCGTCGTCGTTATGATGCGCATATATGCGTTCTCGCCACTATAAGCCTGAAACTTCTTTCTATGCAATATTACGTTCTCGTGGCTTTTGAACAGGATTTCGATGGACGTACTATTGCGTCGTCACCGCTTATGGCACAGAAATCTTCGAACGTATATATGCGTGCTTGCCACCTGGAGGATTAAAGTAAGATAAAAGTCCATAGAAGTATAATGGCGGAAAAAAGTTTAGACTGATATTTATACTGTGAATTTGCGGTGTGGGAGAAGGAAAATAGAGACTTTTTACATTAAGGAGAAAGGGGTTCTAAAATTTTCCTCTTCATTTCAACACGTTTATGGCCATTGGAATAAACTTCGATTAACATCATAGTGATTGTCATCGTACCACACAAAAGAGTTAAAAAGCTTTTCAAAGTTAGGTTCCTCGTTTCACTTTAAATAACGTTTAAAATCGTTATATTTTAATAGAAACACTTAAACAGGGAAAAAACCGCATGCGAGCAATGTCACTGGCCGTTTTCTGCTTAGTAACAAAAATTCCATCAAAACAGAAAATTTCCACGGCAGTCCATGTTCTTTGAGAACAAAATGAATATGGAAAAAGTGAACGGTGGACGAAATGGACTGGACCAAGTGATAGGAAACCGAATCGCACGACTTACCGGAAACCTCCTACCATAAAACTGACCACTCGGCTGCAGAGGTGGACAATGATACTGTAACAAGTCCTATCATGAAGTTTCCGTTTCTAACTTCAGTATCTTGACAGATTTTTCTTTGTCAGCAATTCCGGGGGATTTTTTCGTTTGTTTTTTTGTTTTTGTTTTCATCCTGCACGGGCTTTTGAATTTATGACGCGCTACAGAAGTGAAAACATGTGTCAAGACGACAAATCTGCAGCGAGATATTCTGTCCGCGTAGCTCAGTTGGGAGAGCTACTTACTCCGGAGTGAGGGAACACAGATTCGATGTTCGTCGCGGACAAACTTGTGTTTTCACAAACTTTTTGAACGTAACAAATTTTTGAGTATATACGTAGTAACTACTCGCATTGTAGTAGGAAGAAAAAACTTTGGTGAAAAGTTTGGGATCATGCTTCGGAAGAAATGTGCACAGAGAGTCTTAAATGCATATGAAAACATCTCTTCGGATGTTCATCTTTCGGGTAAAGTATGAATAAATACAGTTTTTCAAACACTTACTAAGAATGTATCTCGAATAGAATAGATGTACTTAATGTTTTTTCTTCTCATTTATCTCAAACAATGATATCTTTTATTAAGTTTATATGCTAAATCCACTGCGATGTAAGGTAAACAGCATTTTCGTAACGTGAGCTTTAAAATGGGACAAACAGTTTCACAAAGTTAAACAATTGAAATAATGTTTGCCTTCTTTGTATTCAGAAATATCCTCCGGCTCTTAAGTAACTTCAAGAGAGGAAAATCCCTAAGACAAAAAGTAAACATGTCCCTTTATTTAAAAATAAGCACGAATATGAGCATGATGCGAAAAATTATTTATTTCGCAGCACATTTTTGGAATTGGCTTTATATGTGTACCGAGTTATTAGAAAAGTAAACGGATGTCACATTCCAACTGGGACACTTTCTAAAATATATGTAAAAAATACTTTGCTAAACAATCTCAAAAATGCATAAATAAAACTGAAGGGAAAAGAAAGAATACATACATATTGAACTGTGCAAATATGATTTTTTGCTTTCTCAAGTGCATTAAACCTCTTATAAATTGGGGTTTCTCGTCTTTCATTAGCGTAATTATGATAGCTCAAATCAATTTCCATGAGCTACGAAAAACAAAAACATGATAAGCAAATTTTCTGTCAAAGACATTAATTTTTTGCAAGGTTACGCGTCTGTCCGTTTTGCAAACTTAAGAACCGAAAGCGACACATGGAACAAAAAAATAATTGGTCTTCTTATTAAGGCAATCATTCTTACCGTATTACTAGTAAGACGTGCATTATATAGTGCATATTATCAAAAGCATTCGGACACCATTATGCTTTGGGACAAATGGCTGTATTATAACAATTAGTAGTTAGTAGGTCCACCTTTTGCTTGTATGACGGCGAAAACACGTCGAGACATGCTATCAACCGATTTTCGGTGGATCTTGACAGGAATGGCTTGCCTTTCGTCTTGCGAAGATCCGGCCAGAGCGGAGAGCGAAGACGGTCGTTGTGGTCTTCTCTTATCCATCGCTCCAGTTCATCCCAGAAGTCTTCTCTGGGATTAAGATCAGGACACTGAGCAGGCCAGTCAAGCAATTCCACCTCATTTTCAAGAAACCCGTCTTGCACACGCCGTGCAGTGTGGAAGACAGCTCGATTGTGCTGCAAGAAACAGCGTTCATTTTCATAATACTGCCACATTGTTGGTAGGGCAGAATTAAACAGAACGTCTGGGCACACTTCACAGTTCATAGTTTGTGGTGTAATAACCAACGCGCCGAGTTCTGTCTACGAATAACAACTCCATACCACGATGGAGCCCCCGCCTAACTTAATAGTTGGTAGAACAGAGTCCGACAAAAATATTTGGCCGGATTGTCGCCAAATCGACCCCCTCCCCCTCCATCAGATTGGGAGAGTGAATAGCATCACTCATCACTGCGAAGAATAGCTTTCCCGTTGCCCACAGTCCAGGAACGACGGGAAAAAGCACACCACTGCAAAGGACGCTTTGCATGCTACCCTGTTGCTCTACCATTGTAAGAACACACGGTGAAACTCTCTGCGGATAGTTGTCGTACTAACTGAGCCATTTCAAGCATTTTCTACTTCAGCGGCGATGCAAACGGCACAGGAAGAACGGGATTTCTTAAAACCCGCCCAACAGATTGGAAGAGTGAAGAGTATGACTAATCACTGCAAAGAATAGCTTTCCCGTTGCCCACAGTCCAGAAACGACGCCAAGCACACCACTCCAAACGACGCCAAGCACACTACTCCAACCGACGCAAAGCACACTACTCCAAACGACACCAAGCACACTACTCCAAACGACGCCAAGCACACTACTCCAAACGACGCCAAGCACACCACTCCAAACGACGCCAAGCGCACCATTCCAAACGACACCAAGCACACCATTCCAAACGAAGCCGAGCACACCACTCCAAACGACGCCAAGCACACTACTCCAATCGACGCCAAGCACACTACTCCAATCGACGCCAAGCACACTACTGCAAACGACGCTGAGCACACTACTCCAAACGACGCCAGGCAACTACCCTAAACGACGCCAGGCAACTACCCTAAACGACGCCAGGCAACTACCCTAAACGACGCCAAGCACACCACTCCAAACGACGGCTACCCCGCTGCTCTACCATTGTAACCACACACGGTGCAACTCTCTGCTGATAGTTATCGCACTAACTGAGCCATTACAAGCATTTCCTACTTCTGCAGCGATGGAAACGGCAGAGGAAGAACGGGATTTCATAAAATTTCTTACCATGGCTCTTTCATCACGTTCCATCAGTTTGTGCGGCCTTCCTCCGCGGTTTTTATTGCTTTGGTTAAACCGTACTGCTTTCACCTCTTCACGACATTACTTACAGTCGGTTTTAGTATGTTTGGTTTAAGCTGCAATGCTCCATATGGAAAACTTACTCAAATGACGTCCGAAGAGCCCACGCTGGAACTCGAAAAGTTCACGTCCACGCGACATTTCGGCTTCAAATTTACTAATAACACGACAGAACATTGCAGCTTTATATGCATACCTCGCCACTCACAGCTTACCCGAATACTTCTGATAATACAGTATACACAGAAGAGCAAAACATAATGATCACTTTTTGAATATGATGTTGGTACTCCCAGAGATGGAAACGGGTCACGGGTCAACAGTCCGACAATTTCTTGCAAGTCCAACGGGTCGGGTCGAGGTGTTCCTGACCCGATTTTGACCCGGTTTTATTCCCGTCTTATTTTTGAAAAAAGAAAAATATACTACAAAGAAAAATGCGCGTTGTGGAATTCTGTATTCGATACTTGTGCCCACGGAGTGAATAATCATTTGCCATGCAAAAATATGGTCTCTTTCTTAAAGCAACGAATATTTCTACCGACCGATGTCAGACAACACACTGACTACATAACATAAAATTAACATAAAATTATATTTCATTTGCGTTCTTTTACAGTGCGATTGTCCAGGGCAAGGTACAGGCAAACGCCATTCGCCTGCTTCTCAGCTGATTCACTCTCTCCGTGCGAAGTTCACTTTATGACTAAGAGTTACTTTTCACATCGCGTCTTTTGCATTGAGCATACAGAGGTTTTCGATTGATGTGCTAACATCCCGTTCCCATTACATGGCATGTCGAAATTAACTCCTTATTTGTTGATATCGATGGATTTAATAATAAGGAGGTTAAGAAAGGCGTCGAGGCCAACAAATAAGTGATTGTTGAAAACCACATGGGGAAGAGTGAATGCTGGAAAATATTTCGTCTCATAAAGGAACCGGTGAATAATTCTGAGTTGTTTGGTCTTGCTTGCTATACAATATGTGGAAAGTGTATAATTAAAAAGACAGATGTCGACGGTGTAATAAAAGATTATGGAACCAAAAATCTAACGGACCATAAGAAAGTATGCGCACCTTCATCAAAGCGTGGAAAGAGTGAACAATCTAAATACATTTTTGAAATAGCGAATAATGACTCCCATTTGTAATATACTCCATGGACGGTCATAGTCAGCCATTACTTCTGGATTACCCAAAATAGTGGCACTAAAAATTGCACTAAAATTTAGCAAGTAACCAAATTTTATTATTAAAAAAGGATCAAGCAGTTATTGGAATGATTATATATACATATATATATATATATATATATTACGTTAATATGTATATATCATTATCGTCGTCAACCATTATCAATCCACTGCCGGACGAAGGTCTCCCCAAGTTTCTTCCACAACATTCTGTTTTGTGCCAGTCTCCTCCATGTTACTCCCGCATACTTTCGAATTTCATCCACCCATCTCACATGTGGTCTCTTCTGCGTCTTTTCCTATACCTTGGAATCCAGTCTAAAATTTCGGCTATCCATCGATGGACTGTCCTTCTGGCAATGTGTCCTGCCCTTTCCCATTTCAGGGATTTTACTCTCATCATGATGTCTTCCACTCTTGTCATTTTTCTGATCCACGAATTCCGCTTCTCATCTCTCCTAGTTACACCAATCATGCACCTCTCAATGCTGCTTTGAGTTGTCTGCAGTCTTTGTATGTCTCTTTTGATTAAGGACCACGTCTCTGCACTATACGTAAGCACTGGAAGGATGCATTGATCAAACACTTTTCTTTTAAGACATAATGGCATATTGCTCTTGAAAATTATACTGTTTCTTCCAAAAGCTCTCCAGGCAAGTTTTATACGCTGATTAATTTTTTCATCAATGTGACCTTCACTTGATATCTGCTGTCCAAGGTAAATATAGGTATTGGTAATCTCCAGCTTTTCTCCATCAATCGATCGATAAATCTTCATTTCTTGTAAAAGCATTGTATGCATTACTTTTGTCTTCTGAACGTTTATTTTTAATCCCACTTCTTTACTCCTGTCATAAAGTTCCTGGATCGTACTCTGTAGCTCTGATGCGGTAGTTGTAAAAATGACTACATCATCAGCAAAACGAAGGTGAGTTATATAATCTCCATTAATTTTTATCCCTTTGTTTTCCCAGTTCAGTGATTGAAAGACATTTTCCAAAGTGGCATTAAAGAGTTTGGGAGATATAGTGTCGCCTTGTCTAACTCCCTTTCCAATTTTTATGGGTGATGTATTCTCAAATATCCGAATCTTTGCACTTGCATTTTCATAGATGGTATTAATAATATTAATGTATGCATCTTCAATACCACAGGATTTCAAAGCCATTGTAACTGCTGATGGTTTCACCGAATCAAAGGCCTTTTCATGATCGATAAAAGCCATGCATAACGGAAGTTCATATTCCTTCGCTCTTTCAATTAGTTCTCTCAGTACGTAGATATGATCTATAGTGTTATAGCCACTCCTGAATCCAGCTTGTTCTCTCGGTTGAGCCATGTCCTGTGTTACCTTCAAGCGGTGTAAAAGAACTTTAGTGAAGATTTTATAAACCACTTATAGGAGGCTGATAGATCTGTAGTTCCTGAGATCCTCGATGTCAACTTTTTTTATGTAGCAGGATCATTTTAGCATTATTACAATCCTCAGGAATATTCCCTTCATTAAGACATCGAGTGAAAACTTGGACGAGTACTGTTTCAATTTCTCCACTTGCTTCTTGTATGATGTCTACTGTAATTCCATCTTCTCCTGCAGCTTTTCTCCGTTTCATGTTCTTGATTACATGTGCAACTTAGCTGGGAGGACTGGAGGAACTCTCTTTCGTAATGTCTGAAGTACATGTATCATCTCTTTCATATAGTTTTGAGAAGAATATGTATATATATATATATATATATAAATTGAGTTTCGAATTTATAGTTCAAAGCAGATTTGTCCGGGTCAGTTACTGCTCCGGATCCGAAATTTTTGACCCTTTTCCAAATCTAGGTACTCCACCTGCCGCCAAAACAGCTCTTTGTCAAAAAGACATAGACGCTACATGAGTTCTAAAAGTACTTTGTGTTTCTCAGTTGGATTCAGATACGAGCTTTGTGGTGTCTAGGGTAGATGGTGAAACTTGTTGTCATGCTCGCCGAACCACTGATGAATACATCTTGTGCGGTGGACAGTAGCATGGTCGTCCATTAAATCACGTTCTTCTGCTGGATGAAAAGTCACTATTGCAAGATGAACTTGATCGGCGACAATGTTCAGATAATCCCTGGAGGACACCCGACCTTCCAGCAATATCAGGGGACCCATTGCTGGATAAAAAGTCAACATTGCAGGATGGACTTGATCAGCAACGATGTTCAGATAACCCTTGGAGGACAACCGACGTTCCAGCAATATCAGGGGACCCGTTGCTGGATAAAAAGTCCACATTGCAGGATGAACTTTATCAGTAACAATGTTCAGGCAACCCTTGGAGGACACTCGGTTTTCCAGCAATATCAGGGGACCCGTTGCTGGATAAAAAGTCAATATTGCAGGATGGACTTGATCGGCAACAATGTTCAGGCAATCCTTGGAGGACACCCGACTTTCCAGCAATATCAGGGGACCCATGCCGTTCCAACAAAATGTGTTCCACACCATGACACTATCTCCAGATTCTTGTGTTCTGTTTAAAAGGAACGCTGGTTCCATTGCTTTCTGTGGCTAACGAAAAACTCTCTGCCTACCGTCGAGGTACATTACAAGGTCTACCATAAATCGTCGGGCCCCATGACTGTTTTATTTTCAGTGTTCTCGATACCATTTTAAACGAACTTTCCGGTTCTTTGTAAAACTCAGTGGTTTCCTTATAGGCACACGACTTCCAGTACCGATCATCTTCAAACTTCTAGGGCATAGTTCGCTGAGATATGAGTCGGAAACAGCCTTCATTGAATGCTTTGGTTAATTGCTGCACACAGGAAGTCGTGTTTTACCTTACAAGAGTTCTTAGACGACGGAGATTTCGTTCCTGACAGATGTCGTCACGCCACAGTTATGCCTCTAAGACAAGCAATGTGGGTGATTAATGACCTGGAATATCTCACCTTTTGGGAAAACAGTCATCTGTGCTGTTTGCAAAATTGCCGCTCCACCCAGACGGACACGCACAATAAGCCTCTTACCGAACTGCAAAAGATTCTTTGTGTTTGGGGATGAATCTTGGGCCCGTGCCTGCCCATGAGGTATCATTTGGCCTCTGTTTTTTTTTGTTATTGGCTGCGTATATTTAAATACACTATATTGACAAAATTCATCTGACACCCTTCAGAAGCAAATGAACGGATCCGCTGCGTTGTTAAGATGTGCGGTACAGCTGCAAACGGTATAAAAACAAACCTGCAGTTGACCGCGATCATATCGCTTTGTGAGGTTGAGTAAAAATGTTGCAGTGGGAGAGAACTGACTTTGAGAAAGGAAAGATTGTTGGGTGATGTATTAGTGGGTTGTCCATAAGAGAAACCGAGAGGAGTTTAAACATACCCAAGTCAACTGTTTTGGATGTACTGAATAAGTGGAAGACACATGGCATGCCTGAAGTAGCAAAACGTACCGGCAGACCAAAGACAATCAGTGATAGAGGACGTCGAAGCCTCAGGAAACTCGTTACAGCTAATCGGCGGAGTACTGCACAAAACCTCGATGTACAGGTGAGTAAAAATGCAGAAACCTCGGTATGTACACGTACCATTCGCAGAGAACTTCATTCCATGGGTTACCGTGGTCGTGCGACTGCTCATAAGCTTTTCATCTGCACTCGGAATGCTACTCGTCGTTTAGCATAGTGTAAATAACATTTATCGTGGACCGTAGATCAATGGAAACGATTCCTATGGACTGATGATTCCAAATACACGATTCGATAGCCTGATAGCCTTGTGTAGGTATGGCGGCAGCCGGGGAAACGCTATTTACCACAATGTACTGTTCGTACGGTCACGTTTGGAGCTGGCAGTGTACTCGTATGAGGGTGGTTTTCATGGTATGGTCCCGGCCCATTGGTTATCGTGGATAAACCTGTTAGCCAGCACTTCTACCTCGATATTCTGGACAACTATGCTCTACCAACTCCTGTGGCAATACTATGGAACCGAGCATTGTTGGTACCAGCTGGATAATGCACCGATCCATAAAGCAAGGCCTGTTACTGCGTGGTTTGACGATAATTCCGTACCATGTGTGGACTGGCCAGCACAGAGCCCTGATCTTAATCCCATAGAGCACTTATGGGATGAATTAGAGCGCTGCATAAGAAGTTTGGAACTAAGGAAGCTGTTAGCGGCAGCATCATGTACTGAATGGAAGTGCATACATGTCGCTGTGTTCCAAAACCTTGTCGAAAGCATGCCTCGAAGGGTCAGTACATGCATTAATTACAAAGGTGGACCGACACCGTACTAATATATGTCAATAAATTTTATGTTGTGTTTCTCTTCTCGGTGTCGGGTGACTTTTGTCAATATATAGTGTATATTTTTATACGTTTCAAAACATATGTTTTCGGAATCATTGGAAACGTATTTTGATATGGCGGAGATAGTTTTATCGCTGTCCTATATTTTGGGAGATGTTTTGTCATGTGTATTTATATTTGCGTCTTCAATAATTTTGCCCACCCCCATAAATATCTCCTGAGTTCCCCACTGGTAGGTAATGTGTATATAAATACAGTTCATGCGTATGTACATGCATAGTTCATGTAATCAGCAAAACTCATTTCAGGCATTTCCTTTTTTAATATTCACGAATCTGACGAAATTTGCTTCTTCTTTGAACCTGATATTAATTTTTCTACGGAATCTAGTTTTTCTGCTGTACTAGTAGTATAGTTTTTTTACCTCAAAAATCTTGTTACAGTGTTCAAAGATGATAGTGCGTATGCAATTAATAACGTCAACTCTGTAGTTCCATCCTCTTTCTCAGTATCAGAGCCGAAGTACCAGTTTTAGTCCGTTGGACTTGATACACGATCTCAGTATCTTCTAGAAGTGGACTTACACAACGTCACCGTCAGCATTGTAAAATACGTGGAACTTTGCTCCGTCGTTTAGTTCGTTCTGCACAATTTCGTCCCACATTTGAAGGAGTTTAGGATTTGCTCACTCAAAAGACATCTCTGCATGCTGCTTTTGGGGGAAAGTCGCCTCATCGTAAGCAGTTTTGCTCCGTGAGTTGGGTTAAGACTCCATGCTCGGCGAACAAAGTCAGTACGCATTCGTATGTCGATTTTCATATCAGAATCTTAGACCAATAAGAGGAGGCGTTCGAGGAAATGCTTTTGAGGAAACTGTAAAAGCTTTTAAATTTTGTAACTATGCATTGATCCAGAGGCTGCAAATTGGATGTACATCAAAACTATTCAGACACCACCAAATATTTGCATAAGTGCAAAGAACGGTTGAGCAGGAAGGTACGCTGTGTGTGGAGAAGAACGTATATAAAACTGAGATGTTCTCTCGCGTTACCACTAACTTTGAAGCGGGTATGCCACGTAGACATGAATTTTCCGAGTTTCAGCGTGAGCTGGTACTAGGATGTCATTTGAGTAACGTTAGCATACGGAGCTTTGTATCTAAACTAAATATACCAAAATCGACTTTAAATGATGTCGTGAAGAGATGAAAGCAGCACGGTTTAACTACAGAAAAATAAACGCTCAGAAAGGCGGCACAAACTGACGGAACGTGACAGAAGATCCGTGGTAAGAAATGTGAAGAAGTCCTGTTCCACTTCTGCATTTTCCATCGCTGGTGAAGTAGGAAATGCTTGTAATGGCTGGGTTAGTACCAAAGGTATTCGCAAAGAGTTGCAAAGTGTGGGCTATTATCGTTGATCTGCGGCACACAGGCCACACATCAATGACGTGAATGCGAAGCGCCGTTTGGATTGGTATGTCTCCTGTCGTTCCTGGACTGCAGAAGACTAGAAAGCTGTTCTTTGCACTCTTCCGATCTGATGGGCGTGTTTGGATTTAGCGACAGTCTGGTGAACGATTTTCGTCGGATTGTATCCTTCCAACTGTTAAGCTCAGTGTGGATTTATTTTTCGTGGATGAGACTCTGCCCGTTGGTTATTATACCACAATCCATGATTTGTGAAGCGTACCTCGACGTTCTGGATAATTCTGCCGTACCGACAATGTGGTGGTCCTATGACGGTTGTCTCTTCCAACACGATCGGGCTCTCTGCCACACTGCACGGCGAGTGCAGGAATGGTTTCATGAAAATCAGACGGAATTGTTAGACTAGCCTGTTCAGAGTCCTGATCTTAATCACGTAGAACACCTCTGAGATGAACTGGACCTATGGATACGAAATCTACTACAACGACCGTCCTCGCTTGCCACTCTGTCAGCAGCTTTGCAGGACGAATGGCGAGCAATTCCTGTCGAGACCTAGTGGAAGTTGGTTGATAATATGCCTCGACGGGTTTCCGTTGTCATAAAGCAAAAGATAGTGCAACTAAATACTAATTGCAATTATCAAGCCATTTGTCCATGAACATTGTGGTGTCCGAATGCTTTTGATAATATAGTGCATTTTGGGAGGTAATAATCCCAATGTCAGTGCAGGTGAAACGTTCTATGCCGTAGAATTGTATACTAGCAGCAAGGTTTTCCGATGATTTGCTGCCATCTCGCTATCACACGCGATGATCCACTCACATAAAAGTTTGGGTTATCCAAGCTATTCTGTTTTTGCGGTACGTGACAGGAAGTAATGACGTATGCACTCTTTTAAAAAAAATGACCGACGTGCCTGCAATCAAAGGTTTCCGTTTGTCGCTATCATCTGTAATAAAACAAAACAACAAGGTGATACGTTGTTTACTTAAATTTTCACCTTCGCTCTTAGCCAACAGTGTCCATTGCCTTAGACGCCGGCATCACGGAAATCAGTCCTGTTTCATCAGCACTGTAAATGTCTGACCGTAAATAATCTGTATGTGATCCACCTTATTTACGATCCAGTCATTCATCGGAGCTACGTCTGCTTCTTTCGACTGTCCAATCACAGCTTTGCAAACAACGTTGTAGCAGACTTAATATTTTTGTAATCATCCAGTTTCCGGATGAATTCCCATTTCCCGTCGTTGCCATTTTGGGCCAAGATAGTAAGGGATTTTCAACACTTAGTTATATAATTAGCCGGGAATTTCGACTTTGCTATCATGTAACGTATATTCTAATTTACCTTTCATTTTTAGTTCCTTTTCCTATGTATGTAAATTTGAGTTTGTTCTCTTTTGCACTTTCCAAACTTAACGCGATATCTTCTCTCTCACATGAATGAAGTTGGAAACAGTCTGAGGTCAGAGAAAGTGACGTATGAATGTGATAAGAACGTTAGATCAAAAGGACGATACAGCAGTTTCTTAGTGTGTGTGTGTGTGTGTGTGTGTGTGTGTTTTCAATCGTCGTTAAGATCGATTATACGACAGATAATTAAGGTATTATATGTGAAGAGTAAAACTCGCAGTGCTATATTTTGGATTTCATCAAATATTGCTGGACCAATAAAAGGTTATCGTAAGTTTGACTTCTGTATATGTTTCGTGTGGCCGTAAAACCTTAGTTTGGACTATCCCGGGCAACTATTGCATCGTATTCTTATTTAGTTCAACATTTCCTTAGTCATGGTTTTAGACATAGCGTAACACCAATCTCGCACATGAAAAAGGGTTACGTTATAATCAGTATATCATGTAGTTTTCTACCTAAATGAAGGTGAATGGCAGTTCCTTTGCTATAGCTGTAAACTCGCTATAAACGACTATGCTGCAAACCGGCGTGACTGCAGTGCAAAATGTTTTGTATGTTTCTTTTATACTCTGTAATTTAATTCGTCTCATTAATGTATTTTTAAGCAGCCATCGTATTTTGGAATTTTCAATCTTTCTGTTTTATAATATTTCAATTGATACGTAATCTATTCTCTTTTAAATTAGTATAACTATACTAGTAATCCGAGTTTATTGGCGCAAATAAGAAATCAAGGTATCCAAGTTTTCGTACATTATTAACCAGATGGTGTTTTTCCTAGAAGATAGATAGCAAACTGTGAGTTGAGTAATAGAGTGCTTCAATAATTTGAAGCCTCCCCGTTTGGCTCAGTAGTCTAAGAAATGGCTTCTGATCATTTGCCCGAAATGGGTCGGTTTGAATCCCGGTGAGGCATGGATATTGTGTTTATTTTCCGGCGGTGGCTCTTTCCCTTTTCTGGAACTAGTGGCCCTAAATTAGGAACGGTCGACTTGTTATAGACCACTGAGTTGCTCACGGAGGTCATTAAATTTCCAATGAAAACAAACAGTTTGAACTTGTTCTAGATATTTAATAAACAGATGCAGATGTAACAATTCATTCAAAGAAACAAGGCATGTTGGTTAATCACCCGGTACCGTGGAAGGAAAAACACGTGTTCTTTGTGCTCTTATCCTTTAGCGCTATAAGCAAGATTTTTAGGAATTCTTTACTGAATATTGACAAATGTCATCGTCTGCATGTTTTATACTATTTACAGTCACACCATTTAATTAATTTTCCTCTTTTCTTATTTCCTAGTATTTCTTTGAAAATTGATTCCGAGTGTATATTTTTGTTTGTTCGGGAGTGTAAAGTCAACCATGAGCAACTAGATGAGCTATAAGCAGTCGCCTGTCCCAAATTTAGGGCCAGTGGTTCCAGGGAAGGGAGTGAGCTAGTGCCATGAGACAAACACAACATTTATGCCTCACCGGGATTCGAATCCGTACCCATCTCGGACGAAAAGTCAGAAACCAGCGCTTAGACCACTGCACCCGCCGGGGAGGGGGGGTGCGACACTATATGTTAAAAAGTTATGTAATGATAATAAAACACTGACCTGCTATGAATTTCTTTTAATCTTAATTCACTTTGCAAATTTATCATTTAACTCCGCCACTCTTTCTGATTCCACTTCAGGTAAGGGTGATATAAGATATTTGATCTGTTCCACATTTTTTCACGTTTAGGTTTGGTGGCAAGAAAAAAGGAGGAAAAATGCAATATTGAGAAAAAAATTCCGCATCAACCTTTTATATTAAGTACAAGGCTAGCATACAAAAATTTATCTTATTTCGGAATCTTTTGAGGATTTCTTGGAGATTTTTGCCAGCACATCAAATAACACTTCCAGCATTTTAAATCGCGCTTTGACGGAAAACATTTCTCTCGTCTGCAAAAAGTTTCATCCTAAACTCAAAAACTCGCTTCAAAATTCAATACGACGATTCATCTTTATTTCTGTCGAAAACAAAATTGTAAAGAAAATCAATATGAGCGGGTAAACTTCGCGGTCATGTTAATGATCGACAAAGGTTTGAAACTGCGCACTTCAGGATTTTTCGATTTTCGTTCTAACATGCCTTTAAACTGAGAGATTTTGCCTTGTATTTGTTTCTTGGCCGCTAAGAGATTTTGTGTGGAATAACGACGTCATGGGATTTGTTACAAAGCTTTGTTTGTATCATGTTTGAGCTTATAGGCAGGTAGCAAAATGGCGAAAAATAACTTCGTCTCCTAGATTCTCATATTCCTTCACAAAATGAAATACAATAAGCCAGTAAAAATTCTGAGGACGTTATTATTGGAAACATAACGCAAGAAACTTTTATGGAAGTGACGTTGTTATAACTGGCGCGATGATCTTTTGGCTTCCTGAAAATTGCGCAGTGCCGCATTTGTTGTATAAGACTTTAAAACTGCAATCCCATATTTAACCTTCATAGCTTTTCCTAAAACTTAAAAAGACGACAGAAAAAATCCATTGCCAGTTTTACGCGGTAATGCCCATTTACCCTAAACTTCGGATGACTTATGATTCACAACGTAATTCAAAGATTATTGGGAATTTCTTTAAAGTCCGATCTTAGTAATGCAGTTAATTCTTTTGTCTGAAAATCGTGCGTTGGTTTTCAAGTGAAGATTTTTGGTTCGCAGCGCAAATTCTTAAAATGTTTTTTCCGCAAAATACAGTATCGCTACTTATTATTTTATCCCGCAGATGCATGATGCAGTAAAAATACAGGGTGTCTTTAAAGTCTGTTTATAACTTTGAACATTTATTACAAATATAAGTGAGTTGAAACTGTAATTGCTTACATAATGAGGAGTATGAAGGCTTTTGATGTCTTTTTTAAAACTCTTTTACACCATTTGTTGCACGAATCGCATCAAGACAGTAATCGATTTCTCGCTATGTTCTCAGTAACATGGCTTCTTCAATGGTGGCAATGGCGGAATCGATTTTTTGTTTCAGGTTGTTGATGTTCCGTACCTGGGTTTTACACGCGATATCTTTCACGTAGCTCTATAGGAAGAAGAAGACAATTTAAGTGATATCTGGGGAACGAGGTGTCCAGGTAATAAGGACATTCCTTCCAATCCACCGGCTGGAAATGTGTGGTTTAGCAACTCACGAATACGCAGGAAGTGCACCATCTTGCTGAAAGATGAGAGTTGGTTGAAGGTATTCCAGTTTTGTTGCTACATATTCGGTCAAAACATTGAGGTAAACATCTGCAAAAATTGCTTTTGTTCTACGAAGAAGAATGGTCTAATGATTCGATTGAACATGATCCCACACCACACATTCCCCTATAGACTACCCCTTGAACTTCCCAAGTCGCATGGGGGTCTTCTTTTCTCGAAATCCTCCTCACATTGTGTTTGTTCAACTTTCCTGAGGCACGAAACGTTGCCTCATCTGTAAAACAAACGCGGGTGAGGGTCTGCATCTTCAAACATTCGTTCAAGCATGTGAACTGCAAACTCTTTTTCTCTTGATTCATCATTCATTTCAAGCGTTTGCAAGAGTTACAGTTTGTATGGGTATAGTGGCAAATGCTTTTGTAGAACTTTCTGCACTGTTGAACGTGATTGGTGTAAGTCTCTGGCAGCAGTACAGGTGGACTTTGTCGGGCTAAGAGAGAATGATTCACACATACGGTCGATGCTTTCATGGGATGTTCTTAGTTGACCAGTTCTCTCTTTATTCAACACTGGACCCTGTCTTCATGAATTTCTTCTGCCACTTACGAATCAAAGGACGTGACGGTGAATCTTTTCTATACTTAGTCCTGTAATTTCGCTGAGTCTGCGTATCCGCTTTGTTTAAAAAAATTAGGCTACTCATTTCGCTTTTTCTTGAGGAGTATCCATTCATTTTATTTAACAAAAATTGTCACTTCAACCTAAAATACCTAAAATTAGACAAATGTAATGTCAATAAAAGTTTTTTAATCACTTATTAAATTGCAACTCCTGTAATTACATTTCCCCATCAATTGTGTTTTTAGCAAATTTCTAAGCTTGTAAACGGACTTTGTGGACACATGTTGAACGATTTGAAAACTGATTTATGGTAAACGACATAATCTACGAGCTGCTCTCCCTTTTAACCCGTAGTATCTACCTTGACGTGATGTATTGCACTCGATATCAATAACAAAATTAAAGCCATTCGACACTGTTGGAGCAAATGAACAATTTTTGTGCTACGTATTGATACCCAAAATGTCCTTGTGTAATGTTATACCTGCTACCCCGGTTTCTTTCTTTTTTTAGTGGAGGTTTAACGACCACCGTGAGCACCTCAATGGGCTAAAAGCAGTCGCCTTCCCTAATTTAGAGCCACTGACTCCAGAGAAGGGAGAGAGAGCCAGTGCCGTAAGGCAAACACAACATCGATGTCTCACGGGGTACGAACCCGGACTCATCTCGGACGAATCGTTAGGATCCATTTCTTAGACGACTACGCCACATGGGTCGGCCCAGATTTCCGAGTCGTCAGAATCGCAGGTTTCTAAAACGTCGTCCAATCGGTGCCCGAATTCGAGACCAAGAGAAGACATGGTTGGTGTGTAGAAATTTAGTATTAAATGGATATTGTTAACCCTTTATCGTACAACTAAAATCCCCAACAGAACTTCTCACTAAAGCCCTCTTAACTTAAGAGTAATCTCTGCTGTGGGAACTGGCTCCTTTTTTTTTTTTTTTTTTTTTTTGGTTGGAGGTTTAACGACCACCGTGAGCAACTCAGTGGGCTATAAGCAGTCGCCCATCCCTAATTTAGGGTCACTGGTTCCAGGGAAGGGAGAGAGCCAGTGCCGAAAGACAAAACACAACATCCATGCCTCACCGGGATTCGAACCCGGACCCCTTTCGGACGAATGATCAGAGGCCATCGCTTAGACCATTGCGCCACCGGGGCGGCTGGGAACTGGCTTCACTGTAAAGCTTATTTCAATGTTCCTGATAGATTAACGTTGTGTTTCTAATAGCTTAATTGCACATGCAAAAGCTAATTTGGCACTGAATAAAACTAATACCAATTGCATTTACAGTGTCCACGTTGTTTTATTGGTCCTTAATAGGTGCATATAAGTCAACGAAGCATCATATGCAGAACGTTTTGTAAACAATCAAGTATGCTCGTGACAAAGAATAACCATCAAGCCTCGCTAAATTTGACAACCAGTTAAGACATATTGGACATGGAAGCGTAACATCCAGCATCAATAATTCAAATCAAAAGCTCGTGGATGACAAATCACTTCACACAATATCAACTTTCACCATACCTCAAAATTTCGTCACCCGAAATCAAGTCTCCAATCCCTAATCTCACTGATATGATTTAAAAGAGCACACTTATCATGCTCGTCTGCATACGTCATTCACTCTCGATACATACGTCAGGTTGTCAAAACACATTCGCCGAGAGAGAAAATGGGCAAAAAGATGCTAAAAGATTTCAGTTTGCATATTCAGATCAACAAAACAGTAAGAATCATTTATTGCCAAAAGATCTCCTTACATGGGAAATACTCCACGTCTTTTTTAAGCTTCTTATAAAAGATGGTGTTTGCAAACATTGTACATAAACTGAATTGTAAACAATTACCTCCTTTTTTTTTTCAATCGGAGGTACTGCTTTCGATCGCCGTATAGGGCAGTCATTCAATTTTGTGATGAAATGGGTTTACACACATACCGGTCACCGAATTAAAAACGTTTATTCAATACCAGGCTGGACCTGCTTTAACCCGAATTATAGTTCATATGCGGTTTTGCATTTACGTCTACAGCTTATCATGCGTCCAACAGACAGTCTGTTAACTGGCTGAGGTTTGACGGAAGAGGATTTTGCTCAAGAAAATTTTTTTCTAACACGTCCAATACATTTTCAATTGTGTTCAGATCCTAGCTTTGTGGTGGTCAGGGAAAATTGTGAAGCTCGCTGAACCGCTGATGAACACATCTTGTGCGATGGACAGTAGCATTGTCGTCCATGAAGTATCCGTCACCATCTGGATAAAAAGTCACCATTGCAGAGTGTACTTGATCAGCAACAATGTTCAGACAATCTTTGGAGGACTCTCGCCCTTTCAGAAATATCAGGAGACTGGTTCCGATCCAACAGAATGTGCCCCACACTAGAGATGAGCTCGGGGCAGGGTTCGTCTATGGAAACCGGGCCGGGATTAGTCTTACACATATTGAATTTAATTACTGAACTCTTTATTTATATCCAATTTCATTGTTTATAAGATACCTTCGCGAAAAACTGTAATTAAAAAATAATTCCCTGGATATTATTGTTATAAACTGATTACCAAAAATTAAAGAATTTCTAGTGTTAAGGCCACAGGTGATGCCACTTTTAGATCTGTAATTTGATTTCTTCAGCAATATTTTTTTTCATTTTTCGGATTTTTTTCCGGACAAAAAATCAGCAGGTTTATTTGAAGATTTGGAAGACGAGTTTGAAATTCATGATCCTGATCCACATGAAATTTGTGAGTATGTGGAATTGCGCATGGGCGAAACGCATCTTGAAGCTGTGGATTTGTTACCATCGTGGAAGAATTCTTAATATCCTAAGCTAGCTGCCATTGCGAGACGTGTACTATGTTATACCAGCCGATAGTTCTGCAAGCGAGAGAGTGTTTAGTGCAGCAGGTCAAGTTTTAGAGGAAAGAAGACCAAGGTTAAGATCTGAAGCATTAAATGCGATTATTTTTTTGAGGAGTTTCGAAAGGCTTAAACGGTAAGCAATTGTCATGATGAACTTTCTGGAAACTGGGCACACATAGAATAATATCGTGGTTATTACATATTAAGTACAAAGCTTTGTTAATGTTACAAAATGCAGAATAATTTGGTTAGGAATGCTCATACGTGCTTTTTTTATACTCTACTACATCACTGTAAACTATCTTTACCAGTTAGCATATATGTAAATTATATTGCAAGGTTTAGCATTCTAGAGTCAAAATTTAAAACACGTGCGACTATCTGTAAAGATTTGTAAGTTTTGTAATGCAATTTATTCAAAATAAAAGTAAATTTAGAAATCCAAAAGAAATAACGAATGGAATATTTTGTGTTTCTAAAATATTTTATCTTCAGTTTTCGGCAAAATCACTGATTCCCCTGGTATAGTCGAACGGCATATGCATCGATTATTTATTTATTTTCTAGACCACCTTTTAGAACATTTACTTTTATGCAGTGTCTCTAAGAACATATTCATATTATGAAGTGGATTAACCGAAGTAAACTTTTTAAACTAATAATTTTTAAACTAATCCTTGATTGGACCATAGCTTTGGCACGTGCATAGTGCAAGCCTTGCTACGTAAAATTTTCTGAGAACCCGGGCGGGCCTGGGCTTAGTAAACACATGTAATAAAAGAAAGCAGACTGGGCTCGGGCTACTAAAATTGAGCCCGAACTCATCTCTACCCCGCACCATGGCACCACCTCTAGGACTGTGAATGGTGTTTTCAAGGCTATAATGAATAAAATTCTCCGGCTGGACGTGTAGTGCAGGAAAGCTTACGTTAAGTCACGCTAGGGTTATTGAAAGGTTACTTGACGTAGCTAAAGTGTGCTTAATCTTCAAAGTGCTAGAGTTTGTTTAGGTAAGACACGCACGTGCAATAAATTCCAAGAATATGGAATTTATTTTTACTCAGCGTTCCTCATTATCTTGAATATCAGTAATATAACTTCGGTTTTAGTACATTAGTACCTTGAAGGCTCCGTATTAGAGCGGTAAACACAATATACCCTGAGCTTAACGTAAACACTCAATGAAATAGACTTAACGGCCTGACAGAGGTCTGACAATAAAATGAACTAAGTAAACGTACTCACTTTTAACCTTTTATTGGGGAGCTCCTGGTATTACTCAAATGCACACTCCAAAATAACACAACTACGGATAGCCCGAACTTTCGTACTATCGTAATATCGTAGAAACGTAACGTAGATAAATCGCATATCAATAATCAGGAAGAACCTATCACATATAAAACGAAGCTCTTCGGTATACTTGAGCGCGCCTATATATATATACTGCCTACCACCACGTCATTACTTACACTCGTTGCCACATATAATTCAGCGGGAGAAACAACATCTCGTTAAGTGAGAAGATAATTTGCATAGGAAAATAAAATAACAAGAGATAGTAAAATCAAAAAGAAACTGAATCTAGAGTATACGTTACAAGGCAAGCAGATTCCATTGCTTCATCAGGCTTTCTCTGCCTACCGTCGGTACAGAATAAGGTAAACTCTGACTCGTCGCACCACATGACTTTTTTCCCTGTCTTCTAGTGTTCACGGTGTTCATGACAACACTGTAGACGAACTTTCCAGCTCTTCACATAAATCAGTGGCTACCGTATAGGAATGCGACTGCCATTACCGATCGTCTTTAATTCTTGGCGCATAGTTCGCTGAGATATGGATCACAAACAACCTTCATTGAATACGTCGGTCAATTCCTACATACAGGACGTCCTGTTTCTTTGTACAAGCTTTCCCGGACGATGGTGATCTCGTTCCTGACAGACTGCAGTCGTACTACAGTTACATCTCTTAAACAAGCAATGTAGGTTATTATTCCAGAATTCCACTGATTAAAGATCAGGGATGTCTCACATTTTCAGAAGCCAATCAGCTCTACTGTTTTTAAAATAGTCGCTCTAAACAGACGGGCACTTCCACTTTTTGAGAAACCAGTCATTTTTCAAAATCGTTGCTTCAGCCAGACATCCACTTACTTATAAGCCCCTTATGAAACTCCGAAAGATCCTTTGTTTTTCCCTTTGTGATCAACACTACTAACAATTACTTACGAGCAGCAGTCTTAAATAGTTGGCTAGTTCACATGGCGCTGAACGTGATCAAATATTTTGCATATACGCTGCATAAGTAACGTTTACACCCCTGCGTGATAGTTTCTAATTCAGTGGCCGGTGTATGTGGGCAAGTGTACTCTCAGCTGCTTTTTGTTTACAGTATATTCTTCTTTTTGTAACATTTTTGTCACTCTAAATGTTATAAAAAAAAACAATATCCTTTAAACAGAAGTAGCTGAAAATACGATTACCGACATACACCGGCCACTGAATTAGGAACTGTCACGCAGGTGAGTAAACGTCACATCTATGCACTTTAGATCAGATATTCAAAGTTTTCATTCACATAAATAAGGAACTTCCTTTATTCTTTTCCACCCCAGTGGTCGACTAATCTGAGACTACTGTCTCTGGATAGTTGTCCTAGCTGAGACCAGGTTCGAGCCCCGGATAATGCATCATGAGTGATGTCTCTCTATCTTAATTTACTGGCACTGTCCACTCTCTAGACCTAGTGGTTTTACATTTGGGCCGGTGATTGTTTATGTCCCTAAGAAATGCTCATGGTATTTGTCAAACCCTGAAACAACAACAATAAATAAACTTCGTTTTTCCATTGAATCATGTTGTAAAAAAAGTATCCCAAAAATAGAGAAGCATGTATTTCAAGCTTAAGAAATCGTACAAAACGCTTCACCTAATCGTCCAGGTAGTCCCCATTAGAACTGATTATCTTGTTTCACCTATCTACGAGCTAAAAAATCATATTGCGATAGAAGTCTGGAGAGTGGGAGTTGAAGAAGTCATCCATGCAACGTTTCCCATCCGCGTCATCAGCAAAGTTTTTCTCAATGAGAATATTCGACAAACGCCGGAAGAGGTGAAAGTCAGAAGGGGCCAGTCCGGGGAACAAGGATGTTTTTTGGCAATATTTAAAATTCCACGTCGTGCAATTTTTGCTGGGCCCGTAAAATAACTTGTGGACGATCGTTATCATGGTGAAAAACAACGTCATTGCGACTTATCAACGCTGGGCGCTTTTTTCTCAGTGCAGCATGGAGACTGTCCAACTGTTGGATGTAAGCATTCGCTGTGATGGTGTTGTTTTGCGGCAAGAGTTCACAGTGAATTACACCGCGACAATCCCACCAACAACTCAGCATGACCTTCCGTCCATTAAGAATGGCTTAGCGACCTTCTATACGGGTTGTCCTTTTCTAAACCATGCTCTTTGTCACGTAACATTCACGTATGTGATCCATTTTTCGTTTCCTGTGACCAACCGATGAAAAAGCCCCTTCGTTTTTCTCTTTCACGCATAGCAACAGCAATGGAGTTGCGTTGCATCCGATTCTGGTCAGACAAAGCCTGAAGTACCCATTTGCACAGTTTACACAAATATCCCAACGTCCGAAGTTGGGTGTTGATGGTCGTATGTGAGGTATTCAGTTCCTCTGCCAGTTTCTGTAGTGTTGCATCAGGCTTGGTCGATAACACTTGTTGCAGTGTATCATCTACAACTTTACTGGGTCTGCCAATTTTGGGCTCATCAGACAGATCCCGTACAACAGTGTCGAATTTCCTGTACCAGTCATAGCAAGTACTCTGTCCGATAATATCGTCACCAAACATCTTTCGCAGTTTTACAAGTGTATCCGTAACTTTCACGCTCTTCAAATATTCATCGAGCAATATTTCACGCACACCTTCCTCCAATATCGCCATCGTATCGTCTCCACGTCCAAATAATGTTCACCACAACAGCGTGCGTTATTTCCTTAGAATCTATTATTTCGCGCTCTGCACTCTGGGATGTTTACGGCACCGTAAGTCCGCATATTTTGCATTACACACGCCACATGCGATTTTTTCTGGAAACTTTCTTTACAACTTGATAAGATGTTCCGTATATCCGATATTGCAACAAGGAGTCAGAAAATTGCTGGGAATTGAAATTGTTTATTGCTTGAATTGAACCTCATTTTCCAAATTTCTATGTACCCAATTTTACATCCATATCTTGCTCCAGGATTCGAATCCATACCTAGCAGGTCTAAACCCTACATTACTGGACCGCAAATGAAATTTTCTTGTGGATGTTACAGAGATTCAAATGAAGAAAATGAAAAATACGGCGATAAGCTTTCATTTTCTTTATGTGATTCTTATTTTCAAAATTCTTGTACTTTTATCAGCATGTGCCTTTAACTGTGTGATATGCATTTCATACAATATTCTTCTTTTTATTTCACGTAAGAGAATTATACCAAGTTGATTCCTGCATTTTTGACTGATTTCGTCAGGCTAGAACTTCTCTCAAACGAAGCTTCTTCTAATAATGAAACGTTTTCTGAAAGTTAAGTTTAAATAAATCTTCCCATTTAGTTTGTGCTTGCGGTTTCTCATACGGAAAGCACATTAACGTTTGCTCGATCTCATGACATGATGTAACGACGAACAAAATAAAGCTGCTAAATTAAAACAACTTTTTTCTCTTTTCTCTGCAAGGAAATCTAAAAAGAACATTCTGTAAGAGCACTCTTTAATACACATCAAACAATAATATTTGCTTTTGTTGCACAGAAGAATCTTGGTTAATTCCTTTGCTAATCACTTGTCATAAACGGTAATTAAAAACGGAAGAGTTTACTCACAAGTACTACGTATTCATCTTTGTTTCAAAGAAAAGCCCTTTCTCTATTAATATGGCATCTGAAATGATTAAGAGAGTATGAAAGAATAAAAGCAAAAATGAAATATTCAACATAATAGGGAAAACACAAAGGAAAGAGCACTGAGTAAATAATTATTCTTTCTTTGAACGACCGATTAATAACTGGATCTTCGGAACGCTGGGCATAACTTATGAAAGTTTATTAGGAAATCGCATATCTAGGTTGCACAGAGCAAAAATGATTGCTAAACGTGGACCAAATCTTTAGAATGTTTCTTTATATCAGTATTTAACTAAATTTCATTTTAGCATAGTGGCCGAATTGGTAGCGTGTAGGGTCATATAACCAGGAGGGCAGGCAGGGAGGGTGGTTGCCCCACCCACGCATATTACATAGTAAATTCACAGTATGAAACGCATATTACACAAAAAATTCACAGTATGAAACGCATATTACACAAAAAATTCATGCTCTGGGGGATGTAAAAAAATAGAAGTTGTAACTAAAAAAAAGTTACGTCCTTCAATATTTTCTTTTTAAAGACTGTAGTTAGCCTCATACAGTATGCCATGCATTTAGTCCGGGTATAGAGTAAAACACAGTGAGGCGCGAACATCTGATATCCGTAACGGGAATTTTAGAAAACAGAAGGCATAGAAAACAATATGCTAATATGCCTAACCTTCATGACCTTTTCGAACATGTCGTTGGGATGAAGAGCTAACTAATCATTTGTACTCTGTCGCTTGGTTGGTTGGTTAGTAGATTTTAATGGCGCAAGGGCCATGGGTGGCCAAAGAGCGCCAATACTCTGTCGCAGAAAGTTCTCTGAGGGTTTAACTTTGAGCGGAATTTTTCCCAGCCCTTGTTACGGTTTTTACGCTTTCCAACCGTAGGTTGAAGAAGAGTATATGCTCCAGATTTTTCCGTCTCTCTGACTGTCTGTCCGTCCGTCAGCACGATAACTCGCGTAAAAATGGTTCGATTTCGATGAAATTTTAGTTCTGGTATGGGACAAACTGGGGAGTAACCCTATTGAAAAATGGCCGAAATGGGTTCAAAGATCATGACATAAGAGGGAATCCATTCCATCGCCCTTATGCGTCATAACGTACGTAAAGGTGCTTTGATTGCGACAAAACTTCATCAGGTTGTTTCGGAGATGTACTGAACCGGTTCTGTTTAATATCGTCGAAATGGGGTCAATGGTCAGGACACAGGAGCGAGATTTATTCCACAGCTCATAACTTGAGTAATGATTTCTGGTATGTTGGAAAGCGTATCATAATCAATGCATTGCATGATTTTCCTAAATTATTATCCTATACTCACTCGTTCTGTGCTGGTTTGTTTTTCGTTCTGCATTTTTGTAGAGTGTTGTGTTGCCGGCGTTCTCATAACGTTTACGCTCTGCTTGGGATTTACAACTTATGATTATTGGGTGTTTACCTAGTTTTCACATTTTTAATTAAATTATATCAAAAACCTCAAGTGCGAGTTTTGAACGATTATAATACTTCCCTATAATTGCAGTGTGTGAGAAAGTAAAAACCTCGTATTATTTGAGTGGAACTCGAAAGGGCGTAATTTTGATATCGAAGGGGAGTAATTTCAAGTCTTGCTTTCCCAGATGAGAAAAGCTTGCTACGTTCCTAATAGTGCGCTTGTTGGATAGTGCTGGACTTTCCCTTTTCTGGAAACAGTGGCGACAAATTACACTATTAAAATTTTTGCAGTACGTTGCACCAAAAATTAGTGCTACACCAGCTGTACCAGTTTGGGGGCGAAGGTAAACGACTGTGTTTCGCACGAAACACTTAAAAACACTTTGCAAGTATGCAGTATGGTATGGTATCTAACCTCATTGGTGCCAGGTTTCACTCATTGCACCATCTTTTTATATATTTTATGTACCATACAATAGCATACCTATAGCACCAAAATTCATGCAGTTGGTGTAGCTCCACTTTTTGGTGCCATCTACTACAAGATTTTTAACGGTTCAGGGATGGACGACTGCTCTAAAAGTTGCTCATAAATGTGGTTAAACCCCAAAAATAAAAACAAAAGGTATCTTTAGCAGATCCTGCAAGCCACAGCTTTATTTTTCCTGGAGCTGTACTCTCAATGATGTTCTGTAATTTCAGAAATGATAAGGAGTTTCAAAGTGGCACAGGATGGCATAAAATCTCCGTGGTCTCAAACTATATGTGCGTACATATTGGACGGCTCAATTCTTTCTCTGATTGGAAATTCAACAGCAAGTTGAATTTCTTATAAAGGAAATTCAACAGCCCCTAACAAATGAAAAATTTCTTGGAACTTTTTTTTTTTTTTTTTTTTTTTTGCTGTTAGCGACTGACGTGTCAAATGAAGCTTCTTTGTTTGAACATGCCTCTAACTCGGAACTAACAGCCAGATGCCCTCTCTTGCCGGTGTGATACGGACGAATACTGTGAATAGCCCAGTGTTACGGGGTATAAAGTTTATTGGGTGACGGATCACTTTGTCCGTGTTCATTTCGTCCACGCTCACTTCGTCCAGTTCATTTCGTCCAACGTTCACTTTGTCCACTGTTCACTTCGTCCGCTGTTCACTTAGTCCAATGTTCACTTCGTCCAATGTTCACTTCGTCCAATGTTCATTTCGTCCACCGTTCACTTTGTCCACGTTCATTTCGTCCTCAGAATGAATGAAAATGTTACGAATATGACGTACTTAGAATAAAAACAGCGGAAAAAAGGCTTGGCATAGTGCCTATGAAATAATATTTAGCGCCTGAGCAAAAGCGCAATATTATTACCTTAATTTGATGTAAAAAATGTTAGAAATATGACGTACTCAGAATAAAAACAGTGAAAAAGGCCTTGACCTAGGCCAAATAATATTTAGTGCTTGAGCAAAAGCGTGATATTATTACCTTGACTTGATACGTAAACATTATGAATACGACATCCGTAGAATTAATATTGCAAAAAAGGCCTAGGCCTAGGGCCCATGAAATAATGTTTAGTGCCTGAGCAAATGCACAGTATACCTTGATTTGATATGTACATATTGTGAATATGACGTGATTAGAATAAAAACTGTGAAAAAGGCCGCGCCCTAGGGCATATGAAATAATATTTAGTGCCAAAAAAAAAGCGCAATATTATTACCTTGAGTTGATAGGTAAACGTTATGAATATGAGATCCATAAAATAAAACTGTTGAAACGGCCTAAGCCTAGGGATTTTGAATTAATATTTCGTGCCTCAGTAAAATCACAATTATTACCTTGAGTGGATACGTAAACGTTTTGAATATGACATCAGCAGAATAAAAACTGTCAAAAGGCCTACACATGAGGCATAGTAATTAGTATTTAGTGCCTAAGTAAGTAAAAGAGAAATATTAATAACTTGGCATCTTATGTAAATATTTAGTGCCTAAGTAAGTAAAAGAGAAATATTAATAACTTGGCATCTTATGTAAATATTTAGTGCCTAAGTAAAAGTGCAGCGTTATTAAAAAATCCTACCTTAAAGACCTTTTCCGAACATAGCGTGAGTCATGCTGTAGTGATTGACATCGTACCACACAAAAGAGTTAAAAAGCACTTCAAAGTTAAGTTCCTTGTTTTACTTTAAATAACATTTCGAATCGTTTTTTTTTATTTATTTTTTTTTATTTATTTTTTTTGCCGTACCGGTGGCGCAGTGGTCTAAGCAATGGCCTCTGATCATTCGTCCGAAATGGGTCAGGGTTCGAATCCCGTGTGGCATGGATATTGTGTTTGTCTTACGGCACTGGCTCTCTCCCTCCCCTGGAACCAGTGACCCTAAATTAGGGACGGGCGACTGCTTATAGCCCACTGAGTTGCTCACGGTGGTCGTTAAACCTCCAATAAAAAAAATCGTTTTATTTTAACCGAGAAACTCTGACAGAAAAAAAAATCGCTTGCAAGCAATGTCCACTGACCTTTTCTTCTGCCTATAACAAAAGCTCCATTAAAACAAAAAAATTCGACGGTATTCCATTCATTCTGAGGACGAAATGAACGTGGACAAAGTGAACTGTGGACGAAATGCACATTGGACGAAGTGAACATTGGACTAAGTGAACAGCGGACGAAGTGAACAGTGGACAAAGTGAACGTTGGACGAAATGAACTGGACGAAGTGAGCGTGGACGAAATGAACACGGACGAAGTGATAGGGAACCAGTTTATTGAATGCCCCGCATATATCTCAAATATTTGGTTCCGTTATGAGACTTCCTCTAAGTCAGACATTTTTTCTCTTGCTAAAAAATCAGATTTTCTTACTAGTGTTGTTCTGTAGATTACGTCAGAGCCGGATTAAGACACACACACACACACACATTTGCACGTATTTCCTTCTAATCTTTACCGGGAACAGCCAAAACATTATGATCGCCTGCCTAATATGATGTTGGTCCTCCACCAGCCACTAAAAAGGCTTTTACCAGGTGACTCATGAAAGCCAAAATATTTCTAAAGGAGTCTTGTGGTATCTGGTAGCAACCGCTTACCAGCAGATTCTTTATCTCTTGTAAGTTACGCGATTGAGCCGCGGAGATCGGATTTGCTGATCCAACACAAACCGCAGATGCTGGGTTGAATTGATGTCTGGGTAATCTAGAATACTTTAAAGCCTTCCTCATGTTCAGTGAACCAATTTTGAATAATCCGGGCAATGTGGCTTGGCGCATTATCATATTGAGAGACGGCATTATTAGCCGCCCCGATGGTGCAGTGGTCTAAGCGATGGCTTCTGATCATTCGCCGGAAAGGGGTCCGGGTTTGAATACCGGTGAGACATGAATGTTGTGTTTGTCTTACGGCACTGGCTCTCTCTCCCTTCCCTGGAACCAGTGACCTTAACTAAGGGACGGGCGACTCCTTATAGCCCATTGAGTTTCTCACGGTGGTAGTTAAACCTCCAAACAGCCGTGCCAGTGGCGCAGTGATCTAAGAGATGGCTTCTGATCATTCGTCGGAAAAAGGTGCGAGTTTGAATCCCAGTGAGGCATGGATGTTGTGTTTGTCTTACTGCCCTTCCTGTTTTCGTTCCCTGGAACCAGTGGCCCTAAATTAGGGACGGGCGACTGCTTATAGCCCACTGAGTTGCTCACGGTGGTCGTTAAACCTCCAATAAAAAATAAAAAGAACAGAAAAGAAGGCACTATTAGAGGGGAATACTGTTTCCATAAAAGGATATACCTGGTCTGCAACGATGTTTAGGTAGGTCGTTGACGGCACAGTTTTCTGCATGTGAATTATTGAACACAGGGTTTCCCGAAAGAACTTCCTCGCCGTCCCGGTGGCGCAGTGGTCTACGCGATGGCCTCTGGTCATTCGTCCAAAAGGGGTTCGGGTTCGAATCCCGTTGAGGCATAGATTTTGTGTTTGTCTTACGGCACTGGCTCTCTCCCTTCCCTGGAACCAGTGACCCTAAATTAGAAACGGGGGACTGCTTATAGCCCATTGAGTTGCTCATGGTGGTCTTTAAACCTCCAATAAAAAAAAAAAAAAGAAAAGAAAAAAGAACATCCTCCAAAGCATCACACTTTCCTCACCGGTTTGTTTTCTTCCCACGCTACATCATAGGGTCAACATTTTCCCAGGTAAACAAAGCACACATACTCGGACGTTCACATAGTTCAACAGGAAACGAGATTCATCTGACTACACGACCTTGTATCTATCATTCAATGTCCGGTTTTGATGCTCGCGTGCCTATTATAGGCCCTTTTGAGGGTGAACCGGGTTTGCATGGGCCCTCAGATTGGCCTGCGGCTACGCAGCCTCATTTTAAGGAGGATTTTATGCACTGTGTGTGATGACACATTACTCCCGTCACCAGCATTCAAATTACTGGACAGTTGTACCACACTATACCTTCTGTTTGCTCGTACCATACAGGATAATCTTCGTTCACCTCTAGCATTGACGAGCCATGGTCGGCCAACATGTTGCCATCAGCTAGTGGGTTTTTAGCACGTCTTTTGTAAAAAAGATCGTGCTTATGTTATCGGTTTGTCCGTCTGTACCCACGATATCTCTACAACTATTAGTTCGATTTAAAAAATTATTTTTGCATTGGGAAGATTAAAATATGCGAATGATGATTCTTCATTTCGTTTTTTTTTTTTACGATGTACAATTTCGCCGCTACAGGGCGTAAATGCAGATGATATGCAATTCAAAAATACGTTTTATTCCACATATTTGCTTCTAAACATCCGATTGAAAAAATGATTTTATCTTTCAATTCCATTTATGTCGAAGAGTATTTTAAATATAGTTACTTTTTCAAATTACGCATAGATTTTTCGCTAGGGGCGTAAAATTAAATTACATTTTCCCCGATAACTCTTCTGAAACTCCGATTTGAAAAATGTTTTCTTCAGCGGATTCATCTCCTGATGGAAAATCTTTTGCATATAGTTTCAATTTTTTGGTAAAGCATACTTTGGCCACCAGGAAGCGTAAGTGTCAGTTTTTGCTTCTGATGTATTTGCCATAAAATCTGAGCTTCTAAAATATCGATTGAAAAAATGTACATCTTATTTTTGTCAATATCTCTACTTCTAGGAGTCCGATTTGAAAAATTCCTTCTTTGTTGGATAGTGTTTTCCGTGTGACATGTGTTTCATATAATTTCAAAATTTTAAGTAATTCATAGACTTTCCGCTAGGAGACGTAGCGGTAAATGGCGTTTCCCCCTATATCTGTGCTTCTAAATCTTTGATTTGAAAAATTATTTCTGCACCGGATACAGCTCCTGATCGGAAATCGTTTGCACATATTTTCTAATTTTTGTAAAAAAATAGTTTGGCCACCAGGGGGCGTAAATCTGAATTTCCGCTTCTGATGTATTTGCAGCAAAATATGAGCTTCTAAAATCTCGATTGCAAAAAATGTCGTTTGTTGACCGATACTACTCATGTCAACAAGCCTTTTAGGAACATTTTGTTCTTGAAATAATGCATGGTTCCTACGCCAGGGGCGTGGACGTATATCTTAATTTTGTCAATATCTCTACTTCTAAGAGTCCGATTTGAAAAAATTCCATCTTTGTTGGATAGTGTTTCCGATGCGAAATGTTTTTTTTTCCCTATAAATTCAAAAATTACAAGTAAATCCTAGACTTTCCGCTAGGGGGCACAAAGGCAAATTGCGTTTTCTGCGTTATTTCTGCTTCTAAAGCTCCGATTTGAAAAATTCTTCCGGTATCGCATACAAGACCTAATGGAAAATATTTTTCAAATTTCTAATGTTTGGTAAAGAACACCAGAGGTCATAATTGTTGGTTTCGCCACCAGAGGTCATAATTGTTAATTTCTGCTTCTGAAGTATCTGTAGCAAAATCTGGGCTCCTGAAAACTCGACTAATTTTTATCTCTTGGAGCGATACTGCTTATCCATGGATAAACCTTTTGAGAATACTTTCTTCTTAAAATAATGCATGGTTTTCCCACCAGGGGACGTAAAGTCACATCTTATTTTTGTCGATATCTCTGTTTCTAAGAGTTCGTAAGCTCACGATTCCGTTTACAGCAATATCTGAGGGATTTAAAACCCGATTGAAAAGCTTCTTTCTTTCGTCAGATCCATTGTTTTCCATATCGGTTCTATTGACTTTAAATAGCTTTGATAAATTTAATTTGCGTCAGAACGGATTCAAAAGACGTGCTTATTACACTCGAAAATTCGGTGTCATCTTTCTTGTTTCCTCCTAGGACTACTTTTTGGAGGTACTGACCACTGCTGACCGTGAGTACCTAATAATCTTTACCCTCTCGGAAGTGCTCAGACCTAAACGTCTCGTCATTACAATTTGGCTTTTGTCAAACTCGCTGAAGTCCGATGCCTCTCCCATCTGATGAACAAAAATAACATTGATTAACAGACCTCAGTGTCAGGTGATATTTATAACGTTTTACAATCTTCACACGTTCCTTCGTTTACAGGCAGTTGCTTTGCTTTGCATAAAGACGTTGGTGTGACGTACTACGGAGGTAAAGCACGTGTCAAGACGACAGATCTGCAGTGGTGCATTCCGTCCGTGTAGCTTAGTTGAGAGAGCAACTTAATCCGGAGTGAGCGGGCGCGGTTTCGATCCTCGTCATGGAAAAATTCATGTTTTCACAGTGGTCCTAATATTTTGGCACTTTCATTTGTATTCAAATTTTATCCTATATAAAAAAAATTGATTGCGGAGTTGTTGAAAAGTGGAAGATTTTATTAATAATAATTACACGAATTTGTAATAATAAATTTTAATAATCTTAAGGTTTTTTTAAAGCAAAATTGATTGTAGTGTTGAAGCGTGGCCAGAATTTCAGAGAAGAGGGTTTTTTGAAAATTGAAACTGCTCCTTTAATGAAAGCATTGGAGATTGACGAATAAATGGGAAGCAGACCCGGTGGCGCAGTGGTCAAAGCGATGGCTTCTGATCATTCGTCCGAGATGGGTCCGGGTTCGAATCCCGATGAGGCATGGATATTGCGTTTGTCTTGTGGCACTGGCTCTCTCCCTTCCCTGGAACCAAAGGCCCTAAATTAGGGACGGGCGACTGCTTGTAGCCCATTGAGTTGCTCACGGTGGTCGTTAAACATCGAATAAAATAAATAATAACGGGGTGCAACAAAACCTAATATAAACTATTGCTTTCACAATAAGAATGATGAAAGAAATTCAATAGTAATTAAGAAATTTCTGGGATCAATTTTAAAAAATGGAGCCCTGTTAAATACAGAGCACAGGGCACGGGCTATTTTCCCCCGTGCGGTAATAAAACCGTGTTTTAAGTTGTACCCTTCATATATAACCCTTGAAAATGACTAACCTTTGAAGGTTGAAATTTGTTGTTTTTCTCCAGCAAACCGATTTTACTTAATGCTGCAAGCGGATATTTTTTTCTTTTTTTAGTCAGTAGCTAGTTTAACATCAGACTTGATCCATAAATTTCATTATACACTAGAATGTTTTTTTTTAATTTAGTCATCTATAACAAAATCGGTCAGATCTGGCAGGCGCCTCCACTTAAGCCACTTAAAAATTCGTCCTGTCTCCATTATTTTCCTTCTCCACTTCGCCATCATTGCGATAGTAAATAGTGACGCATTTGGAACGAAAGTTCGCCTGCACTCCCTGAATTTGTGCTCGTATCAAAGTTTCGTGATTTAGAGTGACAAAGCAATTTCTCAATCAGAATGATTCATCAAGAGCGTGTTTCAACATCTTTCCTTGGAAACTGGGTTTCTGTACCTGGGATTGAAGTAGCTTCGAGACGACAGCATTGCTCTATATGGCTTCAAACGGCTGCAAGCGTCTAAATCAACTTAAAACTTCAGATTCGTGGAATAAACTATTTCAAGGAGTGAAACTCTTGTTCAAATTCTTCTTCAAAGACAGTTGCAGGGAGATAAGGGATGGTCATCTTTTATAAACACTCTCATGTTCGTACAGTTTAGCCTTCGGTATTGGTCAATTGAAAGAGGTTCAATCACACTTGAGCAGTAAAATTAATAAAAGAAATATTTTTAGCGCAAATCGAAGTTCACAGTTTGGCACCAAGAACTGCAGAATATGCATAATTCTGAATCGTTTGGGGCCAGTTCCTTTAAAAATCTCACTGGGTGAATCTTCTCATAATAAAAATAACTTTCCGAAAAATTATCAAACAACTGAATAAAAATATTACTTTATGGAAAGGTTTTGTTGAAAACAAAACATTTGTCTGATGTGCGCGAATCATCATTCAGAGTCTCTCCCTTTCTTGGAAGATGTTTTCCATTGAAAAACTTTGCTTTTCCCCGAGATACACTATATTGACAAAAGTAACCGGAACCCCTTCAAAAGCAAATGAACGGATCCGCTGCGTTTTTAAGGTCCGAGGTACAGCTGCAAACAGTATAAAAACAAGCCTGCATCTGACTGCGATCATATCGCACCGTGATGTTGAGTGAAAATGTCGCGGCGGGAGAGAACTCACTTTGAGAAAGGAAAGATTGTTGGGTGTTATATTAGTGGGTTGTCCATAAGAGAAATCGAGAGACGTTTAAACATACCTAAGTCAACTGTTTTGGATGTACTGAATAAGTGTAAGACACATCGCGTGCCTGAAGCAGCAAAACGTACCGGCAGACCATCGAAAATCAGTGATAGAAGACGTCGAAGCTTCATGAGAGTCGTTACAGCTAATCGACGGAGTACTGCACAAGACCTCAGTGTACAGGTCAGTAAAAATGCTGGAACATCTGTACACGTACCATTCGCAGAGAACTCCATTCCATGGGTTACCGTGGTCGTGCGGCTGCTCACAAGCCTTTCATCTCCACTCGGAATGCTACTGGTCGTTTAACATGGTGTAAAAAAATTTATCGGGACCGTAGATCAATGGAAACGGGTCCTATGGACTGATGAATACATGTACACGATCCATCACTCTGATGACCGTGTTTGGGTATAGTAGAAACTGGAGGAATGCTAATTTCCACAGTGTACTGTTCCTACGGTCAAGTTTGGAGCTGGAAGTGTACTCGTGTGGGGGTATTTTTCGTGGTATGGTCCCGGCCTATTGGTTATCGTGGACAAACCTGTTAACCAGCACGTCTACATTCATATTCTTTGCAACTATGCTCTACCAACTCTGTGGAAATACTACGGAACCGAGATCCGATCCTTGTTGGTACCAGCGGGATAATGCACCGATCCATAAAGCAAGGACTGTTACAGCACAGAGCCCTGATCTTAATCCCATAGAGCACCTATGTGGTGAATCAGAGTGCCGCATAAGAAGTATGGAACCAAGGCCTACTACTAAGCAACAATTAGCGGCAGCGTTGGGTATTGAATGGAAGCGCATACCTATCGCTGTGTTCGAAAACCCTGTCGAAAGCATGTCCCGAAGGGTCAGTGTACACTGAAGAGCAATTTAATTAGAGATACCTGTTTAGTAACGTGTAGCACCATCTTTCGTCCTGAAGACGGCGGCGATTCCTCTCGGCATAGACTCAAGAAGACACCGGAAGCGTTGAGAACCCATACGGATCCACGACCCATGAACAAGCTCCCACAGTTCACGAATATTTGATGGAAGGGGTCAGAGCCTCGAACATCTCTCTCGATGGCATCTTAGATGTGCTCGATGGTATTGAGGTCAGGTGATTTAGCTGGCCAAGGAAGCGAGGTCCCGTCGGTGGAGTGTTCATCCAACCATTCGGATACGATTCCGGAGCGATGGCACTGTGCATTGTCTTGTTGCTGGATGAGGTCCCCAGTGGGATGTTGAAGACGCACAAACGGGAGCAAATGGTCGTCCAGGATAACCCGGTAACGTTGATCTGTGAGGGACGATGTCAAACGTACCAGGGCGCCCATTTCAGTCCACGTAAATAGTCGCCAGACGAGAATGCCACCCCCACCAGCTTGAAGAGTACCCTGCTGGCAAGAAGAACCCATCGTTTCATGTGGTTCGCGCCGTACTCGTATCCTGCCATCCGCATGTACCAATGTGAATCTCGACTCATCCGTCCAGGAAACATTTTTCCACATGTCTAGGGTCCAGTGGCGATGTTCCCGCGCCCATGCTAATCTTTGCACCCTGTGATGTGTGGTCAGCAGCGGTAGCCTCGTGGGACGATGGCTTCTGCATCCCGTAGCGAGATGGTTTTGGATGGTGCGGCTGCTTACACCTTTTTGTGCACCAGCGTTAAATTGCCGAGTGATTTCTTGCACTGTGGCTAGTCTATCCGCTGTTACAATGCGAGCAAGATGACGATGACGCAGCTCATCCACACGCTCTTGTCCACGGCAGTTGGCCCTCGCAGGGATGGTTTCACTGGATTCGATGTACTCACGGTGCACCCGTGACACAGTGGCTCGTGAAAATCCCAGTGTCTGCACGACTTCCGAGATGGAGTGACCCATTCTTCGGGCCCCGACAATTTGCCCACGATCAAATGCGCTTAGAGCCTTCGTCTTACCCATACTACGTCCAACTCTTACTGATTCCCGTCGCATCACTCCTTATATTGTCAGATCGCTGCATACGCCATGTCGTTTCCGTTTACAGGGCCGCCCACATCGCCACATTTCCATAACGCCAGCTGTCTCTAATTCAATTGCTCTTCAGTGTATGCATTAGGGCCAATGGTGGACCGACACCGTACTAATGTATGTCAATAAATGCAATGTTGTGGTTCTTTTCTAGGTGTCCGGTGACTTTTGTCAATATAGTGTATGTTTCAATAATTGTTTAATTATATTTCACTGCCTACTTAGCCTTTTGCTAACCGGTAATTTGTTTCAAGAACTGAAATATATCCAGAGTCGGACTGAGGCTTCCAAAAGGGCTCAGACCTAGGATTTTCAGAGGGTGTAAAATATTTTGACGATAGGGGTGGTGCATCTCTCTGTTGTACTGGTTGGAGTGGATGAAATGAGAAAAATAGCAGAAAAATGTAGCAACGAAAGTCCATCTGCGCGTCTGTCCGTCTCATGGTGCGTGTGTCGGAAGTCCATCTGCGCGAATCTAAAATCTGATCTGAAGATAAAAAAAAGGCTTAATCGCAAGTGTGTTAGTGAGGGGATTGGTAACTTTTGGTCTAGGATACCCACAGGTATCTAGACCAAAAGTGTATATGAATACAAATAAAAATTTGAAAGATTTCTTTCTCCATTGTAAATCAGGTAAATCGATAGTAAATCAGGTAAATCCCCATCGTAAATCAGGATCGTAAATCATTTAAATCCATTGTAAATCAATATCGTAAATCAGGTATATCCCCATCGTAATCAGGGAAATCCATTGTAAATCAATATCGTAAACCAGGATCGTAAATCAGGTAAATATCCCTATTGTAAATCCCCATGGTAAATCAGGATTCTGGTAAATCCATCGTAAATCAGGTAAATCCCCATTGTAAAACCTCATCGTAAATCAGGTAAATCCCCATTGTAAATCCCCATCGTAAATCAGGTAAATCCAACCTCAAATGGGGAGGTAGATTTAACTTGTGGCCCCTCGAAGGAAGGGGGATTTACCTGAACCCTCCCACTGCCTTGGAGGATTCACCTCGAAGGAGGGGGCGGGGTTCAGGAGGAAGCCAAAGTTGGCTGCGACGCATCGTTTTCATAGCATCAAAAATTCATTTTTGTAATAGCTTTCAACACATTTAGCATCATGTTCTCGTAACTTACGCAGATTGCTATGAGATATTGTTATGTTCATGTAAAACTTGATATATTAATGTTGGGTAATACTTTAATAAAATAGATTATTGAGTAACGATGAAATTAACCAAGTTGATTTTCTTGGGACGGCATGCCGCACGAAAAGATTTCAACAATGGTTTTAACTACTGCCGTTACCCATTTTCGTTAGATAGAATTTTTTTACTTGGGACTTATTACTGTCGGGAAAAAGGCATAGCATATAAAATGGAAATAATCAAATATGTGAAAACGCGCATCCAAAAATCTCCACCTGTCTCGATCAGGATTAGAAGTTAGAACACCAGCGTTCCGTCGCAGCATTGAAACGAGTTGACCAGCAATTGAGTTTTGAGACTACTGTTCTGAAAAAAGAGCTGATTTGTATTGTACGGCCTATAACTGAGCTATTAACGTTTAAGTTAATATCAGTACATCCATCTGCAAGTAGGATGAATACAAATAAAATGTTTAAAGATTTCTTTCCAATATAGCTTTACGAATTCTGTTGTTTCTGTCAAACTAGCGCACAAATTTTATACGCAGTGCTGCAAGTAATGAAAAGGACCATTGTTGCGAGCTTAAAAAGCAAATTCAATATATCTGATGCTCGCATTTTGAAGCTATTTTACACGATGAGTTCACTATACTTTTGAAGGAATCGATTTACTCTGAAATATTATTTTTTCAATTTACTCTGAAATATTTTTTAAATGAATATAACGAAACTTGATATTAAGCAAACGCATTTCCAACTGCACGTAGTCTGAAACATTCATTACAGAAACAACCAGACATAAAAGTGCAATTGTTCCTAATCTAGCAAGAACTGCACACTTTGTAGCTCTGAGAAAACCTGTATTTGAGAAATAGTGAGGGAAGTAAAGCTGGCTCACGACACAATCTGTCCCTACTAAAATCGTGTGTTTTTTATTTGGATGATGGTGAAATAAAGATAGCAGCGCCCCAGAAAGAAAAATTAAGAGTGTTCCTGTATGAAAGAAAAATATATGTAGGATTCATCGAAAAGTCTCTAAGAATATAGACGAAATTTTTCTGGTTGGCAAAGAAAATAATCGCAACAAAAACTTCTCTGTGAAAAATAAGTGTTGTTAATTCATGAAAAATTCCTGCGGCAAAGTTGCCGGTAACTGTCCGCCTTTTAACGAAATTTCAATTTTTAAAAGTTTCCTTTCCTTCTTACTTCCGCATTTTGAAAGAATTTTCGTTACCTGTAATTACGTTTACACTGCCGGAAAGTGAAAAAAGAACACCAAGAAGGAATTGGCCGACGATCATGAAATTTACAGATGTTAATGGGGTCGAGTTAACGTAGGTGTGATGTTAATTTCCGGACCAACCGGTGAACGCTTATGCCACAGCATGGCGTAATATGCAAATCATCGTCGGTGGTATTTAAGAAGTACGGCGAAGTGAATATAATCAGCCGTCGGCGTACGGACAAGTGCGAAGACCCTGAAGAAGCTGCAATGCCTGGACATGGAAGATGTGTACGATTTCAGCAGTTATCGGACATTGAGCGAGGTCGTCTAGTCGGACTCCGCGAGGCCGGGTGGTTGTATCGTATCGTCGTATTTCGGAGCGAATTGGACGGGAAGTATCGGTGGTGGTACGATGGTGGCGTAGATGGTCCGAGGAACATTCCCGCACGAGAAGACGTGGAACCAGGAGTCACAGACTGACTGATGAGCTGACCGATCGACGCATAAAAAGAGTGGCGTTGTCAAGCAGAACATCCACTGCGAGGCAAATCCGAGCTGCCGTTGCACCTCAGGTGACTATGCGAACAATCCGCAACCGTCTACTGGATGCAGGACTACGTGCACGTGTGCCTCTGGCATGTGTACCTCTGACTCCAGCCCACCGTCAGGAACGGCTACAGTGGTGTTGCCAACGTCTGCACTGGAGAACGCAATTGCGATCTGTCGTGTTCAGCGATGAAAGCAGATTCTGCTTGGGAGCCTACGATGGCCGTAAGCGTGTTCGCAGACGCACAGGGGAGCATCTCCACCCTTCTTGCATCCGCCAGCGACACAGTGCTTACACCTGGTCTCCTGCTGTGGGGAGCGATCAGCTATCACTCCCGTACACAACTAGTGTTTGTGCCGGGTACGTTAAATAGCACATCCTACATCAACAATACCTTTCATCCTGTTATTGTCCCATTTGTAAGGTCAATCCATCGTGGTGTTTTCCAGCAAGATAACGTACGCCCATGGCCTGCACGTTCACCGGATTTGTCCCCGATTGAGCACGTGTGGGATTTTATGGGACAACGACTTATCCGGTCTGCACGACCATCCCCGATTTACGCGTCCAGGTTGAGGATGCTTGGAACTCAATACCCCAAACTTACATCCAACATCTGTACGACAGACTCCATGCCAGAATTGCACAGTGGGACGCAGTTCATGGCGGTTCAACCTTGTACTAACCATGTTACATGGAAATGTTATTTTTCAGTTTACCAGCAAATACAGCTGCATTTTGCCATAATGTTTTGATCACGTTATCCTCTGTATTCCATTATTATGCTGTATAAATTTCGTTGGTATTAGACGTCTCCTTCTTGGTGTTTTTTTTTTCACTTTCCGCCAGTGTATTTCAGAAAAGTCCGTTTCGGGTTATTCCGTATGTATACCGAAACTTCACAAAACCTTCAATTTTGATAAATTCGTTTGAGCTAGGTGGGGATTTAACCTACCTAGATAGATAAGATAGTATAACTATATACTAGTTATCCGAATTTATTGGCGTAGACAAATAAGATTTTCCCAAGCTTTCGCATATCAACCAGATGGCTTTTTCAAGGAAGGTAAACAGAAAACTGCAGTCTACCTAAATGGCTCTTTCAAGGAAGGTAGCTTCAGGAATACTATCCTTCAAAAAGCCATCTTAGTCTAGACAGCACCTGCTGTCTAACTTTCTTCATGCTTTGACAGAAGCTGCCTTACTTGAAAAAGATTACTTTTTCAAGGAAGGTAGCTTCTGTCTACCTTCCTTGAAAAGGCCATCTTAGTCTACCTAGATGGCTTTTTCAAGGAAGGTAGGCAGCAGTTTGTTGTCTACCTTTTTAGACAAAGCCATCTGTTTGATGTGCGAAAACTTGGAAATTTTGATTTTATCAACGCCAATAAATTCGGATAACTAGTATAGTTATACTATCATATGTATATTTAGTGTACAGTTTCTTGCGTTGTTGTCTACCTAGATAGGATTCGTCTGAAGATGTGCGCGGTATTTGTTATGTCAGAAATTAAGGCAAAGGGTCCGACACAGTATTATGCTAAACTCTAATCGCGTAATGATTTTTTTTTTTTTTTTTGGTATTACTGTGGATGAATTAGTATAATACTTTAATATTCACCTGGATCTCATTATTTTTCTGAATAGCTTCGTAAGAATTTTTACTTTTTCTGTATGAGGATTTATTGCAAATCCCGGTATTTATTTTAAACGTGATTTTTTGATGCAACATAATACTTTGGAACTTGAGGTATTTTGAAACTGAAAATGACTTTCAATTATCTGCAAGAAAAAATGCAATTTTCTGTTTTATGGTATTACGGGTATTAACAAAACTCTTAAATATAAAATGTATTCTTCATAGCTATAATTGCTTTTGCCTTAAGTGGTCCACAGTCTGATACTCAGTCATCGTACAATTACCTGCACAATAATTTAAGTACCGGGTTTCTTACAATAACGCTATAGAATAGCTGGTGCACAAAATGTGGGGAGAGGGGAAGGAATATTCTCTGTCACAATAACCTAAATTTCATGCGATATACTATCCACAATACCCGATCTCGTTACAGACTTCAAACTCAGATTCTTCGACAAATGATTGCATCGAAGCAATGAGAGTCCGAATAGAATCCTGGGGTATCCTGGACCATGTGGTGTTGATCCGAGTCCACAGTTAATCTACGTTTTGCGGGGGTGGGAGCATACTCAACCGACGTCCAATCGTGTTCCACAAATTCTCGATTGGAGAGAGATCCGGGGATCGTGCTGGCCACGTATTCATCCACACACCGTGTAAGGCATTGAGGCTCATCCGAGCGGTATGCCGCCGGGCATTATCCTGTTGTTAAACGACGTTTGGGATGCCCTGCAGATACGGTAGTACCACGGCTCGCAGCACCTCGTCAACATAGCGGCGTGCTGTCAATGTGCCCGTAATGCGTACCATTGGTGAGCGGCTGTTGGTGTTGATAGGACCCCACACCATGATTCCACGTTGCCGGTCCGTATGGGGCTCCACAATGGCCGAGGAATCCGCCCGTTGGCCACGTCGCCTCCAGACGCTCACACGGCGATCATCCGTGCGGAGACAGAACCGCGATTCGTAGCTGAACACCACACTGTTCCATTCGGTACCCCACGAAGCTCTGGAGCGACACCACACCAAGCGGTGACGACAATGGCCTTCTGTTAAGGGACAGCAAACCAGACGCAGCCAATCGGCGCGACACTGTCCGCGTCGATATCGGAGCATCCAAGCATTCCCGTTCACTCCGCAAAATGTCTCTCGTTGTGTCTGCGGGTCCGCTATGGCATGACGTCGGATGCAACGATCAGTGCGCTCTGTCGTCCTTCTCTGTGCTCCGGTCCCCCTACGACGTTGCACAGATCCTTTCTGGGACAACTCTCTCCAAATGGGACCGACGGTTGTGGCATCATGTTGCGTTTCTACCGCAATACGACGCCTGGACCAACCGGCGGTACGAAGGTCTACGATGACACCGCTCGTGAACACATCTGTTGCGTACGACGGGGTCTTAATGGTGTTGACATCCCTTGTTCGTTCTCCAGACACGGTTACAGTAGAACCACTCACATCTCGCGCCTGTGACGACGTCTCGACTGATGGCCTCACGGGCTGGTTGTCCGCGCGGCGTTCGTGCGAATGGCCTGCAAATGCAATCATTTGAATAACTTGTACGTGTGCACCCACCCTGCAATCAGCATGGCGCTGCGTTCACGTGTTCGTGGTGTGGTATTTCCTCTGTCGGGCAGTGTATATGGAAAGTTCAACAGATCAGTAGTAGCGGTGTTTGAACAACCGGCCTTCCTCGCAGTTACTAGCAGACCACGACCAGACTCATGTCGCTGCCTTTAACCATGATTACTTTACCGTAACTGGCTTCCACTTCTCACAGACCTTCTTTATTTATTTGCATTGCCCTTTGTAGCCCCTCGCGTAACTGGACGAGATAATTCTACTTTCCAAAGTGTTATCGGGATGTACGAGGGTCTACCGATAAGTAAAGTCTCCTACCGCGTGGCGTCGCTAGTAGTTGGAGAAGAAAAACTTTTGCACATGCGTTCGGTAGCCAATACTGTGTAGTGCAAACGAACTTAGCCTCCCCGGTGTCGCAGTGATCTAAGCTTTGGCTTCTGACAATTCGTCCGTGAAGGTACGGGTTCGAATCCCGGTGAGGCATTTATGTTTGTTTGTCTTACGGCACTGGACCTCTCTTCCATGGAACCAGTGGCCCTAAAATAGGGACAAGAGACTGTTTATAGCCTATTGAGTGAGTTGCTCACGGTGGTTGTTAAACTTCAAGTAAAAAAAAAAACAAAAAAAAAATGAGCTTAGTTTCTGTTCACTGTTTAGTCATGAGTGCTATCTCCGAGTTACGTATAACGTAGCGATCAGTAATAGTTTTTTTACACCAGAAGTTTGCGCTCCAATCGAAATTGACACTGGAGACGACTTTTGGGTTCAACGTTACGACCCAGAAAACAAAAGGCAATCCATGGAATATCTTCACCCAGGTTCTCGAAGCGTAAAGAAGTTCAAAAGAGTTCCTTCAGCGCAGAAAGTCATTCTCACCATTTTTTGGGACGCAAGTGGCGAGATTTACATGGAATTTCTGCCTAAGGGAACGACGATTAATTTCGTAAGGTATTGTGAAACTTTACGAGCACGCAAGCAGCGCATACGCACACTCAGGCCTAATAAGAGGACTTTTCTGTTTCTTTATACAGTATTATGTCTCATGCGCGACTTTAATGAAATCCGACCATGAGGGATTCATAAATAATTGTTAGGGATTTATTTATTTTTTCCTGAATCACATTTAAACACAAATTTTACTCACTTTTATACCATTTACTTAATCTAAAGATTTATCTAATAATGCAGAAATGATAGATAAGGAGCTCTATAAACGAGTTCATGGATTAAAAGAAACTAAGAACACCAAGTGAAAATTATTTCTCATAGGTGTACTATTCAGACTAAATTCCATGGTGATGCAAGAGACAAAAATTCACAATAAGTTTTTAAGTTTCAGTAAGTTTTAGCAATATATTTTGTCACATCTTTCATAAAATATACATCAATTTATGAAAGATGTGACAGAATATAAAAAAATAAATAATATTATATATCACCATCATCATCATTGTCAACCATTATCAATCCACTGCTGGACGAAGGTCTCACCAAGTTTCCTCCACAACGGTCTGTCTTTTGCCAGTCTCCTCCATGTCACTCCCACATACTTTCGAATTTCATCCACCCATCTCCCATGTGGTCTTCTTCTGGGTCTTTTCCTGTCCCTTGGAATCCAATCTAAAATTTCGGCTGTCCATCGATGATCTGTCCTTCTGGCAGTATGTCCAGCCCATTGCCATTTCAGGGATTTAACTCTGATCATGATGTCTTCCACTCTTGTCATTTTTCTGATCCACGAGTTCTTCTTCTTATCTCTCCTGGTTACACCAAGCATGCACCTCTCCACGCCGCTTTGAGTTGTCTGCAGCCTTTGTATGTCTCTTTTAGTTAAGGTCCACGTCTCTGCACCATACGTAAGCACTGGAAGGATACATTGATCAAACACTTTTCTTTTAAGACATAATGGCATATTGCTCTTGAAAATTATACTGTTTCTTCCAAAAGCTCTCCAGGCAAGTTTTGTACGCCGATTAATTTCTTCATCAATGTGACCCTCACTTGATATCTGCTGTCCAAGATAAACGTACGTGTCTGTTATCTTCAGCTTTTCTCCATCAACCGATAAATCTTCATTTCTTGTAAAAGCATTGAACATCACTTTTATCTTCTGAAAGTTCATTTTTAATCCCACTTCTTTACTCTTGTCAGCAAGTTCCTGGACCATGCTCTGCAGCTCTGATGGGGTAGTTGCAAAAATGACTACGTCATCAGCAAAACGAAGGTGAGTTAGATAATCTCCATTAATCTTTATCCCTTTGTTTTCCCAGTTCAGTGATTGAAAGATATTTTCCAATGTGGCATTAAAGATCTTCGGAGATATGGTGTCACCTTGTCTCACTCCCTTTTCAATTTTTATGTGTGTTGTATTTTCAAACAGCCGAATCTTTGCACTTTCATTTTCATAGATGTTATTAATAATATTAATGTATGCATCTTCAATACCGCAGGATTTCAGAGCCGGGGGAGCCTGCCTGAGAAAAACCACCCGAAGCAGGTTTAATACAATTTATTTAGAATCGCACCATCAGGAAGCACTATGAAAATACCCATCTGAAGTGGTTCTTTAAAAATAAGAGAAAAGGAAAAAAATAACAAAAACAAAATAACCATGAAAGAAAGTGAAAGTACGAAAACAATATAGCCACAGGAAGAAACAGAACCAACGCATAAAAAAGAAAATTGCACAAACCATGGAAACAGTGACAAGTCTGAAATTCACACTTGTTCCACATCCTCTTTACAGCCCAGATTTGGCACCGTCCGACGTTTGATTGTTCCCAAAATTGAAAGACATGTTTAAAAGTCGACGTTTTTCATCGGATGCCGAAGTTGAAGTTGCTGTGCGGAAATGGATCAAAAGCAAACCACAAACTTTCTTCACGGACAGAATGAAAAAGTGGATAGCGCGTTTGGAAAAATGAGTAATAGTGAAATGGTAACTGCTGCAAAGTAAGGCTGTAATGTTTAAGAGAAATAAATTTCCTTAATTTTTAACATTTTCACTATTTTATTTTGCCGGAAACTTATTTTATACGATTGGAGACCTTACTTATTAATCAACTCTCGCGTATAACAGTTCCTTCATTCACTGTAATGTATCCGGCTTATTTCATAAAGCAAGAGGTATGCTTCAAGGATACAGTATGCCGCATCAAATTTCGTTTCGAGATGCTCTTTGAAGATCTGGATGAAAGAATAACTTTTTTCCAGTTATTCTTTCGACATCTTAATATCGTGTCAAAAATTTTTAAGCACATGCTTTTATGCTTTCACAAAGAAAATACGTGTATACATTCTACCTGCTCTTTCATCTCTCTGTTACTTCTGTTCTTTGCTGACACACAGTTGTCCTCAATTATCAAGATTAGGTTATCTTATTAGGACATTGTTAGATGTTACCACAGTTGCGCATTGTTTATTAATCTACAACGGACGTTCCATAAAAACAGAGAGTAAAATGACACAAAATGAAGCAAAGTATATGTTATTCTTTCTCAAAGTATCTTCCCTTGGATGATATGCAACGGTCCCATCGTTCAGTCCACTTTTCTAAGCACGTGGCGAAGGCATTTTGTGGAAGCTGCTTTCGCGACCCCTGTACAGCTTAAATAACGTCAACATCTGTATTGAATGTTGCGCCACGGAACTTCTCCTTCATTGTTGGGAACAATCAGAAATCGCACGGGGCTAGTTCAGGGCTGTTGGCTGGCTGTGGCATGATTTCAATACTGCATTTCGTAAGAAACCGTTGAACACATGCAGCCACATGTGGGCGGGCGTTATCACGGTGTACAGTCCACTTGCACACCTGTTCCGGTCATTTAATCGATATGTGCCGTTGCGTACGCTTCAAGACTGAAATGCAATACTCGGCATTGACAGTAATTTGTGGAGAAACGACATGCTGGTAGACTACACCTTTATGATCAAAGAAAATTATCATCATCATCACCTTCCCAGCTGATTTGCTTTGGCGGACTTTTTTCGGAGGAGGCGAGCCTCTGCGTTTCCAGACACTCGTTTCGCGCTTCGTGAAGCGGATTGAAATAGTGGACCCATGTTTCGTCGGAGGTTATTACTGTGTTTAGAAAGTATGAATCCTTTGCAGTGATTTGTTTCCACTCATGACACACCTGAACTCTGGCTGACAATTGTTCTCTTGTCAGGTGATGAGGTACCATTTGGAACACACACGATACAGCAGTGATTCGTCGGGTAGAATGGGGAATGCCGACGTTTTTGAAATATTAGTTGACGCCGCTATGTCTTCACACGTCATTCGTTGATCTTCTTGCAGGATTGCCCGAACAGTGTTAACAATACGCTCCGTAACAGCACTTTCAGGTTGACCAGGCCTAGGAGCGAGTTTTGGCCAATAAACGCCCTCTTTAGAAATCACGGTACCATCTAAAAATCGTTGACAAACCCAAACATTTATCTTTGCAAGCTTTTTTCATTAAATCAACTGTTTTTGGAGCCGTTTAACCCAAACGATAGCAAAATTTTAATGCACAATTCATTTCATTTCTTAACTCTGAATCACTCACCTCTATAGTTGAATGGCGAAATGAAGACGTACCTTAAACAACTGCGCAATAACAAAACCAGAATCGTCTGCCATGGCTAATAACTGTTGCCATAGATACTCCCTTATTTCAGTAAGTCGTCTGCGTGGTTATGTTTCCCGTCCTCACTTTTCCCACCTAAAAAAAATTACTCTCAGTTTTATGGAATGGGCTTTATACATGTATATACCCCATGCCGCCCCGGTGGCGCAGTGGTTTAAGCGGTGGCCTCTGATCATTCGTCCGAAAGGGGCTCTGGTTCGAATCCCGGTGAGGCATGGATGTTGTGTTTGTCTTACAGCACTGGCTCTCTCCCTTCCCTGGAACCAGTGACCCTAAATTAGGGATTGGAGACTGCTTATAGCCCATTGAGCTGCTCACGGTGGTCGTTAAACCTTCAATAAAATAAGTAAATAAATATACAGCATGTAAAGCAAAGTGGGAAAATAGGAAAATGCGAGCGTTTCCATCAGCGTATTGTTCGACCTCTTTAAACTGATCTAGGGATCTGAAAATTGCTTGAATTTTTTTCCCGAATTGTTCGACCAGTTCTAAATAACCCAGAGATCTGAAAATTGTCATTCTGTTAGGTCTTAAGGTCCGAATACCTAGAATTCAATTCAATTCATTTATTTTGCTGAGCCAAGAAAAACCAGTGTTACAAAATTATCAACTAAAAAAAACCGCAGAAAGGAAGCAGGGGGAAAAGGCTAGCAAGGTCTGACAGGGTCTCGTGCTTCCTGAGTCCGAAATCCAAAAAACATATAAGTGGCTGCTTTGAAATAGTGGCTGCTTTGAAATATTGTCTGCTTGAATATTTCTACTTCTTCAACACCTAAAAAAGTCTGAAAATCAAAAAATTCAAAACAGTGGCTTATCTTCACTGTTGAAAATGCTGATAGGTTTAAAAATTAATATACCAGAAGCGTTGAAATTCTGTTAAAATTCTGTAAAATTTTGATTTAAAATTAAGAGGCTCCAAAACCTACTATCGTTTTACGTCAGACCAAAATGCATTGATATCACGGCTCTGTTTCTAAATCGTAAAACAGTTACGGATGTTAAATTACTTTCTTTCCCTTAATTACTTTTTCCTTTCTTTAATTTTATGTTCAGAAAAATAATTTTATAGATTCACTGTTCATAGAACGGGCGTTTTCATTATTATCAAAAGAAATATCTTTAGCACAAACCGAACTTCACAACACAAACCGACATTCACATATTGGGACCAGGAACTGCAAAGTAAGCATAAAGTTGAATTATTTGGGACCAGTTGTACAAACAGCGATAAGGAAGTTGAAAGGAGAATTTTGTAGAGTAAAATAAGTCACTGGAATGTTGATGCCTGAAGCAAAGAAGATCAGTGGCAAAAAAGAAATCCTATTTTCGAAGTTACTGTGCACTGCATTATACTTTATTGAGCAGTGATATTAATAGTCAAGAACGACCAGCAAAGCGAATTATTTGATGGAATTCTGATGACAAGCGGTAAGAAAATGAAGTTTAGAGAAAGTTAAAAGAAAAAGAAAGAATGAAGATGTCACATCCTTAATGGAAGTCGATGAAATTTTTAACCGAAATTATCGAGAAGAAACAACTGAGAAAATATCGGCGTTTCAGGCATGTGATGAAAGACGATTTGTTAAAATTATTATGGAATGGAAAGAAGAATAACAGGAAGGGACCGAAGAAATCCAGAATGAAAGAAATTAGAATGCAATGGAGTAACTTAATTTGAAAGACGGAGCCTGTTAAAACAAAAGTGAAAGGATGAGAAAAATTTAATTAATAACGGTTTGTTTTGAGCGGTGGTTTCAGAAAATTGTATACGCGCGTTTTTGAAATCTACGAAGTTAAGAAATAATTGATTTTACGAAGATGGGCCGAAAAGTAACGCACACTAATTTTCTTTTTCTTTTTTCTTTTTTTTTTTTTGACATGTTTAATAGATAGGCAAAACGTATACACAGTGAAACTACATTCCTTAGCTATTTTTCAACATAAGAACCAAGACAGTCGAGACACTTATCCCAGCGTGGTACAAGTTTTAGTATATCATGTTCATAAAAGTTCGTTTTTTGGGCGTATACCCACCTGCGAACAACCAATTTGACTTTATAACGTAAGCGTCTTTTTGTACTGCTACGTGGTTTTAAAACGTCACCATACGATGAAAAAGTTCCTAAATTAAACCTTAGCGGCCAAACGAAACATTTAAAAACAGAAGTCAAACTTACGGAAAAGATGCTTTATTTCTCCAGCACAGATGTAGCATTTCACATAACAAATCGGTATCAACACTCCACATTAAACACACCACACACCAACAACGCTACGTTCCACAACGCTTTACCTTAATCGCTCAACAAACAACAGTTTACTCGTAGTTTATATCTCTGATTCTTATCTAATAGCAGGCATACGTCACGTTCATCCCACCTCAATTATGTTGTCAACAGCATTCGTCTGAGAGAAAAGATATCACGTTAAGTGTGTAGTATAACTGAGAACAAACCCAAGATTTACGTAGGGAAAGAAACTAAAAAAGAAAAGTTACTTTAGAATATAAGTCACAACTTCGTCAGCGGAATCGAAGCGTTGGCCGCCCACGAATCGTTTCAAGAGACTTAACAGATGAAAGTACGAAGGAGCCAAGTCGAGACTGTATGGTGGATGCTGGAGCACCTCAAAGCCAAATTGCGCAATTTTGTCACGAACGTTTTGTACAACATGTGAATAAGCGTTGTCATAAAGCAGTCTAACATTTGCAGCTTGTCTGTTGGGTCTTTTGTCACGAAGGGCACGACGCAACTTTGTCAATGTGTTAGCGTAGGTTTTGGCATTCACAATGGTCCTCGTTGGATGAAACTCTACCTGAATAACACCACACATGTCCCAGAATACCGTCATGGGGACCTGTTGTGCAGATTTGGTTACTTTGAATTTTTTGGTGTCGGGGAGTCGGAATGTTTTTAGGCCATACCAGATTCCTTTGTTTTGGGAGTGTAGTGGTACTCCCAGGATCCATCATCCGTCACTACACCTGCCAGAGATTCATGTCGTTCTGCGTAAGGCATCAAGTGGTTCAAAAATGGCATAAATCTTTGTCCCTTCTGGTCGTCTGTCAAGTTCTTGGGCAACCATCGCGCACTGACCTTGTGAAATTGAAAATGTGCCATGCACAATATCGTACGCAATATTGAACGAAATATTGAACTTCTGTGTCAATGTGCACAAATGGATCCGCTGGTCACTCAGAATTGCCTGTTCAATGCTTCTCACTTTGGCAGGTGGTGACGCAGTTACAGATCGACCGGAACGTGGCGAATTGGTGAGGTTGCCACGACCCTCTGCAAAGAAACAGCACAATCTCGAGATTTTGCTGCGGCCCCGGCAAATTACCACCTAACACTTCAACCATTTTTTTGTGAATTTCTATTGGAGTTTTACCTTCAGCCCACAAAGTCCTCTTCATTCGTAGACGACGCTAAGAAACGCGGCATCTTTGTGTCGTCGTCCACACTGTCTTCCACCACGGCGACACCTGGTACAGCTAAACTGGTCTGTAGTGCAATATTCAGACTCATTGTTTGACAAACTGCAACCTGCTGCTTGCAACGCGCAAAGAGAAAAGATTTCTGTGTGTTACTTTTTGATCCTCCCTCGTACATAATAGGTATTGTTACTTTTCTGAGCCAATCCAATGGGGGTGGTCAATCAGGCCGAATTAATTAAAATCTAATTAATTTGCGAGCGCTGATTGTGGTGCAAAGTAGAAAAAAAGTTTCACCCGGATTTATGGGACAAAAAAAGGTATTTATGGAACAAAAGGAGCACGAACGTCTTCGGGGTGGACCTGCAAGTAGAAAGCGCAACATTAAATTAGGGGTGATTCCTTCGCGGGATGTATACTTTAGGCTGCGTAGACCAATCAAAGCAGTAACTTTTTAGGTCTGTACTCCAAGTCAACCTAAGAGTGTACCACTATTTAAGGTAATGAACAGCTACTTCCGCTTCGAAAAATAGTCCCTAGCGTTTAGAGCGAAAAGCAGCAGAATTATTGCTCAGAATCCGTTTTTGTTTGCTCAGAAGTTTATCGGACGAAACTGCTACTTCAAACAAATTTTCCAGGAGTAACAGTATTTTTAGAAATAAGTTTAAAATGAGAAGTTACTCAAAAAAGAGCCTTGCACTTTCGATGTCTTCTGTCCAGCTGGGAATAACTTGGAATGGATGAATGGGGTGGAAGACCCCTCAACATTCATAACATGGAGACAATTAATCTCTCTCTATATATAAAACAGACTGTGTGCGTGTGTGTGTCTGTCTGTCTGTCGGTCGGATTTCACATAGAATTAGGCGACCTAGAGCAACGAAATTTGTTATGAAGGTACCTGTAGATATTTTCTGGTGCATCTCGAAGCGATTTTTTTTTATTTGAATTTGATTTTTAGTTATTTAATGTTATGCGCTTTCTACCCGATCTGGGTGTGTCTTTCCGCTTTGTTGACATCAACCTGATCACACCGAACGTTAAGGCATGCAGAAAAGTAGTTCACCATAAATTTTAGGTGTCTCTTTTTTAGAATTCCGTTACGACTATTTTCATTCGTAAATACATTTATTACGCGCTTTTTTGTAAGCGTTGTTTGCCGATTGTATTAGGACCTTGAGGGCGGAGAAGGAAAAAAAGAAAATAGAAAGTTGTTTTTCAATCTGCGTTAATAATTCAAAAGTGTCATACGTCGGAAGGTCATCATACTGTGACGACGTTGTGAGCTAGAAAATAGAACGTTGTTTTAACGTAATTCTAAAAAAAATTGGCTCAAATTTATCGTGAATTATTTATATTGGACGTGACAACTACTAAATAATTCAAATACATTTTTATCATAATATTCTATTCCGGGAAGTTGTACTACAAAGTTGTATAAACCTTGATTTACCAGTCTTAATTTAATTGCCGATATAGCTTTTATTTTATACTATCACTAGCCCGTCAACGACGGGTACAACAGGCTAGTTGACAATAAGAGAAACTCGATGGGAAGGTTATTTAAACAGGCAGTAGGGAAAGAATTTTCGACCACAACACTCTTCCTTTCACAATTCCCACTGCTTCTGCGATGTGTGGGTAGGTGGCGGGCCTTAACAGAAAGCAAACAGCAGGAGTGCACCGTACTACGGATTGATACTGGTCTTGCGTTCCTCGGCAAGGTCCTGATAAGGCTCCCCAACTTTAACAACGGTACATTCTTAGGGTGACTTGGAGTATAGAAGAGCATAGGTCGATTATCATAACCCACCTCTTGTAGATGGTTTATGGGAAAGTGCGCAAAAAGAGCATTAATGTTCGTAAATTAGCCGCTTTGGATGGGATCTCAAGTGCCCCTGTGTACTTGTGTACTGCGAGATGAGAGAGAAAAAGAAACCCAGAGGCACGGCAGATGGAAAGAATTCGGAGTAAAGTTAGTTGCTTTCCAGAGGTTCATAAAGAAAGAGTCTGGCCTGTTGTTTCCGTGCCATTTCCGTAGAAATGAATTTTTGTCCCATACACGTCATCTAGTGCCATTTCCGTACACAGACGTGATGATCCGTAAGCAGTGAGATATGCGTGAAGGAAGACAGAGGATCAGGGGCGTACTGATAGCCCGCCCCCTCCATACTGCTGGTGGGTTGACGGCTATAAGAGCCTCGAGCTTCAGGAAAAAAGATTTTGCAAAAATCTTTTGTGGAAACTTCATTGGAAACGGGTTAAAGAAATAGCTCGAAATCTTTGACGGCAGCTTTGAACAAAATTTTAAAAAGAAAAGTAATTGTTTTTTCGCTGTTATGAAATTAAACATCTGCAACGAACGCTGAAGGCCGTAAATATGGCATTAATGGGCAGACTTTTCCCCTTCAGTTTTTAGCACGTCTTTTGTAAAAAAAGATCGTGCTTATGTTATCGGTTTGTCCCTCCATCCGTCCGTCTGTACCCACGCTATCTTTGCAACTATTAGTCCGATTTTAAAAGTTCTTTTTGCATTGAGAAGCTTGAAATATGCGAATGATGATCCTTTATTTCGCTTTTTTTTTACGATGTACAATTTTGCCACTAGGGGGCGTAAAGGCAGATGTCGAATTCAAAAATACGTTTTATTCCACATATTTGCTTCTAAACATCCGATTGAAAAAACTCTTTTGTCTTTCGATTCCATTTATGTCTAAGAGTATTTTAGATATAGTTACTTTTTCAAATTACGCATAGATTTTCCGCTAGAGGGCGTAAAAGTAAATTACATTTTGCCCGATAACTTTTCTTCTAATACTCCGATTTGAAACATTTTTTGCTTCAGCCGATGCACCTCGTGATGGAAAATCTTTTGCATATAATTTCAAAGTTTTGGTAAAGAATACTTTAGCCACCAGGGGGCATAAGTGTTAATTCTTGCTTTTGATGTATTTTCCATAAAATCTGAGATTCTAAAATATCGATTGAAAAAATTATTTCGTGGACTGATGACACTCACATCGATAAACCTCTTTGGAATATTTTCTTCTTAAAATATTCCACAATTTCTCCGCCAGGGGGCATAGATGTATATTTTACTTTTGTCAATATCTCTACTACTAGAAGTCCGATTTGAAAAAATCCTTCTTTGTTGGATAGTGTTTTCAGTGTGACACGTTTTTCATATATTTCAAAATTTTAAAGTAATTCATAGACTTTCCGCTAGGGGGCGTAGAGGTACTTTGGGTTTCCCCTATATATCTGCTTCTAAATCTCCGATTTGAAAAATTCTTTCTGCACCGAATACAGCTCCTGATTGGAAATCGTTTGCACATAATTTCTAATTTTTGTAAAAAAATGGTTTGGCCGCAATGGGGCGTAAATCTTAATTTCCGCTTCTGAAGTATTTTCAGCAAAATATGAGCTTTTAAATTCTCGATTGAAAAAAATGTCGTTTGTAGACCGATGGTCCTAATGTCGACAAATCTTTCAGAAACATTTTCTTCTTAAAATAATGCATCGTTTCTCCCCAGGGGGCATAGATGTATATCTTATTTTTGTCAATATCTCTACTTCTAGGAGTCCGATTTGAAAATTATTCCTGTATCGCATACAAGACCTGATGGAAAATCTTTTTCACATAATTTCTAATGTTTGGTAAAGAATGGTTTGGCCAGCAGGGGGCCAAACTGTTAATTTCTGCTTCTGATGTATTTGTAGCAAAATCTGGGCTCCTGAAAACTCGATTATTATTTTTATTCTTGGACCGATACCGCTCATATGGAAAAACCTTTTGGAATACTTTCTTCCTAAAATAATGCATGGTTTTTCCACCAGGGGACGTAAAGTCACATCTTACTTTTGTCGATATCTCTGTTTCAAAGAGTCTGATTTGAAAAATTATTTCTATGTTGGAGAGCGTTTCCGGTGTGAAATGTTTCTCATATAAATTCATGTTTTTCTGAAAGCACAAGTCTGCAACCATAGGGCGTAAGCTCACGATTCCGTTTACAGCAATATCTGAGGAATTAAAAACCTCATTGAAAAACTTCTTTCTTTCGTCAGATACTATTGTTTTCCATACCGGTTCCATTGAGTTTGAATAGCTTTGGTAAATTTAATTTGCGTCAAAACGTATTCAAAAGACGTGCTTATTACACCCGAAAATTCGGTTTCATCTTTCTTGTTATTGCTGTTCCCGCTTACCCTATCATGAGCGCCTATTGGTTGACGAAAACAATGAATGGAGGGGCATAAATTACCTCTTCATCTGTTACGTCGGAGAAATTCGGACAGGAGAGCAGCATTTACTTCCTCCCTCAGCATTCCCAACGTCTGATACCAGGCGCCGTGAAACTGTACGGAAATGGCACTAACCGATCTGCTATGTACGGAAATGGGACAAAATTCATTTTGTACGGAAATGGCACGTACCGAAATGGGAGACAATCACTGTTGTATCCCCTGGACAAATGAGCGTATAACGAATGATGCTCATCGCATACTAACTCGTAGCACTGAATCATTCGTCTAAAAGGGGTTCGGGTTCGAATCCCCGTGAGGCATGGATGTTGTGTTTGTCTTACGGCACTGGCTTTCTCCCTTCCCTGCAACCAGTAACCCTGAATTAGGTACGGGCGACTACTTATAGCCAATTGAGTTGCTCACGGTGATCGTTAAACCTCCGATTAAAAAAAGAAAATCTGTAAAGCACATCGTGACTTGAGCAAGAATAACCACTGAAAAGTCCACCGAAGGATGATTGGAACTGTAAGTGTAAAGAAGCTACCTTAAAGGCTGGAGAGAAATAGTGCAGCAGGTGGTCGCCTAGTCCATGGTAATATCACCGAAGTAGTCGCACATCTCCGAAAAGGAGAAATATAAAAAGAAGTGACCCACCCAATTCGTCCAGCGTCCTCACGTGTGGGTGTATGCGTGAGGCGAGCTGCCTGTAAGCTCCATACCAGGGTAACAACCACCAGTCGTCGGAAACTGGTATACCGAAAAAAAAACGTTCGTGCATACCGTACAGTGGCTAGTGTGTGTAAAAGTAGGAGGGGCATAAAATTACCTCCAAGTGCTTGACATAAAATAGGGCGCAACCAGTGCATTTGAATAACTATAGCAGCCGCTCCTGTGACGCAGTGTTCTATACGCTTATTCTGACAATTCGTCCGAATGGGTTCTTGTTCGTGTCCCGGATATGACACGGGAGGTGCGCCTCACTGACGATACTAGTTCTTCCCCTTCCGGGAACCAGTATCCACAAATTAGGACGGGCGACTGCTTATAGCCCGTAGAGTTCCGTACGGTGATTGTTAACTCCTCACCCGCGCCCTAAAAAGATGTGTTAATGCGTCTGTATTTCAGAAATATCTTTTCGAACTTATTAACATTAAAGAATTCAAACAACTGGCTGATGCGTAGCTGTTTGTTTGGGAATCTAACGACCATCGTGAGCAACTGGATGGGCTATAAGCAGTTGCCCATCCCTAACTTAGGGTTACTGGTTCCAGAAAAGCGGGAAAGCCAGTGCCATAAGACAAATACAACACCCATGCCTAACTGGGATTCGAACGCGGACCAACTCTGATGAATGATCAGAAGACCACTGCATTTTCGGGAGTAGTCTTGATCAGCTGTTCTCTCGTGGTTGTCGTTACCCTCCTCCCCTCCCCTTTAAACAAATAAATTTATACCGAATTATGCTAGGTATATACGTCATTCCCGTGAATAACTTTTTAAAATCGTCGGTAACGGTGGCCGCAGCATGCGATGAGATTTGCCGCGACCTATTAGCGGTAACTCTGGAGGAGATACATTGTGGTCGTGATAATCCGAACCCTTGGTAATAGGAATTATTCTGAGCCCCGAACAAAGTAGACTGCGACTTCCGCTTTAACCACATCAGTACGTTCTTAGTAGCAATTTCTCGATCTTCACGTTCTTCAGCTCACTGCTGTAAACGTTACGTCATTGTCTGTTATGTCTTGCGTTATTGCACGCTTAGTGCGATTAGTTCAACTTATGCTTTGAAATGTCTTTAAAGGTGAGACACTCCACTTTATCATTAAAAGATAAGTGTGAAGTCTTACGAAAGTTGGAGAAAGGTTGAAATGCAACAAAAACAACACTGGGGTATTCTTTTCGTAAGACAACAGTCTGTGATAAGCACACCAGACAAAGAATTAGTCACCCCTAACAGAAATGAGAGTAGGAAGTTACCGGTTGCACAGAGGGCGCCGTGATAGTATTGTTGGGAGATAAATAACACTGACGTGGTCTGCAGGTTCACTTCTGTCGTGTGCAGTGGTGAAGAGCAAAATGTGTGTTGAATTTAGTCTGCAATATGAGTCGTAAGACAGACGTTACTAAATGGCAAAAAGAAAGCCATAATGTTTGACCGTGCCCTTGGACACAAAGCGGATGAAGTCGCCCAATTCGTTGGTGTGTCGAAGAGTACTGTCCAGCGGGTCTACAAACAGTGGTGTAGTTTGCAGACAACTAAAAATCGGCGACGTAACTGAGGCCGGAAAATGATTCTTGCTAACAGGGACCGTCGCCATATTTCATACCTTGTAACTGCAGATCGGTTTCAAACCAGGCAACAATTGCTCCAAACAGTCACTGAAAGTCCACTTCAACCAATTGCCGAAAGGACATTGCGACGAGTACTGCATGCGATGGACATCTGGAGCAGAGTCCCACGGAAGAGGCCTCGTTTAACAGGAAGTCGCAAAGTCGCACGTTATCAATGGGCTCAGAGGCACAAAAGCTTTACTGTGGAAGAACGGAAACGAGTAATTTGGTCTGATTAGTCTTGTTTCTATTTTTACTCTAATGATGGGAAAGCGACGAGTGCATCGTAGGCCCAATCTTTAATTCTAATGGTGTCGAAGGTGTTGTTGAAGCTGGAGGGGATTCTGTAAAGTTTTGGTGATGTTTTTCGTACTACGAAATGGTCCCTTTCGTTGCAGTGACGATGAATTTGAACCAACATGCGTACCTCCGCTTTCTGAAAGACGAAATGTTGCCCTTCATTCCCAGGAGCAGCATCACATTGCCACTCCTGATTTCCAAGACGATAATTGTCGTGTGCACAGGGCTAAAATTGTGTCTGGGTGTCACGATGAACAATTAGCAACACTTTCCCACATCAACTGGCCAGCCAAATCCCCAGATTTAAATCCTATTGAAAATATGTTGGTTCATTTGGAACAGAAGGTGAAACGCCGGAATAAACACCCACGTACTTTGGCGGAACTTCAGGACCAATTTACGCAGGAGTGGCTGAGAATCGATGTTCAATACATTTACAACCTCGTGGAGTCTCTACCACACCGGATTCAGGCTGTTATCAAAGCAAGAGGCGCCGTTAATTGGTAAATTCTGCCAGGGGTGACTAATGTTGTGTCCGGTGTGCTTATTATCCGAACTTTTTTGCTCAGAAGCAAAATGTGGTGCAGGTAAGCGATGAACTCTAAAATCAGCAAAAACTCCCGATGTAGAACGAATGTTATATAAGAGTACATGGTCTTTTAAAAAACACAAAAGCAAGAAAACGTGCTGTATAAGAGGATATACTCGCTGAAAAAAGTTGCCTTTTTTTTTCGAAGAAATATTGCATACAGGTGATTCTTGAGCCGTGGTTGGGAACTTTCCCAGTGGCGCAATGGTTTGAGAGCTGGTTTCTGATTGTTCGTCTGACTGGGCCGGATTTCGAGTCTCGGGTGTTGCATGTGTGGTTGTCTTAATTCAACGCCTTTCTCATTTACCTGAAAGCAGTTGCTCGATTTAGGGAAGGGGGTGAGGTTATAGACAACGAATTTCTCACGGTACTCGTTAAAAACCCAGAAAAGGGTTAGGTATGCAGCGTTAAATAACGACATGGCATTAGGGTCTTAACTGTAACGGAGAAGGGGGGTCGAGCGATGAAACATCCTTTCAAAAATGTACACAAACTGTTTTAAGATGAAATAATCAAAAATAACCTTAGCCGTGCACAAGTATATAATGCTGACATCTCTAATATCTATTCGAAACTTCTTCGAGGCAAATTATTAGTGCAAATAGCTGATAAATATGTCCTTGATCGTAAATTTAAAAAGAAAAAGGTAATGCTTTTTCCATATAGCAATGCATTAAGATCACATAGGTTTCGCCTGGCTGTTATTATTAATATATACATACACTGAAGAGCAATTGAATTAGAGACAGCTGGCGTTATGCAAATGTGGCGCTGTGGGCGGCCCTGTAAACGGAAACGACATGACGTATGCAACGATCCGACAATATAAGGAGTGATGCGACGGAAATCAGTAAGAGTCGGACGCAGTATGGGTGAGACGAAGGATCTAAGTGCATTTGATCGTGGGCAAATTGTCGGGGCCCGAAGAATGTGTCACTCCATCTCGGAAGTCGTGCAGGCACTGGGATTTTCACGAGCCACTGTGTCACGGGTGCACCGTGAGTACATCGAATCCGGTGAAACCATCCCTGCAAGGGCCAACCGCCGTGGAAAACAGCGTGTGGATGAGCGGGGTCATCGGCGGCTAGCTCACGCGTTGTAACAGCGGATAGACGGGCCACAGTGCAAACAATCACTCCAATTTAACGATGGTGCACAAAAACGTGTAAGCAGTCACACCATCCAGGACCATCTCCTCGCTATGGGGTACAGAATCCATCGTCCCACGAGGGTACCACTCCTGACCGCACATCACAGGGTGCAAAGACTAACACGGGCGCGGAAACATCGCCATTGGACCCTGGACATGTGGGAAAATATTGCCTAGACTGATGAGTCGAGATTCACGTTGGTACATGAGGATTGCATGATACGAGTACGGCGCAAATCACATGAAGCGATGGATCCTTCCTCCTCAAGCTGGTGGGGGTGGCATTCTCGTCTGGGGACTGTTTACATGGACTGAAATGGGACCCCTGGTACGTGTGACATCGTTCCTCGCAGGTCAACGTTACTGGGATATCCTGCACGACCATTTGCTCCCGTTTGTGTATCTTCAACATCCCACTGTGGACCTCATCCTGCAACAAGACAATGCACCGTGCCATCGCTCCGAAGTTGTATATCCGAATGGTTGTATGAACACTCCACCGACGTGACCTCGCTTTCTTGGCCAGTCCTGTGACCTCAATTCCATCGAGAGCATCTGGGATGCCATCGAGAAAGGTGTTCGAGGCTCTGACCCCCTCCATCAAATCTTCGTGAACTGTGCGAACTTGTTCAGCGGTCGTGAATCCGTATGGCTTCTCAAAACTTCCGGTGTCTTGTCGAGTCCATGCCAAAACGAATCGCCGCCGTCATGAGGGCGAAAGGTGGTGCTACACGTTACTAGACAGGTATGTCTAATTCAATTGCTCTTCACTGCATGTACATACATATCACTAAGCTGTTCTCTGAGATTTAGAGGTTAGCTCGACAAAAGAAATACAAACTACCAGATACATTTTTGATTACTGTTACCGTATCAAACTTCTCCATTTACAGTAATCTTGACGCACAACTTGGGTTACACTGACATTCATCACACGCCATAAACAAGATCTTCTACATTTTATACTCATAATCGTTTTCTCATTCATACATTCCTGAAACTGATCCTCCCATGACTTTTTTGGGGCTTCCTCTGCTCTTCTTCCCTGTCACTTCGGCTAAAAGATTTTCTTAGTAAGCATCTCATCACTCATTCTTTGAACATGGGCAAGCCTCCGAAACATATTAGTCTCCACCTTGCTAACAACATTTTACTTCACGTTACACAACTGCAACACATCATCATTCCTCACACAATCTGAACGTATCTTGCCACAAACCCCTCCCGTAAGTAACGCATTTCTCCAACTCACAAATGACTCCTATGTTTCTTCTGTAGTACCCAGGTTTCACTGCCATATATCACAGTAGGAACAACTACACTTTCATACACAGCCATGCGGGACTCTCTTGAGAACCCATCATTCCTGTGAAAACCTCCCAAAGCAGCCATGACTTTCAATGAATACCTCACTCGTCTACTAATTTCACCATCCAATTTGTTCTCCCTGTCAAACATGCTTCCTAAATACCCAAACTCATTCTCCTGGACAATCACTGTGACATTTAGACTTATATTGCATTCAGTACTACCAGTTCGTCTCTCAAAATCCATAACTTCGGTTTTTCCCTTATTTATACTAAGTTTGAATTTCATTCAAAACTTAGTACTCCAGGGACAACATATTCTGCAACTCACTTTTGCTCTCTCCAACAGGACAGTGTCATCAGCATACAGCAATCTGCCCACACGGATATCACCAAGACATAAACTAGTATTATCTATTTTGGCATCACGCATGCAAGCATCCATAAATACACTATCTACCAACAAGTAATTGGACACCCCTGCAGATGACGATATCTGCGGTCCTGATAAACGTCACTGCCGCCGCCGTTAAATATCGTGTGGGAACAACAACGCAACCAGTCGCATGTAAGATGCCACGCAGTTCGGAGCTTCTGATTAAGAGAAAGGTGTAATCGTCGGGTATCACACAAATAGCCGATCCATACGTGACATCCAGCGAGTTGAAGTACCCCAAATCGTCAGTGGCCTACGTGATTGGCAAGTGGAAGGTGAGAGGTGACTGTCGAAATGTGCCCCGACCCGGCAGACATACAAAACTGGGATTTAGAGACCAACGAGTGCTCGCCAGAGAAATTCGGAAGAACCGCACCTAATCGATGGGCCACATCGGCGAAGAATTTCAAAAGGCATCCGGGAGTGTTCTTTCGATGAATACCATCCGTAAGGAAGCCCATTTGCTCAGTAATCATGGACGTGCTGCCGCCCACAAGGCTTTGATCGCCAAGTCCAATAGCGCTGCTCGGCTAACGTGGTGCGAAGAACGTCGACAGTGGACCGTTGAACTGTGGAAACAGGTTCTCTGGAGCGACGAATCAAGGTTCACCCTCTACCGTTCGGATGGCAGGGTCTGAGTTTGGCGTCTGCCTGGAGAACGCCTCCGGCCGCAATGTATTGGGCCAACTGCGAAGTTCGGCGGCGGTGAAATTATGCTATATGGGTGTTTCTCCTGGTATGGCACGGGAGCCTTGGTCGCAGTTCCTGGTAGACTCAACACCGAGACCTACTGCACCATTTTGGATGAATATGCGCTTCCTACGTTGGGGCAGTTTTACGGGGTGGACCCATGTTACTTTCAGGATGACAGTGCCACCTGTCATGTTGCGAGGTCCACCATGGCTTGGTATGGTGACAATGGGGTTAATCGAATGGACTGGCCTGTGCAGAGCCCGGACCTTAACCATATCGAGCACCTCTGGGACGAGTTGGGGCGCCGACTTAAGGGGTGACCTCACAGTCCGAAATCGGTGAAGGAACTGACCTGTCTTCTCCAAGCCGAGTGGAAGAAAATACCGCTAGCCGTCGTACAACGCCTGGTTGAGAGTACGCTCCGGACGGTCGCAGCTGTAATCGCCGCTCGTGGAGGCTCCACCAACTATTGAAGGTGAATAAACTTCGTTTTCTTTTGCTATCACAGGTGTCCAATTACTTGTTGGTAGATAGTGTATATTAAATAGCCATGGTGACATTACAGAACCTTGTCTGAATCTTGCACCAATAGAAAACCATTTTGATGAAACACGATTCAATCATACACAAGCTCTACTGCCAGCAAACACGGCTTTCACACTATTAAATAGATTCCCAGTAACACCATATTCATTCAATACCTTCCACAAAAGTGACTTCTTTACTCGGTCATAAGCTTTAAATCTACGAAGGCAGCAAAATCTTTCTTACGAACATACTTTTCAATCATCATGCGTAATGTAGAAAAAGTAAAAACTCACATGCATTAAAAAACTTCATTTTAACAGTAAAATACTATTTTCAGAAAAGTGCGTGAATGACCGGAGAAATCTTTCTGGATTAATTTGATTTGTGCTAAAAGTAAAATCCCATTTCAAAGCACAAAGAAAAAATACGCAAAGACATTGCTAAAGTTACGAAATGCCCCAGGACATCGATTTTTCGGAAAATTAAGAAGTGATGATGCAAATATTTATGTTATGTTTTTACCACCACATGTTGCCGCGTTTTGCCAACCAATGGATCAACATGTAATCCAGGAAATAAAAGTAGGATACAAAGCAAAATTGCTATTCATTCTGATAGCATAAAAAGAGCCCATTGAAAGCGTGACCCTCAAAGTTAATTTAAAAGAAGTTGCCATTTGATTAACAGAAGCGCGGAACAATATTCCTGTAAAAAGGCATCATTTCCTTTTGAAAGAAATTTTAGCCTTAAGTCATGAACTTCAAAAGGGGACAAGGAGATTGATATCGGAATTCTTAATGACGACCAACTCGAAATGGAAGTTTTAGTAAGAGAACTTTCTTCTAACAACGCAAATACTTTAGGCCTCTAATGCTGAAGAATAGATTACTCAAGAAGAAAATTATGTATAATATATGCCACGAAAATTAATCAGACGGGGAAATTATTCAAAGAGTTATGGAGTAGGACGGAAGTGATGAGGAAGCAAACAATGGAGATTTTCATCGTCAACATGTGGGTAACACATCTCTCCTTCAAGCGCTTAACAAATGCTTGGCTTGGGTTGACAAAAACAACATCCTAGTTGATGAGCTTACTTTACTTTGCGTTCATTCTGAACAAGACATTTTCTTTAGAAGTTAAAAATATATTCAGGGTAACAAATAAAAGACTTTCTCGAAAACGTAATCAAACGGAAATGCTAATTCAGTAAATTTTACTCTAACTGCAAACTCATATTTTGTCATTTTTTTCCCTCTAAATTGCATTTTTTGTTACAGACAATTGACGTGGATTAGGAACATCAAACAGAAGTCATCGCTCTTTCCACGTTTATAAGTGAGTTACGGAAAAATTCTCATTGGCCGCCACCGGGAATTGAACCCAGGTCTTCGATTTACTCGCCGGATACGCTACCACTGCACATGGAAAAAGCGATGACTTTTGTTTGATGCTCCTAATCCACGTCAATTGTGTGTATTAATTATTCAATCGCCACCTAGTTATTTCTTCAGTTGCTGCTTCTTTGGTGAATCACCAGCATTGTGCTGGGCTCCAAGAAATAATCTGCCATGTGGTTTGGCAGTTGAGTCTGGATAATTTGAGGCCGCTGTGGTGCAGTGGTAGCATATCAGGCGCGTAACTGGAAGACTCTGGGTTCGATTCCCGGTGGCGGCCAATGAAAATTGTTCCGTGACTCCTTTATAAACGTGGAGAAAGCGATGATTTTTGTTTTATATACACTATCTACCAACAAGTAATTAGACACCTCTGCAATCGACGATATCTGCGGTCCTGATACACGTCACGGCCGCCGCCGTTAAATATCGTGTGGGAAACAACAACGCAACCAATCGCATGCAAGATGCCACGCAGTTTCAGAACTGTCTGATTTCGAGAAAGGTGTAATCGTTGGGTATCACAGAAATGGCCGATCCATACGTGACATATCCAGCGAGTTGAAGTACCCAAAATCGACAGTGACCTACGTGATTGGCAAGTGGAAGATGAGAGGTGACTGTCGGAATGTGCCCCGACCCGGCTGACCCACAAAACTGGGAGTTAGAGACCGACGGGTGCTGGCCGAAGAAATTGGGAAGAACCACACCAAATCGATGGGCCACATCCGCGAAGAGTTTCAACAGGCATCCGGGAGTGTTCTTTCAATGAATAACATCCGTAAGGAAGCTCATCTGCTCGATTATCATGGACGTGCTGCCGCCCACAAGCCTTTGATCACCAAGTCCAATAGCGCTGCTCGGCTATCGTGGTGCAAAAAACGTCGACAGTGGACCGTTGAACAGTGGAAACAGGTTCTCTGGTGTGAGGATTCAAGGTTCATTCTCTGCCGTTCTGATGGCAGGGTCTGGGTTTGGCGTCTGCCTGGAGAACTCCTCCTGCAGGAATGTATTGTGCCAAGTGTGAAGTTCGGCGGCGGTGGAATTATGCTATGGGGATGTTTCTCCTGGTATGGCACGGGACCCTTGGTCGCAATTCCTGGTAGACTCAACGCCGAGACCTACTGCACCATTTTGGATGACCATACGCTTCCTACGTTGTGGCAGTTTTACGGGGTGGACCCATGTTACTTTCAGGATGGCAATGCCGCCTGTCATGTTGCGAGGTCTACCATGGCTTGGTATGGTGACAATGGGGTTAATCGAATGGACTGGCCTGCGCAGAGCCCGGACTTTAACTCTATTTAGCACCTCTGGGACGAGTTGGAGCGTCGACTTAAGGTGTGCCCCCCCTCCCCTCCGTCCGAAATCGGTGAAGGAACTGACCTGTCTTCTCCAAGCCGAGTGGAAGAAAATACCGGTAGCCGTCGTACAACGCGTGGTTGAGATTATGCCCCGGAGGGTCGCAGCTGTAATCGCCGCTCGTGGAGGCTCCACCAACTATTGAAGGTGAATAAACTTCGTTTTCCTTTGCTATCACAGGTGTGCAATTTCTTGTTGGTAGATAGTGTATTTTGTACAGAGGGTGAGGCGAAAGTTTTTCAATATTTGGATCACTTTATGTCTTTATACGCACCTTTACGACGAAAGCTGACAAGCATTCGAAGTACAGGCTATCGTGTTGCACCGTTTTTAGCCATCTCTCTGCCAGTTTTTCTGTTTTACGGCGGAACCAGTTCTCTTCCTCGAGTCGAAGAACTCCTGCACCCCAGCTCTGCCACCTCCTGCTGGTTTTTGAGATGCCTCCCGCGAAGGACCGGAACATGTAGTAATCCGAAGGGGCCAGGTCCGGACTATATACTGGGTGTTGCATCAGTTCGGTGCGCTCAAGTTCTTGGAGTTTTGCCCTGGTTGTTAGCGCTGTATGAGGCCGAGCGTTGTCCTGCTGTAGGAGAGCGCGCCCTCTGTTCACCAGTGCCGGAAACTTCTCCTCCAAAACGGCATACATCTGATCCAGATGTTCAGAGTAGAGGTTGGCGTTGATGGTTCGACCGTCTGGTACAAATTCGTTATGGATTATCTCCTCGAAATTCCACCAGACGAAGAGCATCACTTTTTGCTCGAAGCGTTCACTTATGGCAACAGGTCCAGGAAGCTGTCCCGCGATGAAAAGTAGGTCTATTTTCGTATGTTAGGATTACGAAAATAGACCTACTTTTCATCGCACGTAACAATTCTCTTTATGAAAACGTACATCGCGCAGGATTTCTAGGAGTTTCGTTCACACTTCCACTTGTCCGTTTGCTTCAGCAGGCGTCAGTTCGTCATGGACAGTGCGGCATCAGCACCCACCCATTTTCCAAATCTAGCCTCTCTAGTGACTACTATTTGTTAAAAGAAAATATCTTTGTGAAATGTTAAGCCTCTGACTTTGACTTTGAAGTTGTCGCAGCTGTGGGTACATTTGGAAGACCCAAATAAAGACTATTTTTTTTTCACCAGGATCAAGGCACTATAAAGCACATCGATGGATTACTGTGTTACAATAGCTGGGGAACATGTCGGAAAAATGAAAAAGGAATCATAATGGAAAAACTTTCCCGTGTGTTTTAGTACACAAACTGTATAAACATCTCTCGTAATATGAAACAAAAAATTTCTTTCGATAGTCCAGTAAAACCAAGAATTGTCGCACTGAAGATTAACCCTTTAACGACCACACCGCCCAAAACGCCCTCACATGAAGCCCACCACTGCCGCCCGAATCGCTCGTCTCGAATGAGTGGAATTTCCTGCCTTCATGTGTTCTTTGAACTTCTATGGCCTCTGCCGGATAAGCAGAAATGACACTCAGGCACCATTGTTGTCCCTAAACAAAGAAATGGACCAGGGGTTGGTTTCTCCCCGGGCAGTATCATTCACTCTTATGATGATTGCATCTTTTCAGTGGATGAATGTACTGATTGCCCTCGATAAACGTCTGAAGGTTCATGCATAATAAGCCTACAGTTCGGAAGTTTTGTGTGGCAACCTAGTACTAATCCTCCTTTTGTTAACCTCTAAAAAGAGGGACAAAAATTTGAAAAGTAGTAACAGACAGTTTATGGTATTCTGGTCGACACACGATTTAGGGTCCTGGTAATTAAATGGATAAGACAGATGGTGGAAGAATTCAGGAGATATCAAGAAAAGGACACAATGGGCTGAAGGGCACATAGGAAAAACTAAAAACATTTCTAAAATTGAAGCCGAATTTACTTGATAAGAAAAGCATTTAATAAGCGTATACTTCCTCTAGTGAATTACGCAAATAAGACATAGCGTGTGACTGATGAATAGGATGTGAGGCACATAAAAACGAGCGTGTGACTGATGAATATAATGTGAGGCACATAAAAACGAGCGTGTGACTGATGAATAGGTTGTGAGGCACATAAAATGAGACATAGCGTGTGACTGATGAATAGGTTGTGAGGCACATAAAATGAGACATAGCGTGTGACTGATGAATAGGTTGTGAGGCACATAAAATGAGACATAGCGTGTGATTGATGAATAGGTTGTGAGGCACATAAAATGAGACATAGCGTGTGACTGATGAATAGGTTGTGAGGCACATAAAAATGAGCGTGTGACTGATGAATAGGTTGTGAGGCACATAAAAACGAGCGTGTGATTGATGAATAGGTTGTGAGGCACATAAAATGAGACATAGCGTGTGACTGATGAATAGGTTGTGAGGCACATAAAATGAGACATAGCGTGTGACTGATGAATAGGTTGTGAGGCACATAAAATGAGACATAGCGTGTGACTGATGAATAGGTTGTGAGGCACATAAAAATGAGCGTGTGACTGATGAATAGGTTGTGAGGCACATAAAATGAGACAGCGTGTAACTGATGAACAGGTTGTGAGGCACATAAAAACGAGCGTGTGACTGATGAATAGGTTGTGAGGCACATAAAAACGAATGGAGCGATATTACCCTGAAAGACAAAGCTAAACTTACATCAAAAAAACGTGTTCAAGATATTAATATTATCCATTATATCAGAAATTTAAAATGTAACTCTGTTGCTTGTCTTTCCTGATGCAAGGACAGAAAATGGACAAAGATAGTAACGAATGATATCACGTGATAGCAGCAGACGGAAGACCAAAAAGGACGTGGTATGATGATAAAAGGATGAGAGTTGAAGCGAAAATGATGTAAAGTGTCAAGGAAAGACCACGAAGGAAAACTTTCGGGGATACTTTCATCCAGCAGTGCTCTGCGTATGGGTGAGGAATAATAACATTCTTAATCGAAAGGCAATATTTCGCAGCCCACTGATATGTACCACTAAGTTCAGAAGCTATTAAATAATTATCTGCTTCATTCGAATTAATCTTAAAGAAGGATTTATCGTGATTTCGCTTACGTGTGGCATTTTAAATTTATCTAACATTAGATACTGCCTCATTTATTTGAGCTGTAGGACAGCACATACTTTATATCGAGGTGCAGTTCAGCGCTTTGCGAGAAAGTTGGCAGCCTTAGTTTAAAAAAAGATAAAAATAAAAACCTGTCGCTCTTCCCAGCTAGCAGAATCCTAGCGATCCAAATTTAAGTTCTCTCAGCTGGCAGCGAGAACTTAAAAATAATTAGATAGATCGTTCCTTAAGTTCTATTTTGCATAAAAGTAGGACGAAAGTTTCTAAGCTTTCATCACAATTTTGTTGATTTGTTACCAATGAGGATGTTCAAGAGTATTCAAAAGGTAGAATGGAAAATCCGAATTTCAGATGAATAGCAACAAATCAGGTAGAGCAGCAACGAGAATAGCAGGATCTGGACGCTGAAGCCAAGATACACACCTCGTAAAGGATCTGGACGATGAAACCAAGAAATAATTCTGAAATTCAAGACCCACTTTCCACGATTTCTTTCGAAGCTTATTTCTGATACAACATTTTCCGTGAAATCACGAAAAAAACCCTAAATTTCGCAGATATTTCGTACCCCAGGAAAATTCTGAATTTCCAGAAAACATTCCGCAATTTCTTTTCTATTTTTCTGAGGTTTTAACGGAAAATTCTAAATTATCAGAAATCTTTCCGCAATTCCTTTCGTATATTAACGGAAAATATCTGTTCTCGCTTTTTTCCGTATCCATATTACGAAAACTTTCCGGTAATAGGAACTATTCTCTGGAATACTATTAAATTTCCATCGTCCATCGGAAGACATGATTTTGAAGTTCTGTCGCGAAATCGGATATTGTGAGTTATATATCGCATGAAATTTTGGTTATTTTTGGCACCGGATATTCCTTTCCCTCTCACACATTTTGTACACCAGCTATTGAATATACTGTTACCGTAAGAAACCGGAGTACTTAAATTATTGTACAGGTATGATGTACAGAGTAGGATCGAAAAGTTCAGGGACATCTCCTACCCGTGACAACGCAAGCATGTAGTTAAAGTTACGGCGTCTGAAATACATCACGCCATCCCTCCCCTCCGTAGTCAGAATGGTTTGGCCCATGGAAAGTGATTGGAATGCGCGCGCAGACGTTTGCTGCTGTAGTTAGTCGTCTATCTTTTGCTATGTGAGAAACATGGCTTTTGAACGAAAGGATGCGGAAATCGGGCGAATTAATCGACGAAGCCGATAGCGATCCTACGTTTTTGGATAACATCATCACATGTGATGAAACGTGGTACTACTTGTTTAATATTCAGCCAAAGCGTGCTTCTTCAACGTGGAAATCACCGTTTTCACAGCGATCAAAGAAATTCAGGAAGGAACGCAGCAAAGGGAAAGTCATGTTGGAGGTGTTTTTTGATTCTCACGGCGTTGTCCATTCCGAATATATTCCTGAGGCGCACAACAGTTAACAAGGAACGTTATCCGGACATTTTACATCGCTTACTGGAGTCATAAACGGCCGGAGATGTGGCGAAGTGGACAATGATACCTTTTCCATTACAACGCGTCTGCACATCGGTCCCTACTGGTCACGAAGTTTCTCGTCAGAAATCGTACTAATGTGCTTCCACATGCACCTATTCACCCGATTTAGCACCCTGCGATTTTTACCCCTTTCCACTGACGAAACAAAATCTGCAGAGACGTCGTTTTGTGGCAACAAATGAGGTAAAAACCGCAACGCAGGAGGCATTACGAGGGGTTGCAAAAAATGGCTTTCAGCAGTGTTTTCAGAAGCTTTACGAGCGCTGGCAAAAGTGCATCGTCACCCAAGGGGATTATTTTGAAGGTGGTTGTGCATCGGTGTTTTAAAGTATTCAAGGTAAGGAACTACACGCCAAGTCTCCGAACTTTTGCATCCTACCTCATATATGTATCAGTCTGTGGATCCCTTAAGTCAAAAGATATTACAGCTTTCAAGAATAAATTTTATATTAAGAAGTTTTGTTGAATTATAAAATAAAGCAGTACATTGCATATTTTCTTAAAGATTATTCGAAGTCACTGTCAGGTTAAAAAAGATCTCAAGTCCAAAGCCTTTTGTTGCTTTGAAAAGTCACGATGAAAAAATACGTAATCTGTAATAAGCCCTCCTATAGAAAAAATGAAATTATTATACACGTATTCAGAACAGTAATAAGCTCCAACAAAAAATAAAATTACTAATTCAACATTAAAAATAATTACATGACTAATCATCGAAATCGAAGATTCTGGGGAAGTTCTGTATTAATACGGTAAAACACGAAGCGAATTTTTCTGAAATAAACAGAATTACTGACTACAGAAATTCTGTCAGAATACTGAAGTTAGAAGGAACTGGTACCCTTAAAACCTAAATTTCGTTGAAAGAATTACACCTACCTCCAACTTTGCTGGGCGTAATTTTTCAGGAATTTTCCGTGAATTCACACAACTTATTTCTTACATCGTACTTTTTAATTAAAGGTCATTTGAAGGAAAATATGCACTTCGTTCACCAAGATCGGATAACAAACGAATCTTTCAGTTAAAGTACCACGAAAGTCTTTTGTGGAATGAAATATGCCACGCTTGCGCAATATATAGTCTTTCTTAAACGAATGTCAACACCGCCTACTCCTGGTATCTGACCAAGGCAGCGTCTATTACTGTATGAAGGCGGGGGGGGGGGGCGACATTTCCCAGAAGAATGGATCAAGACAACAGATATCAAGACCTTAGACAACAGATATCAAGCGAGGGCCAAATCGAAAAATAAATAACTAGGCCAAACTTCACTGGAGAGCTTTCGAAAGGAACAGTACAATTTTCAAGAACGATTTACCATTAGGTTTTAAAAGAAAACTGTATAATCAATGCATCCTCCCAGTTCTTATTTATGGATCAGATACATGGTCCGTACCTATAAAAGACATACCGAAGCTGCAAACAGCTGAAAGAAAGATGGAGGGATGCATGTTTTATATATAACCAGGAAAGATAGGAAAGGAAAAACATAAATACGGGAAATAACAAGAGTTTTTGGCATTTTGGTCAAAATAAAGACCATTATGCGCCAATGGGCTGGACATATTGTTAGAAGAACTGATCATCGGGAGACAACTGAAATACTAGACTGGATACCAAAGGACAGAAAAACCCAGAAGAAGACTACGTGGAAGATGTAGTGGATGAAATTCGAAGGAATTCTGAAGTGACTTGGAAGAGACGGCCTCGAGACAAAAAGCTGAGGAGGAGAATTTAAGAGACATTTATTGAGCAGTGAATTGATGACGGATGTTAATGCTGAAGCTGACAATGAGAAAAAAATTAATACAAGAAGAATTTTAATGTATACTGACAAATACTTACATTACAAAGTATCATATTCGTATCAGTCATCATGATCAACGCATTTTACTTAATAAACGAAAGCGAATTACAACGGCCAAAACTATAAACTGATTTGCATGAAGAATAAGGAATCACTTTCTCTTCGTTTCAACCAATGTTGCATGTGAATACTAGGCGAGGATACGTAAATAATTAGGTCAATTTATTCTCCAAAATATTTATCTGAAATTACGCCAAGCAAACACATTCAAAGAAAGATTCATGATGTTTTTATCTTGGAAGGCAATACTCATATCCCAGTAACACTGGCATTGCTCAAAACCTAGTTTTTTTATTCTTCTTTTGGAACTGTCATCAAAGAATGTATTAAATTCAATTCGTTTCATGGTAGTAAAATTTTGTGGCGTCTATTAAGGGATTTGACTTTTGGAACAGTCGAAGATCATTCAAGTGTGGCTAGTACGGCGGATAATCGAATGGGGTAATCAGTTTTTGGGATAAAATCCGCTTCATAGAAAGCGTTCGTTTGTCAATTATGGGAAATTCAGGAAAACGTGGCACAAACTTTGAACTCAATATCAAAAAGATGAGGTTTATTTCCTTCTATTTTGGAGCTTTGGTAGAACACGTGATTACCTTCCAGGTTGCAAATTTTAAAGGGTTCCAACATTCGTTTTCGATGCATAACTTAAGGCATGCTTGCAAATAAATCAGTCACATTGTATTCATGTCTCGTAAAACACGCAGATGATGAAAGCCAGAAATCTCTGGAATTGTATTTATCAAATTGCATCGATAAAGTGATATATGAGTTGATCAATGAGTATAAAAAATTCGTTTTTCGGCTAAGGTAACAACAGAAAGACTTTTGGTGAAAGGTCTTCCTATCAAAATATTTTTTGTCCTGGTGTTTCGAATGAAAACGTCAAGAGAGAGAAGGACGTTTCACTAAAGTATTCCAAAAGGTCATATTATAAAACGACAAAAATTGCCGAAACATCACCTTTTCCTTGAAATCAATTTACTTTAACGATATTTTGTGTTGTAAGTTTCCAATCGGCATTATAAATTCGGAAAATTCTCACGAAGTATTTAGAAAGCTCCTCATAACTCTACTGAGATACTTGAAAATGGTTATTTTTAAGTGTTTCCTCGTCCCCCTTTCTTTTCGGACTTGGCTCCAAGCCATGTTCATATTCTTCGCCTAATCAAATAGTTATGTTGATCTTCTCTCCTATTGCATTGCAACAAGTGATTGGCTGTACACGGAGTCCATTATGTTTTCACCGGAGCGAATCTATAGCATTATTTCTTGATGGCTAATTCCTCATCTAGAAGACGAAAATTTGAGTGCGTCTGTTGTCCAAGGGAGAAATTAAGCGGGGTTTTTTTCTTTCCACTTCATCTGCTGACATTTGAACTTCCCTCGTGTGAATCCATCGAGAAAATTAAATGTTAAAATTATCCACCATAGAGAAAAAAATAAAGTTTCTAAAGCTATACCATTCAAGTGGACTTGACAAGAGTTCTTTATTAGAAAATGTTTTGAGATGCCTGAGTGAGTTACTACGTTTTAAGTTCCGTGATGTTCTGGTGCTGGAGTTCCTTCAGCCGGATTCCCTTTAAGTGAAACATTCCGCAAGACTATTAATTATTAATGCTTATATTAAACAATCACTGTATGCATATATTTCACGGTAAAATACATCTACGACATCTTTTAAATCAACTTGAATGCTTGTTGTTTTATGGTACCGAGATGCTGAAATCAACTTTCATCCAAGTGGCCAAAACTTCAGTAAACTTGATAATTGCATTATTTTCAAAAAAGGATCGAACCCGTATCACTTTATTATCGTCTGATAACGCTATCGTTATCCCACAAAGATCACTGCTGACGCAAACTTTTATACCTTTTTTACTTGGAATCCGAATCAAAGGTTGCTTTAATTTCAAAGTTCGTAAGCGATTTTCTAACCTTTTTATTTACGCTTTCCAACCGTAGGTTGAAGAAGCTTAAATGCTCCAGGTTTTTCCGTCCGTCCGTTCGTCTGTCGGCACAATAACTCACGTAAAAATTGGTTCGATTTCGATGAAATTTTAGTATGTCGTAGGGGACCACCTGGGGACGAACCCTACTGAAAATGCTACAAATGGGGTTAAAGGCCACGACATAGGTGCGGGATCCATTCCATTGCCCTTATGCCTCATAACTTGCGTAAATATGGTTCAATTTCAATGAAATTTTAGTATGTGGTAGGGGACCACCTGCGGACGAACTCTATTGAAAATGGGTGAAGTGGGGTGAAAGGGCAGAACATAAGAGCGGGATGCATTCCATTGCCCTTGTGCGTCATAACGTCCGTGAAAATGGTTAGATTTTGATGAAAATGTAGTGTGTGGTAGGGGACCACCTGAAGACGAACCCTATAGAAAATGGGACAAATGGGATCAAAGGTCAGGACATAGGAGCGGAATCACTTCTATCGCCATTATGCGTCATAACTTACGTAAAAATTCTTCGATTTGGATGAAATATTAGTATGTTGTAGGGGCCTGCCTGGGGACGAATCCTAATTAAAATGGGCGAAATCGGGTCAAAGGTTAGGACACATGAGCGGGATCTATTCCATAGCCCTTATGCATCATAACTTACGTAAAAATGCTTCGATTACGACAAAACTCTACCATGCTATTTCGGAGGTATGCTGAACCGGTTCTATTGAATATCATCGAACTGGGATCAAAGGTCAGGGCACAGGAGCGAGATTTATTCCACAGCCATTATCGCCATAACTTGAGCAATAACTTGAGTAATGATTTCTGGTATGTTGGAAAGCGTATTATAATCAATGCATTGTATGATTTTACTAACTTGTTTAAACAACAAAGTTCCCGCCTCCGTGGCCGAGTTGTCAGAGACCCAGTCATCTCGCCATTTGCTCGATCCGGTCCCGAGCCCCAGATGAAGCAAGGGTGATGCGATTGTACTACGGCGCCAGCTCTCCGTAGACACAACGGTCCCAAATTATGGACGACATATACTCCAAGATGTTCAAGGTTGTCGTTAACGAACAAAAAAATGCCAAATCGAAAGCTTTTCTTAAAAGAAGGACGCAAATGTTACACGCAGGACCGCACGCACACATCACAATTACATTCTCTTCCCACAGAAGCAAAAACTTAAAAATTTATTTTGGAAATCATACAACGGAAATAAATAATAAATATTAATTTGAATACTTGCTTGCAGGGAAACACGAGAAACATTTTACGCAGGATTAATCATAATTATGGACATTAAGCGAGCTGTTAATACTATCACCCGAATATCAATATTTATTGTTTCAAAAGCATGTGGAGTGCATGCCGAATCGAATCGTACACCAAAGAGACAGACAGTTAAGGCCATAATGGGTTAATGCAAGATAACTGTTACCTTGAACAGTGAAACAATGGGAAACATGACTGCTTGGAACGTTAACCTTAGCACCCCTTTGAAGCAAAGAGCACTGTTGTATTGACGGATGTTCGCCAGAAAATGACAGAAAATGGATGATTTCCGGTAATGAAGCTCTTTGGGATTCAGTACATTTCTCAGATGAGAGTAAGGGAAACGTAGCTGGAATGATAGTATAGGTTCAAATGCTCCTCCGCTATCTTGAACAGGAAATGCAAAGCGTTATAAATTGGACACAACACCGAGTCTCAACAGATATTAAGCACTCTAACGGAAACAGCTTTGTGATATTCAGGTCGGAGGCCTTTTCGCGTCAGATAACACCACGTTAGACACTTGTTCGCTGAGTTTTGGCATAGCGACACTAGTGACTTTCTCAGTAAGATTTCTCAGCTTTGGTTATTTAAAATAAAATAAAATAAAAAAATCAAGATAGTACTCTAGTACCCTTTCTAGAAAATGTATCTTTCGCATGCAAAGATCTTTTTGGGTGTAAAATAAAACGAGAGATTCGAGAGTATACACTTGTTTAGGTACAATACACAGGATTTATTCGCATCACTCACGACCACACAGAGCCACCTTTCGGTACGAACCAGTGGAATTAAATCATAACAACGAACAATAAGGTTTAATAATAGTACAGTAGAGCGGCGGTACTTAGGTAGGCGGATGAACGAATGTTATAGTCGTAAAACAAATGAAAGAAGATATGTGAGTCATAAAAGTAAATATTTACTAAGTATTTCGACTGTTTAGTCTTTCAAAAACAATATATATTTTTATTGTAATTGTTTTAGATACGTATATTGTTCAGATTAAGACGAACGTAAGAATCGATCCTGACACCGATGAAATGTGATGTAGCTACGGAAGTCCACCTGCGCATGCGCAAGCTAAAACCTGATTGCAAGATAAAAAGAAAAACTGAGTGTATGTTAGGGAGGGACATTGGTAACCTTTGGTCTAGGATAGCTACAGGTTACAGTCCTGGTGTTATACATCATTTTAAAGCTCTGGTTAATAAAAGATATCCCCTCTTTTGTGGGCTGGGGTTGAGAAGAAGCCAAATTTTGCTCAGATGCACCGTTTTCGAGATATTTCAGAAACTCAACCTAGGTGGCTCACCGACTACTTCCGTTACCCATTTTTGTTTGGTTGGAATTTTTTACTTGGGATATACCTGTCGAGAAACATGCATAGCATCAAATCGCATTTTTGTAATGGCTTTTATCACATTTAGCATCAGGTTCTCGTAATTTACGCAGATTGCAATGGGACATTATTACATTTATGTATAACGTGATGAAATAATGTTCGGTGATAGTTTAGTAAAATATTTTGTTGAGTAACAATGAAATTAACTGTTGTTGCGCTACTTCGTGTGACAGCATCATGCTGCACAATCATTGTAACAATGGTTTTGTCAATGACGCACCGTTACCCATTTTTGTTGTGGATCTAAACAATTTCGATGCTTTCTTCTGGAGCTAAAGGCTTGGGTTCGAGTACCAGATACTTTATGTATTTCCATACATGGAAAAATGTTTCGCGTGCTGTAAATTTTACGCGTTTTTCATTTTTTGCATTTATTCTCACTTATAACACGTTGGTATGTAAATTTCGGTATACAGCAGATTTGATGCACAATTAAAATCAAATTCACGTATTTTTTGCAAATTTTTGAAAGCATTACAAATTATAATTACGATTATTTAAATATTCTGTACAGAAATGTATTTTTATTAGTACACTCGCATCGCAGTGATGAAACAAATCAATCACAAATTATTTGCAGCTTACTTATATAAATTGAGGATATCGTCTTCTGGCTCTGAATATTGCGGTTCTGAGTTCAATTTTCAGGTAAGATACCGATGGTGCGTAAATGTTTACGCCGCGACTTCTCTGCCTTTCTTCAAAACAATGGAGTCTCATATTAAGTGAAACCGTCCGAAGACATCTGCATGCAATAAGTGAGGCATACTAATTGCCCAAGTGGGTCCGCCACGAATTGTCTGCAGTGAACAAACAGCAACGTGTCTCTGCTTGTCTTGCATTGCTGTCTCGCTATGACAAAGAACCAGTTTTGGATAGGGTATTCACATATGATGAGAAGTGGGTCCAGTACAGAAATCCAAAATGTTCCAGACATTGGTTGGCCAGCAAGGACTCAATTCCTCAAACATCGAAGCCAGCAGCCCAGCACTGCATCCGCGTAAAGTTATGATGTGTTTATGGTGGACAGCCTGGTGTTGTTCATTATGAAGATTGTCTAAGTGGGTCCCCACACGTTGTGTTGTTCATTATGTATATATAAGTTAACACGTTGGCAGAACTTTATTGATGCCCATGATAATTATTTTGTGTCTGCTACGTATGTGTTATACTTTGTCTCAGTCTCCGAAAACAGCAAATACAGTACTTATGTGGTTATCTGATATTTTTTCTTTGACTCACTGTCAGCGTTACCAAAATGCTGGAGTAATTCATAGAAATTGGGGAATTCTTGTACAGTTCAATTAGAAAATGTCAAACGAAGGAGTAACTGCATTTACATAAGAGAAACAGAAAAAGGGAAAATTAAATAGAATTATGCACCATAAACTACTGATGATAAAGGAGGTAGTTAATATGGCGAAAAAACGCGTGCAAATAGAGTTCAAACGTGTCTGAACTTGCAGTTGTGCTCATCTCCAGTTCTGCTTCAAGTTGGCGCTGTGTCTCTATAGTGAAATACTGTCTGTTATTTGAATATTGGATTTATGTTTGGTTTTAATATAGTGAACAGTAGGGGGGTGTTTACGGATGATTTCTGTTATATAATATATTTGGGAAGTTTGACATTGTAAAGCAAAAGAAAAACAACACAGACTTTGGAAAGAAAACTTACTGTGAATATTTTGACCTTGGGAACCACGAGAAATCACGGACTCTATATAAGATGTATGCTGTTTCTTTTGAAGAACGGAGACAGTAAACAAAATGTAACAACAAAAAATAACTTTTTTTTCGTTGAGCTATGTGACGTATATTCTAATTTAACTTTCATTTGCAGCTCCTTTTCCTATGTAAATTTGAATTTGTTCTCTTTTGTACTTTCCAAACTTAACGTGATATCGTCTCTCTCACATGAATGAAGTTGGCAACACTTCTGAGGTCAGAGAGAGTGATGTATGAATATGGTAAGAACGATAGATAAAAAAGACGAAAAGGCAGTTGCTCAGTGTATATATGTGTGTGTATGGAGATGTTCGATTGTTGTTAAATTAGATTATACAAGGTTTGTACGTAAAGTAATGAGACAACTTTTCCTGGGCCAATCAGAAGAGCCAGAAGGCGGAGTCTCCGGACGTGACGAATGGCGGGGTATGTTAAGTAAACGATCGATGTCTCGTCAGTTGGCTCTGAGCTTTTACAGAGTGAGGATCGCTTGCGAAGTGGACAGCTGTGTGAGCGTCACGTAACGGTCAAAATGCAGAAGACTGTCGAACAGCGATATGCGGTAAAGTTTTTGTTAAACTTGAAAAATCTGCGACCGAGACGCTTGCTATGACACAGAAAGCCTGCTGGAAGGATGCTTTATCGAAAGCACAAGTTTTTCGATGGCACAAAACGTTCACAGAGGAAAGAGAGAGCGTCGAGGATGAGCCACGCCCAGGGCGCCGTTCAACGTCTCACACTTCGGACAATGTGGAAAAGATGAAAGTGGTTTTGGACTCTGACCGACGTCTGAGTGTTAGATTTGTAGCAGAGTACGTGGGAATCGCGAAATCCATTGTGCATGAAATCATCCCGCAATAATTGCAGATGCGGAAAGTTTGCGCCAAATTGGTTCCTAAGGTTTTGACCGATGAAGAGAGGAACAACCGTGTGCCGATTTCTCGTGATCTTATGGACCGTGTGAGGAGTGAACCTGGTTTTTGAAGAAAGTGATAACAGGTGATGAAACGTGGGTCTTTGAGTACGATCCGGAGACGAAAAGACAGAGCTCAGAGTGGCACACTCCCGAGTCTCCTCGACCAAAGAAGGCTCGAATGTGCAAATCGAAGATGAAATCGATGCTCGTTGTTTTCTTTGCCTGTAAAGGTGTTTTCCATAAGGAGTTCGTACCACCCGGACAAACTGTCAACGCTGCATTTTACGTGGAAGTGCTTCAACTGCTGAAGAACAGAGTTGCGCGCGTACCCCCGGAAATCACCAACACTTGGGTTCTTCACCACGATAATGCGCCGTGCCATGAGTCGCTAAGAGTGAGAGAGTTTCTGGCGAAACACAACGTGGCAACGCTACCTGAACCTCCCTACAGTCCGAGCTTGGCTCCGGCTGACTTCTTTTTGTTTGCCCGCCTCAAATGCAGCTTAAAAGAACACCATTTTGGGACTGTTACAAACGTGCAAACTGCCGCGACGAGTGCTTTGAAAGCGATCCCTGTTCCCGACTTCCAGGATAGCTACGCGGCATGGCAGAATCGCTGGCAACGGTGTATTGATGTTCAAGGATGTTATTTCGAGGAATTTTAATGTTATGTAAGCATAACTTTAATTAAACGTCTGTTATTGAATGAGTCTCATTACTTTCCGGACAAACCTTGTACGATGGATAGTTAAGGTATTATATGTGAAGTATAAAACTAGTAGTGCTATATTGTAGATTTTCATCAATCGTTGCTGGACCAATAAAGGGGTTATCTCGTAAGTTTGGCTTCTGTATATGTTTCGTCTTTCCGTAACTTGAGCTTTCCCGTGCAAATTGCATCGTATTCTCATGTAGTTCAACATTTCCTTAGTCATGGACATAGTGTAACACCAATCTCGCATATGAAAAGAGTTACGTCATAGCTAATGATCTGGAGGAAAACAAAATATCACAGATATGACTGCAACTTTTGCTCTTAGAATGTACAGAGATACAACATTAAAAATAATGATGCTAGAATTTTGCTGAATGTAGCATAAAGAGACGCTACGAGAAATACATAAACGGAATTGAAAGAAGCGTTGTCTTAGAGCGAAAAAAAAAACATTTGTCAAAGAGTGTAGATGTCACTAGATGTAAGAACAAAAGAAATGCATAAATGTTTTAAATATCTTGGGTATACTTCAATAATTAAAATAAAATTTTCCACATTTTCGTATTTGATTACCCACTGTTTTAGACATTCTCTACCCAAGTGCTGCATCAATTTTATGAAAAGGGAAAGAACGTTAAGTGATAGTGTTAACTAAATTCCTATTTGAAACATTTGACTTTCTTCGCAAATATATGCAATGTTTGCCATAATACTACAAACAACTTCTAATATATAATATTTTGTACACCTGTATGATCAGATCGCAATCCACAACGTCATGATCACAAATAAATGTAACCTAGAAGCCGCACGGACGTTTATCGACTATTGTCATAGTCGTATTTATGAATAATATTAAATGCTTTAAACTTTTTTCAAATCAAAATACAAGGTAATCCGTTTGGGTAGGGATAATTTAAAAATGCTGTGGTGTGGCTTTTAACAGATATAATAAGTCAATGTTTGGCAGAAATCACCTTTTTATGGATGGGAGTTTGTCTAGGTTTCTACATAAACCCTTTTGCGGACTAGGCATTGTTCATAACGGGTGCTCAATTCTTGCCATCTGTTTTTCTAACAACTGCGGAGTGATTAGGGCAAACGCTGCAGTACGGAGGTCAAATTCCGCTCGAAGGGTGAGGAAAGATGAGTTTCATCCGCTGTAGTCAGTGGTCAGGCGCCTTCGCAGCTTCGTGACAAAAAGTGAAAACGGCAACGACCGTTCAACAACGCGCAAAATGTGTCCTGTGATATGCAAAGTTTGAGAGTGTCACCGCAGTTCAACGAGACTGTCGCGTGTTTATGAAATCAGGAAAGCGCCTAAGTACGAGATCATAATGCAATGGTATCGCACATTTGAAGAAACGGGGTCCACCGTGAAGTCAAACTCCGGTGGCCGTAAGCGTGAGCCTAAGAAAGAAGTTCTTGTTTCCGGAAATTCAGGAACTTCCTTAACCGCGCATTCAATGAAAATTGGTGTAGCCGCGGTGGCCCTATTCCTTGGCCGGCAAACTCCCCAGATCTCACTTCCCCCTATTTCTTCGTGTTGGGGTTCGTGAAGAACATCGTCTTCGGTCAACGAATTCAAAGCCTGGATGAATTGAAAGTAAAAATTTCTGCAGCGTTCGCACGCATCACTCCGCAGACGTTAGAAAACACGTAGCAAGAAATAAGCACCCGGTATGAACTCTGCTCAGTTCGCAAAAGGGGTTATGTAGAGGCGTAGACAAACTCCCAGCCATAAAGGTAATTTCCGCCAAATATTAACTTATTATGTGTCACAACCATACCACAGCATTTTTAAATTATTCCTACCGAAATGGATCACCTTGTATATCTAAGAGGTCTCCCGAAGACAATGATATTTTTCTCTGGTTCTTTCCTACAACTGAAAACATAAAATTTACAATCATAGAGAATAAAAGCTGTAATCTTCATATCTAAAAGTATTGGGCTGGAAAGAAAGTAATGTCCGATGACGAGGTACCTGAAGTTGAAGCCTCGGCAGCGACGCACATTAGCCACTGAGATTGCGCGCCACACCGGCATGACATCAGCGGGGAGTTGGCTTAAGTCAGTGAGAGTTAGCTGTCAGAATTCGAAGAGTGTAAACGCCAGCCAACATGAATTTTCACAAAGAGCACATCCGCAATTGCGGCTGTACAAGTCTGGACGCGGTAGCACTCCCGCAAGTGCACTAAGGGAACATTATCCATGTGTATCACAATGCCATCTATAACGTCGCCAGTGCTGTCGTTGGTTCGAACGATTCCGAGACGAAAATTTTGAAATGTGGGATTGTTCCAAATCTGAAAGACCCGCAACAGTAATTATGGACATGCTGAAGACTTGAGTGGAAATCCACTTACCTGTGACCTTACGGGAGTTGCACAAACATCTGGAAACTACCCACACCTACGTCAACTTGGGAAGGTGCACAAGAGGAAAGTGTTGGCACCCCATCAACTCACAGTTCAGTAGAAAACAAATCGCATGAGTGCATGCGTTTCCCATCTTGCACGTGACCAAGTTGAACGGTTTTTGGACCTCATTGTGACAGGTGACGAGAAATGGATCCTGTATAAGAATGTCAGAGCCAGGAAAAAGTGGTTTGAACCAAAACATGAGCCCATGCTGACCCCCAAATCTTACTTACACCAACGTAAGGTCCTGCCATCTGTTTCTTGGGGTATGTAGGGTGCAGTAGTTTTTGAGCTGCTCCCGGACAACAGCACTATCACTGCCGATGTGTACTGCGGTCAACTTGATCTGCACGCATCGCTCACATAGAAACGACCAGAACTTCTGAACCGCGAGGGCGCCCTCTTACAGCAGGATTTGACCTCACACAGCTCGGGTGGCTTGTCACAAGATCAGGGACCTGGGTTGGGAGCTGCAGCCGCACTCAGGTATATCCCGGACATTGCTCCAAGGGATTACCATCTTTTCCGGTCTTGTAGAATTTCCTGGACGGGCAGCGGATCACCAACCGGGACAATGTCTTCGCGATTGCGTCCAATCCGCCATAATTCTACAGGGACTGTATCTAACAGCTGTCCAGATGATGGAAAAAGCTCATGGCAAACGATGGAAACTACATTTTGGTCTGATTTATACTTATATAAGTTTTAAAGCATTTTAAGACAACACAACATGTAATTTGAGAGAAAAAAACAATACCTTTATGAATCAAAATATGCACCGTCATTATCCCTTCCGCCATCGGTCGGGCAGCCGACGGATTCCAGCCATGAAGAATACTTCGTCGTGTGACGCGATGAAATCATCAACCCACTTTTGCACTTCGTGAAATGTCCGGAACCGTACAGCAGACAAACCATGTTGCATTGATCGGAACAAATGATAGTCTGAAGGGATTATGTCGGGACTATACGCCAGGTGCTCCGAAACTTCCCCGCCAAGCGTCAATAACGTTTCATTGGCCGATTTCGTGACATGCGGCCTAGTGTTGTCATGCAGTAATTTCACAGGACGCAATCCTTTGCCTGTGAATGGACATTTCTGACAGATTTTCTGGTTCAATCGCAGCAATTGTTGCTTGTAGAGATATGCAGTAACAGTTTAACCCTTTTCCAATAGTTCATAATAGAGTACACCCTTCATATCCCATCAGATGCACAGCATAACTTTCTTGGAGTGAATATTGCCTTTTGGTGTCGAAGTCGTTGCTTCACTGGGGTCTACTCAGTGTTTTTTGCCTTTGGGATTGTCGTACCATATCCACTTATCATCACCCGTAACGATTTTCTACAGGAAAGATATTCTGTGTTGTTTATTCAACAGATTCAGACACTTCATGACACGCTCATCCTTGTTCCTCTGGCTCAGGTCATGTGGCATCCATTTTCCTTCCTTCTGAAACTTTCCCATTGCGCGTAAACGATTGGAAATGGTTTGTTGAGTTACTCCCAGATCTTCAGGTTGCGTTTGAGATGAACCTTCATCCAGCAATGCTTGCTGTTCCTCATGTGCAACCTTCTGCGAGGCGCCGCTATGTTCTCGATCGCTAACATCCAAATCACCTGCTTTAAACCGTCTAAACCGAAACTCACACGTGTTTTTCGATACAATATTCTCCCCTAGAACAGAACAGATCAATGCACATGCTTTTGTAGCACTTTTTCCTTCATGAAATTCGTAAGGAATGCAGAGTTCAATAAATGCAGTATCGCTTGCTATCTTTCACCTACCGATGTGCAAGTGCGTTTGACTGTTGGGCAAACTTCTGTGTCGCATTTTATAATCTGGACCACTTACGGTCACATGACAACAACGCCGGGCAATGGCGGATTTGTAAATTAGAGGTATACATCTCACGAAAAACGCTTTAAAAATTATTGGTACACCTAATATATACGGTAATTAGCAATTTTCTGCTGCCTTGTATTTATTTTTTTATTGGAGGTTTAACGACCACCGTGAGCAACTCATTGGGCTATAAGCAGTCGCCCGTCCCTAATTTAGGGTCACTGGTTCCAGGGAAGGGAGAGAGCCAGTGCCGTAAGACAAACACAACATCCATGCCTCACCGGGATTCGAACCCTGACCCCGTTCGGACGAATGATCAGAGGCCATCGCTTAGACCACTGCGCCACCGGGGCGGCGCCTTGTATTTGCAGACATTACTTCCTTTCCAACCCAAAAGAATGTAAGTCAGGGTACAAAAAGAAACGAAGCTTGGAAATCTCAGTGAAATAATCTCAAAATAACACGCAATAAAAATGTTGTGGAGTCATACATTGATCATATATTATTGTACTGATTTTTATTGTGTTCCTTCGTGTAAATGAATATGATATGTATGCATGCCAGGTTGAATACGAACAAAAAAATATGCAACTTTTGAAAAATCATTTTCTCTGATGCGATAACATTTAAATCGGCAAACATTCCCTCCTCGTTTTTTTTTCCTTGATGTTTTAATTGCGTCACATTGTACCCTGTTTCTTACATTACCGCAACTACAGTAGGATATTGCGACATAGTAGCAGCCAATAGTAGTTTCAGAATGATAACACTTCCATCAAATAACAAAAGACAATTTAATTCTTAAAAAAAGCAATATGTTTAAGAGCAGTTTTCTATAACGGTGGAAATAAAGAAAAGCTTTCTTTCTGGTTATATTAAATTTTGATATTTCCAAGGTAATGCTTCACTTTTAACTTTTCCACGCTAAGAACTAGCTTATCACAGACTGCATTCTGTTTAGCATTTCGCATTAAATCGGTTTAGTGCCTGTTTGAATGAAATAGTTTTCACCTACGGCATAAATCCTTGAAAACCGGTTGATGTGAAAAGGAGTTTTGTGGGATGGAAAGCCAACTAATCCCACTCTAGAAGTCTGACCAGTCAGTCTCCCTTCCCTTTCCAGCTATACTGTTGACGACAACAGATCGGTTTGCAAAGCTTTCAGTTCATTCGCTGGCTTATCCTGTAGACATAGGTAAACATCGAGAAGATATACAGTATTTTGAAATTTCGAAAGTTTCGAAATATATAGTACAGGGAAATACATGCATATATTTGTGCACGCTTTATTATTCACCCCCACCTGATAATGTATGAGCCCATTTTTTGCGCTCGTAACAGCAGTGACACGTCATGGTGAAAGCTATACAAGGTGTTAGAAACGTTCCTGTGGTACTGCGGACAATGAATCCAGAATATCCGTCCTTACGACGTAAAGAGTTAGATTTCGGACTCCAGTGCATCGATGGCGCCACTTCGTTCTACGAATATTCAACCGGGTTCAAATCCGGAGATTGAGTGGGCATTCTAGGGTTACGAACTCATTTCGAATGTTTCTCCAATCAGTCCTTCCCAAAAAAGGGTAAGATCTTGTTGAAGGAAAGCATCCTGCTGTGACAAATGGGTAGCTATGAACGAATACATGTGATCGGCAAATACGTCAAAAATAGCCTTGTTTCGTGATAGTGCTCGCTCTCAAATGTTACAGGAAGCCCTGACGTGACACAAGCATACACGTCCCGAGATGACACAAGTATACACGTCCCAAGATGACACAAATATACACGTCCCGAGATGACACACTGCCCTCCACCGGACTGTAACAACCCTAAATAACATTCAAGATTCATGGTCTCCTGTTGTCTATGCCTAGCACGCACTCTTCCATTGGAGTGTTGCAGTTGAAGCGTGCATTCCTAAGACCAAAGTTCCTGTTTCTAGGATTCCATAGTTCAGGGCCGACGTTTTTTTTTTTTTTTTTTTTTTTTGCCCAGTACGTTCTTGAATTCCGAGGACTTGCTGTTAACGAGAGTACTCAACGTTGGCGTCGTATGTTGTAACCCAGTAGCTTGATCTTAGATCGGATGGTCTTTCCATAAAACTATTTAGGTGCCTTTGTGTAATGCGACATTTTTCTCTCCACCGTGTCTCTTCTTTCCGATGTTTAGATGCGAGAAAAGCGGCGCTCATCTCAAACAAGAATGATGCCACCGCATTTTTAGTTGTAATGAGCACGTATTTTGAATCCGTTCTGACGCGAATTAAAGTTATCAAAGCTATTCATAGTCAATGCCGGTTAAGAAAGCAATCAACCGGTTTCAACTATCGATAAAACAACCAGAAATAGAAAAATCCATTTAATTTACGCAGCAGCTAAAAAGATGTTGCGAAAATTAACAAATGGAGCATAAATATTTCTCATAGAACAAGGAAGGTACAGAGACTAAGTGATTTTCAAATCTAAAAGTTAAAAGAAGAAATATAGGAGGGAGGGAAACATTATGTAACTCTATGCCATCTAACAGAAGAATTTTGCATAATGGAAAAGTTGAAAATAGGCGAAAAGTATTCTACATGGAAAAAGTTATGCTAAAGAAAAAGAACTCTTTAAATATGCCTCACTGAAGCAGAAACAGCGAGAAAAAGCTTTTGACCTTTACGCCCCCTGACGGGAAATCTATTCATTATTTAAAGAAGATAGTGCTCCACATCTCTAGTGTAGCGAACGGCATACAGTAAAGAAGAAATTTCTCAATAGTGTTTTTAAAAGCGGCGATACAGCTGCAAACTGATTACACAAACACCACTTGCCAACAGAACTATGAATTACAAAATTTCTCGTGCATTAGTCTAAAGGTAAATGTCAACAAGGTAAATGCCGTCCGGTGTTGAAAGATTTTTTTAAATCGCAATGTAGAAGCAGGGATATTGAGAAAACAGATTAGGCATTTGCGCCTCTAGTGGAGAAATTGCGCATTATTTTTGGAAGTAAACAAGCACACATTTTGCATAGCTAGTAGTATCCGACCGAAGAAAAGTTTTTCAATCGGATTTTTAATCCCGCAGATACTGCTGTAAACCGAAACGTGAACTTACGCCCTCTGTTGGCAGACTTGCGCGTTAAGAAAAATTCGAAATTATATGAGAAACATTTCGCAGCGGAAACGCTCCCTAACAAAAAATAGTATTTTTTTTCAAATCGGGCTTTTAGAAGTAGAGATATGGACGAAAATTAAATCTGCATCTATGCCCTGTGCCGGAAAAGTCATGCATTATTCCAAGAAGAAAGTATTCTCAAACCGTTTTTCGATGTGAGTGGTATCGGTCCACGGAATAAATTTTTCAAGCGAGTTTTCGGAAGCTCAGATTTTGCCGCAAATACATAAAAATCAGAAATAAACACTTAGGCCCCTGGTGGCCAAACTATTCTCTACCAAATATTAGAAATTATATGTAAAGTTTTTTTCCATCAGAAGCTGTATCCGGCGCTGAAAGAATTTTTCAGGTCGTCGTTTTAGAAGCAGAGATATCGCTGAAAACGCAATTTACCTTAACGCCTCCTATCGAAAGGTTTATGAATTACTTGAAAATTTTGAAATTATATGAAAACTATTTCGCACGGGAGACTATTCAGCAAAGAAGAAATTTTTCAAATCGGTTTCTTAGAAGCAGAGATATCGACAAAAATAAGATATACATCTACGCCCTTGGCGGAGAAACCATGCATTATTTTAGGAAGAAAATATTCCAAAAAGGTTTATCAATGTGAGTGGTATCGGTACACGAACGAATTTTTTCAATCTAGATTTTAGGAGCTGTAGATGCAACAGAACTAGAAATTAACACTTACGGCCCCTGATGATCAAATCGTCTTTTACGAAAGATTAGAAATTATAAACAAAAGACTTCCCATCAGGATATGTATCCGCTGCAGAAAGAATTTTTCAAATCGGAGTTTTAGAAGCAGAGATATCAGGAAAACCCCAGTATTGTTTAACGACTCCTAGCGAAAAATCTGTGCGTAACTTGAAAAAGTGACAATACTTAAAATAGTCTTCAACATAAATGGAATCGAAAGGCAGAAGAATTTTTTCAATCGGACGTTTAGAAGGAAATATATGGAATAAAATGTATTTTGAATTCGATATATGATCTGCATTTACGCCCTCTAGCGAAAACATTGTACATCGTGACATAAAACAAAATAAAGGGTCGTCATTCGAACATTTCAAGATTTGCAGTGCAAAAGAAATTTTTTAAATCGGACTATTAGTTGCAGAGATATGGTGTCCACAGACCGAAAACATAAGCATGATCGTTTTTTTACAAAAGATGTGCTAAAAATCAGCGGTAACGGCCAAATTTTTTTCTGGTGGCTACATCCGGCGGCTGCACCGAGAAATTTCAGCCGTTCTGCAGTCGCTTAGACGGTGCACCCCATCTTCGTCATGCCGGCTTCTTGCTATGATTGTATTCACCCAGGTCACGGTGTACACTAGAGCTGAGTTCGGGCTCAATTTTCGGAGCCCGAGCCCGTGGTATATCAGTCTGAGTCCACCCAAGCCCGAATTTTATATTGAAAGATAAAGCCCGGGCCCGAACGAGCCCGAAAACTGGCTAACCTGTTCAGCCATTAATAAAAAGCATCTTCTTTTCCACACTTCCATTCTCTCCTCCTCCTGCAATTAACCAATGTATTTTTCAAATAGGGAGTAGGGAAGGGGCCTCTATCTATTTTTTCAGTGTAACTGTACGATTTTCTTTGACCGTTCGTTTCCATCTGAGTGCTTCGGGTGGCCGGCCATCCAAAATGATTATGCGGTGCCGCAATTGTATGTTGCTCAAGTAATACTAATATTATCGCGCCATAATGCGCTGAAATATGTACGTTGCTGAATAGAATTAGCAGGGAGCTACTGATTAGAGATAGGGGGTAAATTATCGTCGGCAAGCTATCAGCTATCCAGTATCCATAGTTCTTGAAAAAGCTTCTTCTCTGCAGAAACACACAGATGCGCTGCCTATGGCATTTTCTACCCAAGCCCAGAATAAATAGCCATCTTAAATGCGTGCTCCTCAATCAGAACCAGTTGTCGAAGAATTCCCGTCTTCGGCAACTGCTTCTGATTGGGGAGGACGCATTCCCTCTCCCTAAGAGCCCGAGCCCGAATCGTAGTAAATATTCTACAACCCGTCTCAGCTCTAGTGTACACCCATAATCAAGTCCCAGGTACCTATGGGTATCTGACCTATACAGGGTTCTTAGGAAATTCCTTAATAACCCCAATAACTTTGTATGGAAAGGTCCCTGAGTGTACACGTTAGACCTATATACAATGAAGTGACCATGCCCGATCGAATAACAGTGATTGCAGCGCCCTGGCGGAGAATTGAAGAAACTAGAATAACAAACTCGGCAACAATGCGAGATAGACGAAAATGGGCAATTACAAAGTTGTAGACCGTTGTCTAATGAGTACGAATCGACACCAGGTACGCACGAAATGCGTTTACGAAAGACAAGTCATGCATAATCGGATCTAAATCGGTTACAGAAGGCATTTATGTGACCCAATTATAATTACAGGTGAATAGCTGTCATTTTCAGGAATGATACAATAAATAATTCTTACATGCACAGGAATCTAATGCACAGCCTGTTCAAAATGCCCTCCGTCAGCGATAATGCTCATTTGAATTCGAGAAAGAATATTAGAGCGTACTTTGACAATCATTGCAGATGTTACAGGCCTTGATGATACAACATCGCAAATCTTCCAGACTTGTAGGCTGTGGTACATACACTAGTTCTTTTACATAACCCCAGATGAAAAAGTCCATATTCGTCAAGTCCGGTGAATAAGATGGCCATCCCACAGGACCACCATATCCAATGTTCTGTTCCTCGAACGTGACAGCTAGTAAAGCACGGACGATCACCAGCTTTGTGCGGTGGTTCATCATCATGTTGCTAGCACATACAGCATGCGTCTTTGACAGAGAGATCATCTCACCAGTCAGAGAACGAGTCACGTAACAGTTGAAGGTACCTAAGATTTTATTTTGCCCTGAACCGCATCAGAAATTCCTTTTACTGCAGGACCACCTTGATCTGTGGTCTAACGAAGACACTGGTTTTGACCTTTACCTCAGACAATTTAGGGAAGAAGTCTCGCAAGAAAGTGAAGGCTGTCAACTCCTTATCTAGAGCGGTGACAAATTATTTCACAGGGCCCAATTTGATGTGCAGTCGTGGAATCAGCACCTTCCGAGGTCCAGCAGTGGCTCCCGCTGGACGTTGTTCTTTCCCACAGAAAACTTTGTCCACTTTGGCCAAACTCGCCTGTGGTAGCGCACCTTGGGAGACCCTGCTGTCCTAAGGGCCAAGATAGCTGGGAGGCTGGTAAAACCATCAGGAATACCACCATTTTGAAGTCTGATGACCTCTCAGCCGTACTCATCATGCTTTAATGTAGTCTTGCAAGCTCTTGGTGCTGTTTTTATCCTTTTCGAGTTGCACCGAGTGAGCCATGGGAACACACGGATACTTGTTCTCGTTATGAAATAGCAATTTCAGACTCCTGTATGAGCTGTCAATGAAGAGGCGCCACTTCTTTGAGTTACAGGCCATTCCATTTACGTTGGACAAACTGGTCAAATTGTGGCAAAAGCAGAGTGACAGATGGAGAAGCTGGTAAAAGCTTGGTGATGCTTCCTCTGATATGCGACTTGCAGACTTTCCTCCAACAAGTTCCACTGCTTGACCCTAATCGTCAAAATCTCGGCATTAGACTTAGTGATGCTGAGATTTGAATCTAACCAACATGTTAAAGAGAAGAAAAATGTCATGGATGGGACACATATTGTGCCATGGAGGTAAGATTCTGAAAGTTTTGGAAGGAAAAATTTCAAGGCGAAAAAGGAAGAGGGCGGCCAAGGAATAGTTTTGCGGCCCAGCTACTCCAGGACATACTATGACTTAAAGAGAAAGGCGGAGAAGAGAGAGGGAGGGAGAGACAGAGTACATTTACTGAACAACCAGTTCTTGGACTGAGTAAACAAGAAGAAGAAGAAGACTAAGTAAGACCAAGTTCTCTGATCATGTCATTGAGGTCGTTCGGGTTCTGGTGGTAAGGATTTCTTTTCTCACCTCTACCTCTCAAATTGTAGTCCGAATCTCCAACGTATTCCTCGCTCTGCCGCCCCAGTGGCGCAGTGGTCTAAGCAATGGCCTCTGATCATTCGTCCGAAAGGGGTCCGGGTTCGAATCCCGGTGAGGTATGGATGTTGTGTTTGTCTTACGGCACTGGCTCTCTCCCTTCCCTGGAACCAGTGACCCCTAATTAGGGACGGGCGACTGCTTATAGCCCATTAAGTTGCTCACGGTGGTCGTTAAACCTCCAATAAAAAAATCCTCGCTCTCTGAATTGCTGCTCTGTTTTGAAGATGGCTTCTATTTCTCATTGGAGTAATGGGTACAGGAAGCTCAGGGCAGCGTGGCACACTGGATGAAGGAATGTCCAATACGTGATGGCATGTGCATTTTTGGTAGTCCGACGTTTGTGAGGATCCACCATTCAGAAGAAGTAGCAGTTTCATGAGTGTCAGTGTGTTCCCACCGTATTCTCGGGATAGCAAACTTCATGACTCTCTTTTCCGCTCTGTACTATTCTGAAAAAGAACAAAATGAAATTGTGTAATGAAAAAATAAATTTATTCCACCCATTACTAATGAGTAAGAGATTCTAGCAGCTTTCATATATGATACATTCGTTCAATAAAATAACAAAAATTAGGAATTGAAAATTCCAAAATTTGTGGGTATGTCACTATTTCTGTTCCTTCATTCCAGGACAGTGCGTATCAGATTTTATTTGCTTCGTTAAATACAGAATTTCATTACCCTGGAACCACATTAAATTTCAATTCCTAAGGGATTACATTACATTTTTTCTGGTTAAAAGCGATCAAACTGGTGTTAAATTATACGAAATAAAATTTCCAGTTTTCTTCTTTAAATCCAAGATCTCGCTAAACACTGGCTCGTTATATGCCGGTTCTATCGTATGGTACCAGTTATTTCAATATACCTGTCTCAATGACTTATCAAAATGTGATATCCTTATCCTAATGTTGTTTTAGGGAATCATCAATATACGTAATCGTTATTATAATATTGTGTTAGTCTTGTCAAAATATGGTATCAGTTACTTTATTATTGTTTCAGTTGCTTATCAAAACATGGCAACATTATTCTAAAACCTTCGTTTCACAGACTTAACAAAATATGGCACCAGGAATTTTTTGTACTGCAAGAATCGTGGAACTTGAACACTGGAAAACAGTTTCTCATAAAATAGGTGGTTTTTCGCTTAGTTTAACTCGGTGCAGTGCCAGACTAAGCGTTTTTAGGGCCCTGGCCAACTGATGATTTTGGGGCCCCTATTTCTGGGCACAAGTGCTTGCAAAATACCTATGCCCTATACCCTGTACGAAAGATATGTATGTCACATACACATGTAAGATACCTATGTCCTTTATATACAGTATGTTAAGGCTTTGTCAACTTGTAAAATACATCTTATGTGTTTGCAGACATGACGAGATGCATTGAATTATCATTTCCAATATTTATTACTAAAAAAACACAAACATTGAATCAAGTATAGACAACAAAACATAGAAATGAATGCACAGAAATAAAAGCTCACACATAGTTCAGGAGTTTAACTTTGTCTGTAAAATGTCTTTTCTCTTGCTTTGAGGTTCGCGGAGTGCACATCATCGTCGAACGATAACTGCTTAGCAATATCATGCTCTGTGTACACTATCGCGATTTGCTGGTTTTATTTCAGGAATATTTAACTCAGGATTTGCGGACGGTAATTCAATCTGCTTCACACAAAAAAAATTGAAGATTTTTGGAAATTTTCATTTGCTCTTCCTTTAGTTCTCTTAACTTTCTTTTTTTAACATCTATTTGGTGTGTGCATAAGTTATACCAGTTTATGTAGGCTACAAAGAAAGGAGAAGAATGTAACAAATAACGTACCTAGGATTTCACATAATTACCGTCACTCTGTGTGACCTCTTGCTGTCTGTCTATGAGTAGGTGAATTCCACGTAAAAAAAGTCATGTAATGCCGTTTTCACATCGTCCACATCATTGAAGGTTTGGAGAGCAAAAGCGTTCTGTAATCATCGAAAAAGGTGGTAGTCCGTAGGTGCCAGGTCAGGGGAATTCTCAGGGTGAGGTAACACTTCCTAACCAAAGTCCAGAAATTTGTGCCGAGTGATTAAAGCAGCAGGAGGTCTGGCATTATTATGATGAAGGATCACGCCTTTGCCGTTGACAAGTTCTGACCGCTTCGATGTCAGTTGTTTTCGCAATCTGTCCAACTGTTGGCAGTACAGGTCGGCATTTATCGTTCGGTTAGGTGCCAACACCTCCCAGTAGATAATTCCCTGGACATCCCATTAAACACTCAACAAAACCTTTTTGGGATGCAGTCCTCCTTTTGAGGTCGATGGAGCAGACTTCCGCAATTTGGCTCACGGTCCATCGACTCTTTACATCACGGTACAGTACTCATTACTCATCACCCATTGCAATTCGTCCCAAAAACGGTTCATTTCTGTGACGAGAAATAAAAGAAACACAGGTACGGATTCTCTCCTCTCGTTGCTTTGGAGAAAACTGGTGCGGAACCCAGTTATCGAACTTGGTGATGAACCCAAGCGTATGCATCCGTCTTCGACTGTTGTTCTGTGTACCGACAACGTTTCCGCTAATTCCTGAACGGTTGGATGTGGGTCATTTGTTATGGTTTAGTCCACATCCTAGTCAGAAACTACGAATGGACGTCCAGGACGTGGTCGATCTTCACATCTTCTGTCTCCAGGAATTTCCGAAACTAACGGCGACATGTGCTATCATCAACTGCATCCTTCCCATGCACTTGACAGATATTGCGACAACCTGCGGCTACAGTACTGCCTTTATCGAATTCGTACAGTAAACAATGTCTAATGTGCTCCTTATCGCATGTCATATTACACCGTTTGTGATTTCCGTTACGAAAGACTTACTCTGACAAACCTAGTGCTCTTACATATGCTCTACTGATCCATTCTTCATCGGCCGAAAATTTGGCATCGCAGCGTCATCTGTGACGTAACTACTCTGATCACAATTTGCATCTATTACAAAAACGCGTAAAAATTTGGACTACACCCAATACTAAGATATTTTGTACTTCCATCCATACCTGTAAAGTGAAGAATCTGCTAGCCGAGCTCAGAGTCAATGCAAATAAACAAAAATACAGATGCTTTAGAATAAGAAAACAGCTATAGAGCTAGGAGGCACTAACACATCAGATCTGATCATATGTAGAGGATTTTAGGAAGGCAGTGTCTGACACCAGGTCTTAAACAACCCTTAGAAATAGGAAGCTAGGAAATCTGTCTAGAGTGCGCGATCGGAAAGTCACACGGAAGCGAGGTAGAAAAGCGGGAAAGACGCCTTATTTACGCTTTCCAACCGTAGGTTGAAGAAGCGCGTATGCTCCAGCTTTGTCCGTTCGTCTGTCAGCACGATCTCGCGTAAAAATGGTTCGATATCGATGAAATTTTAGTATGTGGTAGAGGATCACCTCGGGACGAACCCTATTGAAAATGGACGAAATGGGGTCAAAGGTCACGACACAGGAGCGGGATCCATTACATTGCCCTTGTGCGTCATAACTTGCGTAAATATGGTTCGATTTCGATAAAAGTTTAGTATGTTATAGGGTACCACCTGGGGACGAACCCTATTGAAAATGGGCAACATGAAGTCAAAGGTCAGGACAGAGGATCGGGATCCATTCCATTGCCCTTATGCGTTATAACTTGCGTAAAAATGCTTCGATTGAGACAAAACTTTATCATGTTGTTCCGGAAGTATACTTTACCGGTTATGTTGAATATCATCGAAATGGAGTCAAAGGTCAGGTCATAGGAGCGAGATTTATTCTACAGCCTTTATCCTCATAACTTGAGTAATAATTGGAGTAATGATTTCTGGTATGTTGGAAAGCGTATCATAATCAATGCATTGCATGATTTTACTAACTTGTTTTATTACCGGGGGGAGGCAGTAACCAGGGTCCGACGGCCTAACGTGCAAATCCGACGCGCGGCGGATATTTAGTTGTTCGAGCGTTCGTACGTACCTGCTGAGATCGAACCTGATATTTCTCCGTGACAGTCACGCAACGTTGACCACTAGACCATCCGCTGCCGAGCTCACTAAAAAACCGTACTTGAAATATATAACTGGTGCGTTTTCATAATAAAACAATTACTTTTCTAATTTAAATGCAAAAGTAAACACTGGAGAAAAACTCAATTCAGCAATTGTTATTCAAAAGGCGACAGTCACGGTCACCGTCAGGTTGTTACTTGCCAAATTAAGAACTAATTTTACAGGCAAGAAAAAAAACAGAACCAGAGAGGAAGTAAAATTTCTAAGCTCTTAATCATTGATTGGTGCTTCCATCTAAAGACGTTCCACCACATCAACATATGAATAAAGAACAATTTTTTCTCCAATTTACGTTTTTCGGAACTTTTTTACCAACACGAAGTTTTCGGCCCTCATTATAACGGGTGTGGGCCGCATTCGTTTTGTTGGGGACTAAGAAATTCCAAACACCCAGGCCCCTTTGCTAGACCCAGAGTGGGCCCCTGAAATAACAGGGGCCGTGGGCTGCAGCCCCTTAATCCGGCTCTGACTCGAGGGAAATGGTTCTGTTCGCTCACTCTTGCACATGTACTGAACTGAATTCCTACAGATGACTTCTCTGCTTTATTTCCTACTATAAAAAAAAACTAGAAACTTTGAGGCAAAACTGATTCCATGTAATTACGACTAAATATTTTTGAAATGTGATAAATGAGAGAATGCATATTTGAGCATTTTATGTAAATTCTGTCTTGTTAAATATTCCCCGTGAAGCATACTTCTTACCAGCAGCTCAGCGCTTATTTTCCTTTTCAATGAGATTTTTAGAAGCGAAGAGCGTTGGCATACTACATAAATACACACTGCCAGCACCTAGCGGCAGAACTATGAACTACAAAAACCACCGATTACATGCAAATTGTTTCACATGGTGAATAGTGTCCGATGTTAGAAGGATTTTCTGAAATAGGACTTTTAGAAGCAGAAATATAGAAAAAAATACATATTAAAAATTTGCATTCCTAGCGGACAAATTGGGCATTATTTTGAGCAGGAAACAAACACAAAATGTTTACCTAGTTAGTTATATCAGACCGAGAAACGATTTTTTAAGTCGGGAGTTTAGCCGTGCAGATGTTGCTGTAAATACGCTGTAAACGAAGTTGTGAACTTATGCTATCTGGTGGCATACTTGTCCTTTAAGAAAAACATGAAATTAACGGTATCTAATGACAAAAGAATTTTTTCAATCGAATTTTCAGAAGCACAGATCTTGCTACAAATTCATCAGAACTACAAATATAGCCTTACTTCCCCTACCGTAAAAACCGTACTTTGACAAAATTAAAAATTACACCAATGAGTCATTACATTATGAACACCACCAGCCTAAAGAAATGAGCGCGTCTGGAGACTGAACGGTGGCGCAGGTGAAGTTCACAGAGCAGTATATGTACAAACCGAGGTTAGTAGAGTATTAGTCAGAATGGGAAAATCTACCGATTTCTCGGAGTTTGATTAAGGAAAAATTTTGATGGCATGGCACCTCGGAACTACGATCTCGAAACGGCGCGGCTTGTGGGTTGTTCACGTGCCGCTGTAGTGAGAACGCATCAAAAGTGGTGCACAGATGGCCAAACGACGAACCGTCGTTCGCAGCTCACTGATGCCGGAGGTGAGCGGGGACTGTCGCGCATCGTTCACAGCGACTGAAGGGCTACAGCGCGAGAAATCACCCGCAGTTACAACACTGGTGATCAGGGCAATGTGTCACAGCACCCAGTCCATTGCAGACTTCTGGGCGTGGGCCTGGGTAGCCGAAAACCCAGCCGGGTCCCCATGCTCAATGCAAGTCATCGCCAACAACGCATGAAAATTGGCCCAAGATCATCGAGATTGGGCCCTGGATGATTGGAAGAAAAGTGGCCTGGTCTCAAGAATCAAGATTCCTGGTGCATCACGTAGACGGCCGAGCGCGGATACCCCTATTACCAACGGAGACTATGGCACCTGGATGCACTGTTGAGCGCAAACAGGGCACGGCGGCGTATGTTATGCTGCGGGCGATGTTTTCTTGGAACACTTTAGGCTCCATTATCCCAACAGCACAATCCCTAACAGCTATCAGGCATATGAACATCGTTGTGGACTAAGTTCACCCATTCATGGCAAATGTGTTTCCTGCTGGTAATGGCCAGTACCAACAGGAAAATGCGCCATGCCACACTGCCAGAGTCGTCAAGGAATGGTTGGAGGAACATGCAGGTGAATTTCTGTTAATGCCTTGACCCCCAAATTTACTTAACATGAACCCAATCGAACACTTGCGGTTCGACTCGGAAAAGCGCGTCCTAGCTAAATCACCACCACTCCGAAATGTACGGGAACTGGAGGATCTTCTTATGACATTATGGTACCAGGTACCCCAGGGTACCTATCGCCACCTCATAGAATCGATGACTTGCCGAGTGGCCGCTGTTTAGCGGGCTAAAGGTGGCCCAACAGTTACACTGGCGGAAAGTGAAAAAAGAACACCAAGAAGGAATTGGCGGACGATCGTGAAATTTACATATGTTAATGGGGTCGAGTTTACGTAGGTGTGATGTTAATTTTGGGACCAACCGGTGAGCGCTTACGCCCCAGCACGGCATAATATGCAAATTATCGTCGGTGGTATTTAAGAAGTACGGCGAAGTGAATGTAATCAGTCGTCGGCGTACGTACACGTGCGAGGACCTTGAAGAAGCTGCAATGCCTGGACATGGAAAACGTGTACGATTTCAGCAGTTATCGGACTTTGAGCGAGGTCGTCTTGTCGGACTCCGCGAGGCCGGGTGGTCGTATCGTCGTATTGCAGAGCGAATTGGACGGGAAGTATCGGTGGTGGTACGATGGTGGCGTAGATGGTCCGAGGAACATTCCCACACAAGAAAACGTGGAACCGGGAGTCACAGACGGACTGATGAGCGGACCGATCGAAGAATAAGAAGAGCGGCGTTGTCAAAGCAGAACATCCACTGCGACGCAAATCCAAGCTGCCGTTGCACCTGATGTGACTGTGCAAGCAATCCGCAACCGTCTACTGGATGCAGGACTACGTGCACGTGTGCCTCTGGCATGTGTACCTCTGACTCCAGCCTACCGTCAGGAACGGCTGCTGTGGTGTCGCCAACGTCTGCACTGGAGAACGCAATGGCGATCTGTCGTGTTCAGCGATGAAAGCAGATTCTGCTTGGGAGCCTCCGATGGCCGTATGCGTGTTCGCAGACGCACAGGAAAGCGTCTCCACCCTTCTTGCATCCGCCAGCGACGCACAGGGAAGCGTCTCCACCCTTCTTGCATCCGCCAGCGACACACAGGGCCTACACCTGGTCTCCTGGTGTGGGGAGTGATCAGCTATCCCTCCCGTACGCAACTAGTGTTTTAGTGTTTGTACCGGGTACGTTAAACAGCACCTCCTACATCAACAACATCATTCAGCCTGTTGTTGTGCCATTTGTAAGGTCGGTCCATCGTGGTGTTTTCCAGCAAGATAACGCTCACCCACACACGGCACGTGCAATGCAACATGCACTTCAGTGTGTGAGACAACTTCCATGGCCTGCACGTTCACCGGGCTTGTCCCGCATTGAGCATGTGTCGGATTTTAGTGGACAATGACTTATCCGGTCTCCTCGGCCAGCCACGACCATCCCCGATTTACGCGTCCAGGTTGAGGATGCTTGGAACTCAATACCCCAAACTTACATCCAACATCTGTACGACAGACTCCATGCCATAATTGCACAGTGTGACGCAGTTCATGGCGGTTCAACCTCGTACTAACCATGTTACATGGAAATGTTATTTTTCAGTTTACCAGCAAATACAGCTGTATTTTGCCATAATGTTTTGATCACGTTATCCTCCTTATTCCGTTATTATGCTGTATAAATTTCGTTGGTATCAGACGTCTGCTTCTTGGTGTTCTTTTTTCACTTTCCGCCAGTGTATTAGATGGGTGACTATATGTATTGTAATGGCTCATCGGAGTATATGCAGAACATTTTATCCATCAAGAGCTCTATCCGATGCAAAGAGAATTTTGCAAATTGGACTTTTAGAAGCAGACATATCGGTAAAATTGCAAGCATCCCATACGTCCCCAGCGGGAAAACTGAGCATATTTTTGAAAAAGAGATTGTAACCAAAAATAGTCTGTTCTGTAAATGGTTTCAAATCAGTGCATTTTCAAGTCAATAGAATCTGTATTTACGCCCTCTAGCGGCAAAGCTATGCATCAGAAAGAAACCGGAAAGCAAGGATCGCCGTTCTTACATTTCAATCTTCCCAATGCAAAAATATTTTTTTGTAATCGGATTAATAGTTGCAGGGATATGGTGTCCAGAGGCGAGCGAACGGTCGAAGTGATAACATAAACACGCACTTTCTTTTACAAAAAAAAGTACTAAAAATGATATTCCCCGTAAATTGACCAGCTAGTGTACGTTGACGGGAACTGCGTTAGGAAACAGAAATACAAATCTAGATATGAAGAGACAATAAGAAGCCTGCAGTAAGGCCACATAGGGGACGAATACATGAAATTAGATGGAAAAGGAAATATTTATGCGAGAGACTTAGAAAAAGCTTGCCCGTTGGGCATGACCAAAAGTAATGGGTTCCCGCAGAGCTTTCTGTTCCATTTCACTTCTCAGAATATTTTGATAGGAAAAATCATTCTACAGTCTACTTAAATAAATTCTCGAGGAAGGTCCAATTTCCCAGTGGGAAACCTATGCTTCCTGAGCTCTCATTTATGGAAACCCATCGTCAAAACTGCTATTACTTCGGAATTGCTCTTACTGTACTATAACACGAATAACCATGACTGAATAGAAGAAAGTTAAATCATGCTGAAATCCACATTGAAAATAAATGCTCAAGGAAAAAGTTCTTGGGAGAGAGTTAAGATTATCGTTTGCATTCCCGTATCATCGTGTTTTTTATTAACAAAAATTTTTACGCTTAACTGCATTTGCTCCGTTTGGGATTTAAATCGCTATTGAGCAGAAAAAAAACATGAATTACTAGTCATATCATTTAAAACACTGTGGAAAATCTCCAGGACGTTGCGAAGTAAATGTCAGTCTCATGAACCCTGAATAATATTGTGAATCATCATAAAAAGGTTAGGAAGGATAAATAAATTTTGAAAGGATCATCAGCATTTCGCGATTTATATAGGAAAGCAATTTCTGTGACGTGCTAGAGGTGAAAACAAGTGTCAAGACGACAAATCTCAAGCGAGACGTTCTGTCTGCATAGCTCAGTTGGAAAAGCAACTTACTCCGGAGTGATGGGGCACAAATCCGATGTCGGTTGCGTGCAAACTAGTGTTTCCAAATTTCTTATCGGTGGCTGTCAGAAATTAAGCACTAAGTGATATTTACAGTGAATTTCGAAAAATATGTTAGCAATTGCTTTGAAGTAGGTGTCCCGTGTTTTTAATTTCGCCAATGGAAATAATGGTTGGATTAAAACCCTTTTCCCTTGTGTACGTTTAATGAATTCGTGGAAACGTGCTTTTTTTTTTTTTTTTTCTTATCTAAATGATATTCGCAACATTGCTTGAACTTATGCTCCCGTCTCGCCAATTTTGTCATTTTCATCGAGGACCTCATACTTAATGACATATTATTTTTCTCGTTAAAAGCATGTTATGCGACATTATTCAAAGAGAAGAAATCCTTACAATGCGAAACCTGCAATTAATAAATTTGCTTTTCAAACAAAAATAGCAGAATGCTGCATGCACGCAAGAAAATGATTTCGGAAACGCAAGAGAAGAACAGCAGATTAAAAGTCAGCAGAAAATCGTTTGTCATTTCTGTTCCCGGAGAGGGAGGAAGCCAGCTCTGTGGCTTTCTCCGTCCCCAGGAACCAATGGTTCAAAGTTAGAGACGTTGACGTTTTATACCCTTTGAGCTTGTGACGTACTACAAAGGTGAAAGCATGTGTTAAGACGACAAAAATGCAGCAAGACATTCTGTCCGCGTAGCTCAGTAGGGTGAGCGACTTACTCCGAAGTGAGGGGACACGATTCTATGGGCGTCGCGGAGAAGCTTGTGTTTTCACATTGGCACCCGATTGCGGAAAATGGATGCACTGGCCGTTGGGTTTTTCGAAAAATGTGCGATGTTTGCTCCTCACCTTCTTTGGAATTAATAAAAAATCCTACTTCGCTTAAAAAAAAAAAAAAAGAGAAAAATACACTGCTAAAAACCCGAAAATGCAACACCAAGAAGGACACGAGATAGCAAATCCAGATTTACTGGACACACAACAACAGATGCAAAGATGAAACGATTGAGCTTACAGGCCCGTTCGACTTGCGGAACACGCAGACATCAACAGTTCGTGTGGGCCCCCATGGCTGGCAATAACGGCCGCTACACGCCGCGGTGTCGAACGAAAGAGGCTTTGGATGTGGGCATGGGGTATATTGGTCCAGGCTGCTTCCACACGTTGCCACAGTTCATCAGGGGTAGCCGCGGGTGCTGCTTGCCGAGTCACTCGGTTGCCCATCAGCGACCATACGTGTTCGATGGGCAACATATCGGGAGAACAGGCGGGCCACGGCAGCAGTGACACCTGGTGGGCCGTGAAGAATTGTTGCACGATGCGTGCCACGTGCGGACGCGCATTTTCCTGTTGAAACGTGGCAGCTGGCAGGTCCTGCAGGTAAGAGAGGATTACAGGCTCCAAAACGTCGGAGATGTAGTGGTGGCTGCTGAGTGTACCGGCGATACGTACCAGAGGGGTGCGGATGTCATATCCAATTGCAGCCCAAATTATAACGCCAGGCGACGGACCGGTATGGCGATGCATAATGCAGGCGCCATACAGTCTCTCGCCACTGTGTCGCCGCACGTGGATCCGACCATCGTGGTGTTGCAGGCAGAAGCGGGATTCGTCGGAGAAGACAATGGCGTGCCATTCCGTAGTCCAGGTGCGGCGTTCAACGGCCCACTGCCGCCGCACTCGCCGGTGGTGTAACGTCAATGGTAATCGGAGCAATGGGCGCCGTGCGACAAGTCCCCGCTCCTGCAGACGACGTCGAACCGTACGTGGTGACACAGGTTGTTGCGCAACACACCCTAATTCCTGCGCTAACGTTCGTGATGTGGCGGTGCGAGCCGTCAATGCCCGCCGCACAACATGCTGGTCCTCTCGTTTGGTGGTGTGCCGCGGCTGCGGCAATCACTCACGTCGGTCCGTCCGTCGGTCCGTCCGTCTCTCCTGCACCCACCGAATCCATACTCGCCTTGCTGTGGCTGGATGTCGCCCCACACGGGCGTCGATGTCTCGGTACGATAAACCGCTGTCGCGATAAGCCACTATTCGTCCTCTGTCGAACTCCGAAACGTGCTGAATTACTGCCGTATTCTGCGACGAGGCATCAGGAAGCTTCCCACGCACAGGTCCGGCAACACAACACACTTCCACTACTTACACCCCGCTTTCTGTGCACCCTTCTTATAGTGCTTCTCGGTGGTGTGCCGGGCGCACATGATTTGCATATGCCCTGCATTGCTAATCGTTTGCATGCCCTCTCGCGGGCGACGCATGCTACGAATTTCAGGCTAATCGGATGCTTCCTTCTTGGCGTTGCATTTTGGGTGGCTAGCAGTGTATGAGAGAGAGAGATGATGTGACGCACTACAGAGATGAAAACATGTGTCACGACGACAAATCTACCGTGAGGCATTCTGCCTGCGTAGCTCAGTTGGGAGATCGACTTTCTCCCGTGTGAGGGGAAACGGCTTCGATGCCCGTCACAGACAAACTTGTATTTTCACAAGGACCTTAGAGTAGTTGTTAAACTTCTCACAAACAGAAAAGAAGTGCTAGTACAATGCCAAAAGACGTTTTTCTATAATCCGAGTCAACCTAAGAGTGTACCACTATTCAAGGTACGGAACAGCTTCTTCCACTTCGAAAAATAGTATCTAGCGTTCAGAGCGAAAAGCAGTAGAGTTATTGTTCGAAATCCGCTTTTGTTTGCTCAGTTTATCGGACAAAATTGCTACCTCAAACAAATTTTCCAGAAGTCACAGTATTTTTAGAAATAAGTTTGATATGAGAAGTTACTCAATCAACTGTTGCTTCTGTCCAGCTGGGAATAACTTGGAGATGGGGGAAGGGGTGGAAAACTCCCAACATTCATTACACAAAGACAATAAATTGACAATCGAAGAAACTCGAGGGGAAGATTAATTAAATAAGCATTAGGAAAAGATGCTTATACCACACAACACTCCCATACACAAACCCCACTGCCTGTGTGATGTGTGGGTTGGAGTGGGTCATTGTGAGGGTAATTGCTTGAGAGAAAGGAAACAGGACGAGTGTACTATAAAGCGGATTGATACTATTCTTGCGTTCCCCGGAGAGGTCGTGATACGGCTCCCCGCCTTTAACAACAGTTCACTCTTAGGGTCACTTGGAGTATTCTGTATTTATAATATATATAATTTACTGTATATGCGGATGTTTTCTGTCATATTTCATTAATCAATATGAGTTTCCTCTATCAAAATCTTTCTTATTTTTAACATAATTGGTTAGCAAGATTTTCAGAAAATCTAGGGCTACGATTACTTGGGATAATCGATTACTGGAAAAACCGATGTTCCGAAATATCTGAGTTCCGATTATTTCGATGTTCTGCTATAGTCTCAAACTGTCAGCCGGACGTTTTATGATATTAACTACCAATACAACCTTTTCTTTTGAATCTAAAACACTCTATGAGTATCTCAGCATAGAAAACAAAAATGTTACTGCTACAAAACCATTGGTTCTAAGAAACGGAGAAACCCAGTTCAGTAGAAATGAGCATAATATCTTAATGCTCAAAGCGAATTCTCCAGACAACTGGACTACCATGTGATTTCGGCACAGCCGCTAATAGCTCGCTTTTAATGCTTTGAAAAGCTAAATGCTCTTTAAAAATAATGCGAGCATCTTCTGCATCTGTACGTACTTTTTTTACTTCTACTTGGAATCCTGAAATCCCTGCAGTCGTGGATGCCATTCGTTCATACCACACAGATCCTTTTTAACTGTTTGAGTTCATTCTACGAAAGGAAACTAGTTAATGCAATAAATGTACTTGTTTCTTCAAAAGAACCCTATACATGAGCAAATCTTCATCAATATAGAAACTATGTTATAATAAAAAACCAGAAAAAGCAGAACTAATTACAGGGTGCAATTTATAGTCATTGGAGTCATTAAGTTGAATAAAAATATTGTTGGCCGTTTAATGCGTGATATCAGTTAAAATTTATTTACCTTAGCGCAATCTATCTTCCACTATTAAGAGTGCTATATGAGACAGAAATTAAAAGTCTCGAAAAGTTTATCACCAAGTCCAATTTTACGTCTATTTATTACCGCTCGTAAACCAAACTTTTCGCAACGGCAGGTCTTCTTCTGCTGTGTAAATTAATAAAGCCGTCTTGAACAACGCATTTAGCAATTTATTTGCCAAGTAGGTATGTTTCTAAATAAATGTGTTCGTTGTTGTCATGGAAATGAGAAAAAAATAATAACAACACTAATAATTATGCAGCATAAAAGAATAACAGCTGCCAGATAATTTGAACATTCCTGAGACGGCCACTAGATGGTGCCACGTAGCTACAACATGCAAAGACACGTGCCGATATTGGGCAATGAAAAGCGGTTACGTGTGCAAACAGGTTTCCAGGGGATTCGTGAAGAAGACCGACATTGCGTGTAGTAGAGAAGGCCGCAGCGTCTGAATATGTGACCACTGAGGATGACAGCGGCGGATATGCTGTCGAAACTAGTCTGGTAACTTTTGAAGGCTGGATGCGATGTTTGCTTTTTACAACTTTTTTAGAGGTTTTTAAGATTTTATTGGCATTTAATGGTTCCTTTCCTTTGTATTTCTGTCCCATGATTTTACGTGATTCACTTCCTATTGTAAATTCAAATCATTGATTTTAGTAAATTGTCTACTTTTCGCTTTGAACTAACAGCAAATCTTTTAAACCTTTGGTTGTGATGAATTGATTTCAAATTCAACAAGTTTCAACAATAGCTCGTCAGACTCATTAAATAATGCCGTATACACACCTGAAGAAGAAATTGAAGAATTTTATGAGGAAATTCGTGTTCTAAATAATAAAGGTAAGCAGCACTTGAAGATAATTATGGGAGATTTCAATGCAAAAATAGGGTAACGGCAACAGAATGAAACTTCAGCAGGTAAATTCGGTCACGGCAAAAGAAACCAGCGTGGAAATACTCTCGTTGAGTTTGCAGAGGCAGAAGGATTTTTCATCTTGAACTCCTTTTTCAAGAAAAAGCCACACAGGAAATGGACATGGAGACATCCTAATTGGGACGACAAGTGAAATTGATTTTATTATGTGTAACAAAAAATTCGTCATCCAAGACTGCAGTGTGTTGAACAAGTTCAACACAGGTAGTGACCATAGATTGGTGAGATGTAAGATGCACCTTAACACTAAACTCGAACGTAGCAAGCTCATAAGACAAACAAAATGTATTGACATAACCAACCTTAAAAAACACCATAATACTTTCAAGTTGGAACTGAAGAACAGATTCTCTGCTTTAGAAGGCCTAACATCGGAAGAAGTGGATATTTCTGAAGTTACCATAAAAGTAACCAAAGTTCTTATGGAAACAGCAACAAAATTAGGTGGGTCTCAGAACAAGTTGCATGTGAACAAATTATCAAGAAAACCCAAAATGTTGATGCAAAAAAGAAGAGAGATGAGGACAACTAAAGAAGATGTGACTTCCAAAGTGAAATATACAAAGATATGCAAGACAGTACAAAAAAGTATCACTGAAGATGTAAGGAAATTCAACTGTGAACTAGTGAGAAAAGCAATTGAAAACAACCAAATCCTAAAGATAGCAAAGGGACATCTCAGTAATGGAAGAAAACAGATTATGGCACTGAGAAAAGCAGATGGTTCTGCAACAAGAAATAGAGGCGAAATTTTGACAAGTGTGAAAGATTTCTACTCCAAATTATATGAAAGGGATGATACATGTACTCCAGACATCATGAAAGGTACCAGTACCAGAGTTCTTCCAGTCCTGCCAGCAGAAGTTGCACATGCAATCAAGAACATGAAGCGGGGGAAAGCTCCAGGAGAAGATGGAATTACTGTAGACATCATACAAGAAGCAAGTGGAGAAATCGAAACAGTATTCGCCCAAATTTTCACTCGATGCCTTAATGAAGAGAAGATTCCTGAGGATTGGAAAAACGCTACAATGATCCTGCTACATAGAAAAGGTGACATTGAGGATCTCAGGAACTACAGACCTATCAGCCTCCTCTCAGTGGTTTATAAAATCTTCACTAAAGTTATTTCACACCGCTTGAAGGTAACACTGGACATGGCTCAACCAAGAGAACAAGCTGGAATCGGGAGTGGCTATAGCACAATAGATCATATCCACGTACTGAGAGAACTAATTGAAAGAGCGAGGGAATATGAACTTCCATTGTGCATGGCTTTTATCAATTATGAAAAAGCCTTGGATTCGGTGAAACCATCAGCAGTTACAATGGCTCTGAAATCCTGCGGTATTGAAGATGCATTCATTAATATTATTAATAACATCTATGAAAATGTAAGTGCAAAGATTCGGATGTTTAAAAATACAACACACATAAAAATTGGAAAGGGAGTGAGACAAAGTGACACCATATCTCCGAAGCTCTTTAATGCCACATTGGAAAATGTCTTTCAATCACTGAACTGGGAAAACAAAGGGATAAAGATTAATGGAGATTATCTAACCCATCTTCGTTTTGCTGATGACGTATTCATTTTTTGCAACTACCCCACCAGAGATGCAGAGTATGATCCAGGAACTTTCTGACAAGAGTAAAGAAGTGGGATTAAAAATGAACTTTCAGAAGACAAAAGTGATATTCAATGCTTTTACAAGAAATGAAGATTTATCGATTGATGGAGAAAAACTGGAGATAACAGACACGTACGTTTATCTTGGACAGCAGATATCAAGTGAGGGTCACATTGGTGAAGAAATTAATCGGCGTACAAAACTTGCCTGGAGAGCTTTTGGAAGAAACAGCATAATTTTAAGAGCAATATGCCATTATGTTTTAAAAGAAAAGTGTTTGATCAATGCATCCTTCCAGTGCTTACGTATGGTACAGAGACGTGGACCTTAACTAAAAGAGACATACAAAGGCTGCAGACAACTCAAAGCAGCATGGAGAGGTGCATGCTTGGTATAACCAGGAGAGATAAGACGAGGAACTCGTGGATCCGAAAAATGACGAGAGTGGAAGACATCATGATCAGAGTTAAATCCCTGAAATGGCAATGGGCTGGACATACTGCCAGAAGGACAGACCATCGATGGACAGCCGAAATTTTAGATTGGATTCCAAGGGACAGGAAATGACCCAGAAGAACACCACATGGGAGATGGGTGGATGAAACTCGAAAGTATGCGGGAGTGACATGGAGGAGACTGGCACAAGACAGACCGGTGTGAAGGAAACTTGGGGAGACCTTCGTCCAGCAGTGGATTGATAATGGTTGACAATGATGACACACCACATGGAATGGCACTAACAGTCCGCCATTTTGCGAACATGACGAGAAATAATACCGAACAAATGGACCAAAGGCACGAATACGAGTACTGTTCAGCGAAATAGAAATAACAACCTAAGACAGAAGAGGGGTGAGGTTAATCTATTAATACAGACATTTGACGTGGACCTGGAATATCAAACAGAGGTCATTACTCTTTCCACGTTTATAAGTGAGTCACGGAAAAATTCTCATTGGCCGCCACCGGGAATCGAACCCAGGGTCTTGCAGTTACGCCGGATATGCTTCCACTACACCACAGCGGCTTCGAATTCCTCCAGACTCGCACACACTAACTGCGTAGCCAATTTGGCAGTTGTGCAGTGGAAGCATATCCGGCGCGTAACTGGAAGACTCTGGGTTTGATTCCCGGTGGCGGCCAATAAAAAAATTTCCGTGAATCACTTATAAACGTGTATAACGAAGTAAATTTCTCCGTCATGTTTGGTCCACGCCGGGGCTCGAACCCGGGTCTTATCATTTCGGAATAAATCACTCTACCAATTGAGCTACGCGGACGTTCGTTCTGACTCCTATCTGCCTTTATGTCGTGTGCGTCATGCTGGCAGGTACGTCACACGTGAAAAGAGCGATGGCCTCTGTTTGATATTCCTGGTCCACGTCAAATGTCTGTATTAATAGGTTAACTTCACCCCTCTTCTGTCTTAGGTTGTTATTTCTTATTCGCTGAACAGTACTCGTATTCGTGCCTTTGGTCCATTTATTCGGTATTATTTCTCGTCATGTTCGCAAAATGGTCGACTGTTGGTGCCATTCTATGTGGTGTGTATACGGCTTTATTTGATGAGCTTGACGAGCTATTGTTGAAACTTGTTGAATTTGAAATTAATTCATCACATCCAAAGGTTCAAACGATTTGCTATTAGTTAAAAGCGAAAAGTAGACAATTTACTAAAATCAATTATTTGAATTTACAATAGGAGTAAACCCCGTAAAATCATGGGACAGAAACACAAAGGAAAGGAACCATTAAATACCAATAAAATCTTTAAAACCACTGAAAAAGTTGTTAAAAGCAAACATCGCATCCAGCGTTCAAACGTTACCAGACTAGTTTCGACAGCATATCCGCCGCTGTCATCCTCAATGGTCAAATAAAATGCAAATTGACAGAGAAAAGACTCAGCATGGACAGTTGCAGCTGATTGGCTTATCAAGGTGCAGTAGACACTTCCTGAGTGCCACATATCCCGCACGATGGATTGGACGTGGCGGACCTGTGGCATGGCCTCCACGCTTACCGGATTTAAACCCACTGGACTTCTTCTGGGGGCTAATTAAATCATTGGTGTACGAGACGCCTGTGGACTCCGTGGAAGAACTCGTCGCGAGAATCGTTGTTGCTGCGGACAGGATAAACACGACACCAGGAGACTTCGAGAGGGTGCGCCAGTCTTTCATTTGCCGGTGTGAATTGTGCAACGGCACTCGTGGCCACCACTTTGAGCATCTACTTTGAGTCTGTCCCTGATCTCCATAAATGGGATTGCGCAACTTATGATGTCGTTAATTCTCTTTTTTTGCACTGTTGAAAGTTCAACTTGGACATCTAACTTTACCCTTTTCTGACACTCAAAGTGAAATGCGACCCCAGGTGTTCCATTGTAAATATTGTTCGTCTTGATGGGTACTATCACTCTCTTCTTTTGTCAAAACAGTTTACGAACACCCTGTATACCGTGGACTACGGGAGCCGACGCCCTACCCGTATGCCACTGTTGAATGCTCGTCATCGGACATTACGCCTCGCTTGGTGCCGGGAACATCAAAACTGTATCTCTATATAGTGGCACCAAGTTGTGTGATCGGATTAATCCCGTTTTCAGTTGTACCGTACTGAAGGGAGGGTGAAGGTGTATCGTCGACACCATGGCCTCGTAGTGGCAGGTCGATTCTTTTCGAGGCGGTTCTGACTCTGTGATGATTTCCAGAGCCTTGTTATGGGACACATTAGGTCCCATAATGCGTCTCGCGAGGTCCTTTACCGCTGCGTGCTACAGGCATGTGCTGGCTGATCACCTACAAGCTTTCATGGCCTTCGCGCATCCTGCAGCCGATGGTCTGTTTCAGCAGGACAGTGTACCGCCGCAACCACCTAGGTATGATTCGAGGAATAATTGTCTGAGTTTGGAGCCATCCAATTGCCACCCAAAGTCCCCGGATTTAAACCCTGTGGGAGCTCTCTGGGTTTCCGTGGAGCGGAACATGAAATCCATGATCCTGGACAGACGTTTCGGGCGGAGTTGTGACAATGCTGTAACCGGCATAGCTAGCATTACCTCCCGATACCCTCCGGCATGTGGTGGAGTCGATGCCTTGGCGTGTATAGGCTGTTATTCTCCCTAGATGAGGACCAAGTCACTATAAGGTAAGTACCTCTAATGTTTTGTTCATGGAGTATAAATCCGTGCCTCCCAAAGTCATTACATTCTTTTGCTGGAGGGCGTTCCTTGGTGCAGAGGTTGAATAAAAGGCAACGACCTGGGAAACAGATTTAAGAAAAAATGACTACCCGCCTAGAAACATGGCTTTACTCAGGGATATGCGCAGTGGTTAGGATTCTATGTTCGCAGAGAACGCCGGTAGCGGTGATACATCGCCCGCTGAAAAAGTTTTAAATCCTCAAGGTGAAAATCCTCCAAATACGTGGCGTCAGTAAATAAATAAATACATCGCTCTTTCCACGTTCCAGAAACACATAGCAACCGAAATTTTGTTTTCAGCCGCCACCGTGGAATTGATCCACTGAACTCTCGATATCTAACCGAGCGCGTTAACTTTACACCACGGTGGCCAACAATATAGTCAGTGCCGTTAATACCCACCAGATGGAGATGTCTCAGTAGCTGAGCCCATCTTACGGATTTATGATGTCAGAAGCTGATTTAAAAATACACATAGCACCGTGGATGTTTGGCCACCGTGGTGTAAAGTTAACGCGCTCGGCTAGATATCGAGAGTTCCGTGATTCAACTCCACGGCGGCAGCTGAAAACAATGTTTCGGTTGCTATGTGTTTCTGGGGTGTGGAAAGAGCGATGTATTTATTTATTTACTGACGCCACGTATTTGGAGGATTTTCACCTTGGATCTCGCCCTTTGCATTTAACTGCTATAATATATATAGCCAGTGTCGTTAATGCCCACCAGATGGAGACGTCTCAGTAGCTGAGCCCATCTTACCGATTTATGATGTCAGAAGCTGACTTAAAAATACGCATAGCACCGTGGATTGTTGGCCACCGTGGTGTAAAGTTAACGCGCTCGGCTAGATATCGAGAGTTCCGTGGTTCGATTCCACGGCGGCGGCTGAAAACAATTTTTCGGTTGCTATGTGTTTCTGGAGCGTGGAAAGAGCGATGTATTTATTTATTTAAGTCCTCAAGATGAGTATCTGGCACATGTTAAAATGGTGTTCAAAATTCGCACACGGGCGCAATGTTTTTACAGAATAGGAGCGCAATTTCATTCTTTCAGCAGCGACCTGGCTTATTATGCTGATGTTGTGCTTCAAGAAAATAGGAAGGAGACTGCGAAACGTGTATTGCTGCAAATGCTTTTTTCAGTACTGCGTGTTATCTCATTCAACCCTATCACTGCTCGTACCTCCGAGTAAGAGCATGTTTCAAGTGGGTCATCATTTTTTACGCTTTCCAACCGTACATTGAGGAAGCGTATATGCTCCATCTTTGTCCGTCTGTTCGTCCGTACGATAACTCGCGTAAAAGAGTTCGATTTCGATGAAATTTTAGTGTGGTAGGGGACAACCTGGAAAGGAACCCTATTGAAAATGGGCGAAATGGGGGGTCAAAGGTCATGACATAGAAGCGCAATCCATTCCATCGCCCTTATGTGTCAAAAGTTACGTAAAAATGCTTCGATTACGACAAAACTTTACAATGTTGTTCCAGAGGTACACTAGACCAATTTTGTTGAACATCATCGAAATGGGTTCAAAGGTCAGAGCACAGGAGCGAGATTTATTCTACATCCTCATAACTTGACTAAAAAATGCTTCTATTGCGACAAAACTTTAGTATGTTTTTCGGAGGCACGCTGTACCAATTCTGTTGAATATCATAGAAATGGGATCAAATGTCAGGGCACAGGAACGAGATTTATTCCACAGCCATTATCCTCAAAACTTTACTAAAAAATGCTTCTATTGCGACAAAAATGTTGTATGTTGTTCCGGATGTATACTGAACTAATTCTGTTTAATATCATCGAAATGGGATCAAATGTCAGGGCACAGGAGCGAGATTTATTCCAGAGCCATTATCCTTATAACTTGAGTTATAAGTTGAGTAATGATTACTGGCATGTTGGAAAGCGTATCAAAATCAATGCATTCCATGATTTTACTTACTTGTCACTTGAATGTACGCTCTTGTTCAAAACTTAAGGAAGAAGTGGAAAAAGTAAAATAACGCCGTAAACAGCAATGGTACCCAAACACAAATTAACTCAGGACCATGTCTGGAAACAGTAGCAACAGTACATGAGTCATAATGCAGCATGACGTGTGGTTTCCGTGACGTTTGAACAAAATGTTCTCACTCAGTCCAATAGCATCAGTTGATGACTGTGTTTTTTGTGTGCTCTAAACGACGGAATAGCTCGTTGAAAACATCTTGACGATTTTACTCGTGGTCAAATAATTGGGAGGCTCGAGGAGAAGCTAACCGTGAAGAGTTTCGCCCCGGAGTTCGGCATCGTCCGTAGCATCGTATCGCGTGCGTGGCTGGCCAATAGGATTACAGTTAGAGCTGTGCGAGACGCCGGTGGTCGTCGATGACCAAGAAACACACCCCGTTTGAAGAGCTTCGAGAGGCCAAGAGGGATTTCCACCCGACAGCAAGTAACCTTACAAAACAACTGAACATGAGCACAGGATGCACAATTTCGCGGTTTCCAGTTTCCAGGTGACTACACGAAGGCGGACTGTTTGCCCGGTCATCATTACGCTGTTTCATTAAGAACTGCTCACCGGAGACACCGTTTGAAACATTCTCTACATATTTGTGTCAGGGGTTTCTATCAAGTAAAGATGTGCTTATTAAACTTATGCTTACCAGCAATAAATGGTTCTTTCTTTTCTTTTCAAGTAATTATTAATCGCTGAGAAAAAAAATGTTAGAATATTAAAACATTCCGCTGCAAACTCGAACTCCACGATCCCTGCTTTGAGAAGTTTTTGTATTTTAATTTATAATCCCATGAGCTATCTATGAAGGAGATAGTTATGCAGGAACATGAAGACTTGGAAAATATATTTTCATTCATTACAAAAAAAAGTGGAGGAACATCTTCCGGATTAGCAGCATTTGATGTGACAAACATGTGAAACATTCACATACCTTTATTTTTTTTTATTTTTTATAGAAGACTGAGATTTTTTATTTGTTGCTATATTCTAAGGAAAACTGTGCTACATGACGAAAGAGAATGCATTACATGAAGCATAACATATTTTTTTTTTTTACAAAATGTGGTTGTTTTTTAAAGGACACTAACTAACAATGAACAATTTATATACACACATCGATTTCTTTTTCTCTAATTTGAGAATAGAAATAAAAAATGTTCCTAACTCAAGTTTTTTATCCTCTCTTTCTAAATTCTAAATTTAATTTTTATATCACCGCTTAGGCTTTTATTCACTTACTGTATGATTTTTATTCACCGGAAAAACATGGATGACTAGTTACTAAGAACAATAACCTTTCTTTGAGCCACTATGATACTGAGAAAGAAATAAGATTTTCACTCTTTTTATACATAGTTCTGAAAAACGACATTACATTACGTGACCTTAATGAACGGAAGCAAAGAGATGCGCAATCTTCCCATTAGCCGCAAAGAAGTACTTCTTCGTAAAGAACACCTGATGATAATTATGATTGGGGTTCCCGTTACCGAGAAGAGCGATGCTAATTCTAATACTTTTTTTTTTTTTTCGGTCCAGCGGAAATAGAAAAGTGTTCTTTCATTTTTTTTACTTTATTTTCCGATTTTAATTTTTGCATCACAGCTTCCGCGCTTATTCTATCTAGCGATTTTCTACACGAATTTCCCTCTAAAACCCTTTGCACTTTCCCCTTTCGCTCCCAGTAGTTGATTCTCCCTCAGCAGGAAACCCGTAAAATATGAAAGACTCCGTTACTAACAACAGTTACCTTCCCTCGAGCCTGTACGACCCTGAGAAGTAAGATTCGTGGAGTGTGTGAAGGAGATGATGTACGCTTATGTCTTGATTGGTTGGTGTTATCCTTCGGCACGCAGCTCCTAGTGGCGTTGCCAGCCTTTAAACAAAAGAAAAACGACGAGTATCCAGCAAGCCGTTCCGCCGCTGTAGGAGCCGTGGTAAAGTAACAGATGCGGGACACAATCGCCCCCCCCCCCACTTCCACGCAGAAACACCCAGAGCATTAATCAGGACATTGTAATCTGCTCCTTATCCTCAACATACAGGACGTCTCCTTCGCCATGGCCTTTTTTTTTCCTTGCGGGCACTCATTGTTGCTCAGGAAGAGAGAATGGTTTCTATCACGCCTTATCACCTTCACCAATGAAAACTCGGAGTTGTAAAAATGAAGAAAGGACTTATTATACCGCAACAGCTGACGGAAAGTGAAAATCTTTAGGATTTGGGATGTTAAAATCTTGCTTAGGATAAAATTAGAGTAGTCATTAAAAATGAGAAACTCATCGTAGCTCGATAAGCATTTTATTCGATGCGAAAGCGTTCAGAACAGCAACAAACCACAATTGCTAAAAGCGCGACTTGAAATTAAATGAAGAATGAGGTGTGATCGAAATCTTTTGTAAACGACATTTTTACTGTCCAAAAACGTTTGGAAAAATTTCGTGTAAAAAATAAGTGGTGTGAATTCACGGAAAATTTCTGAAAATAGCGCGCAGAAAAGTTATCGGTTAGGTATCCGTCTTTTAAAGAAGTTACCGTTTTTTCTCATTTCAGTATTTTGACAGAATTTCGGTAGTCAGTAATTCCGTTTTGGCTTCTTTTGGTATTTTTACTGAAATTTCCCGAAACCTTCAGTTCCGAATTTTACGGTGAGTTAGTTTTCCGTCATTACTAAATTAACCGTCTCTAGTTGGATTCGAACCAGCGATCTTCTGAAATGGAAGCGCGTGTCTTACATCTGAGCCAAAAAGTCACTTCTTCCGTGTAAAGTACAACTCTAATTGCTCAATGATGATTTTTTTTTTGTCATTCATGTGGTGTGACGTGCCTGCACCGCAGGACACACATGAGATAAAGGCAGATAGCAGCGAGAGTATACGTCCGCGTAGCTCAGTTGGGAGAGTGATTTACTCCGGAGTGAGGGGGACACGGGTTCGATGCCCAACGTGGATAAAAATGACGGAGAAATTTACTTCGTTATATTGGCGCCCGAACTTCAAGAATGACCTGGCCGTTAAAGTATTACCACCCCTACTCGATGTGAGGGCGAACCATCTGCTGCCTCCAATTCGCTGCAGTGGGATGAATTTTAATAAATGCCGTAAATTTCGTACTCTCTATCTTCTATCTTCTTCCGCCTATGGGTGTCTACCGTAAAGTTGGGTTCCCTAATTGAGGGTCTCCAAGCTCAGGGTTGACGGGCGCATTGCGTTGTGTTTCATATGGGAGAACATGGGAAACCCATATTCCTCCATATGCCGCTTGAAATTTAAGAAACTCATAATGTTAGATTGGGACTTTTTATCCTGCGACTGGGCTTGCTAAATGCTAAAAGTTATTTTCTTCTTAAAATCTTGGAGTTGCTACTCTATCAAAACTTTGCGGTTGTTCTAGTTAATTATTCTGGTTAAAAACAACAAAGATTCACTTATTTTGAATTTTCAAAGATTTGAGAAACTCGGGTAAATTTCATTAGAAAATAAAGAATTTATTTTCATTAGTGTTTCCTTAAAATCTATTACACTGATCGGTGGAGATTTCTATTAACTTAAACCAAAATATATTTTTAGTTCATTATGCTTTTTGATATTCGTAATCATATTTTAAAGTTCACCTTTCGCAAAATCTAAGACACATTATGTTATTCAGCACTTGCAAGAGATTAAAAATATCTTTTCTACCGAGGATGTATAGGAGATGAAATCATGCGAAGACATGCTAACGAGATATTGGGAATTATAAAATTAATCTCACCAAATCCTTTTCTGTTCATCTCATTCTTGGGAGTCAGTTATTGCTTCTAGTTATAAAGTCTATGGTTGGGACCTCATCCGGTCCTGCTGGATGCACACTGTTTCTTCTCTCATCCTTTCGTTTGGTTTCTTACACGAGTCCCTCTGTTGTCACTAAAACTTCTATGATAGCAAGTTCTATCGTGTCTCTCTTTCGCTCAGCTATAAAATTGTATATCTTGCCTTCGCTGCCATAATCGTGAGTCCCTTCACGCCTCTTGAAAAGATTTTCCTATCGTGTCAACATCCTCAAACTTCGAAAACATCTTTCTCAGCTATGTGAGTGGATTGTGTGTCTGCTTCTCTCGATCGCCCGGAATAGAGAACTCATATCTTCAATTATTCTCAAAACTGTTGCATGCCTTCACCCAGAATCCGAAGTCATCATTGAAAGTCCCTTCTAAAAAAATCTCTCTCTCTCGTCTATGTTTAAGGGGTTGGGTTTCCTGTCCTACCCAAATTGGCTCACTCTTCATTGGCTGGGCCTCTTTTCCTCCTTTCGGCATTGGTTTACATCCCTGCATGGGAATCCCTCTAATTCGTTGGCAAAGGCTTGAGAACATGGAGTTTTCTTGAAGATGAATATTCCTTTATCTTGTCAACTGCTCCGCGGGATGTCCGCGTTGCTTTAGAATTTTCGCGTACGTTTCCTGTGTGTCCCTTTCTGTTGGTGTCAACCAGTTACGCCCACTACGAGAAATATGCCCTGTTCGTTCCCCGCTAGCGTGCGTAAACGTGACTCCATCAATAGAAGATGGTCCAGTAAATTGGCCCCCACCTGTGATTGCGAGCATTTCAATTCTCGCAGCGTTGCTTGTTGTAACCTCCGAGTTTTCTCTTTACTAACCAAGGGGTGTGTTTCGTGCCTATCCTTACTTGAATTCCGGCGAGCTCGGGGAACAGGAAAAAAAATAAAATAAATAAAAGCAGACATTCAAAAGAATGATAAAAAAGATAAGGAATTTTTCTCCTAAGGAAGGAAATCTGCTCGGCCAGGGCTTAGAATAATTAAGGAATATGTATTATAATTATCCTCTTAGAATGCCTGTCCGCATTATGCTTCTCGGATTTTCTTTCCCATTTTCTGGGCTTTCTGAATTTCTACTTGGTAACTACTCATCCTCGTTTAACTATTTCCTCGTACTACGTGATACCGCTGGAATTATTTGGTGAATAAATTGCTTTCCTACACTTACTAATTTGTAGGCCCTCTTTCCGAAATTCATACCTACGAAATCATGGTCCTCCAATGTTGCACGATATTCCGGAGGACATACGGGTAACAAAAGTTCTCGCAATGATGTGATGTTCTTTCCACACCGCGAGACAGGACAAATAAGAGAATCCCTTCTTCAGCGCTTTGAAAGCTAAAAATTAGTGTGATGTTACGTTTCACACACCAAATTGACTGGGATTTCTCCAATGTACGTTCTTCAGCGGATGACTGCTTACAACGACAAATGGTCCCGACTGACCCTTGGGCCATGCCCATGGCCCTCTTTCAGCAGAAGGGGGAGATGTGACGTCCCTGCACCGCAGGACGTACATGAGATAAAGGCAGATAGCAGCGAGAGCATACGTCCTCGTAGCTCAGTTGGGAGAGCGACTTACTCCGGAGTGAGGAGACCCGGTTTTGATGCCCCGCGTGGACGAAGATGATGGAGAAATTTAGTTCGTCATAGTGGGTGAATTTGTCAATTTATTTTCTAATAAATAATAACACCATCTATATACGATATTTAATACTAAAAGATGAAGAATATTAACAATTAAAAACCCCACTAGTACTTTCGGGGTGATATTCTCCTCGTCATCAGGAAGAACATAGGTTGTGTGATACTCGCGCAAATTTATAAGAGTACAGCAAGGCACCACGGGTAACGAAAAGTCTCAAGCGTCACAAGATTGTGATTGTTAGCATCGCAACCGAGCAAACACACTCGTTTAATTTCCAACATCAAAACATTCATTTAGTAATACAGAGATTTTGTTGCATTATTAAAGGCAATTGTCAAATTCACATGTTGTTTTTAATTGCTATAATTTAAAGTTCAAATTAACTACGTTAACTACAAAATAAAATTTGGGAAAAAAATTCATGTAGTTAATTTTAACTTTAAATACAAAATAAAATTTGGAAAAAAAAATCACGTAGTTAATTTGAACTTTAAATTATAGCAATTAAAAACATGTGAATTTGACAATTGCCTTTAATAATGTAACAAAATCTTTGTATTACTATGTGAATGTTTTGATGTCAGAAATTACACGAGTGTGTTTGCACGGTTGCGATGGTAACAATCACAATCTTGTGACGCTTGTGACCTTTCTTTAACCGTGGTGCATTGCTGTAATCTTATAAATTTGCGCGATTATCACATAACCTCTGTTCCATCTGATGACGGGGTGAATGTCACCCCAAAAGTACTAGTGGGGTTTTTAATTGTTAATATTCTTCATCTTTTAACATTAAATATAGTACATAGACGGTGTTATTATTTATGTGACATATTGTGCGAAATTGCTTTTATCTTTATTTTATTTTATGTTGGAGGTTATTATTTTTCTGAATCGTTTGCAATAATTTCATTTTTTTCTGTAGGAGGTCTTATTACAAATTAAGTATTTTTTCCGTCGTGATTTTTCGATTTAACAGAATTCTTTGGAACTAAAGATCTTTTTAAACTGACAATGACTTTCCGTTATCTTTAAGGAAAGGTGAAATGTACTGCTTTACAGTATTATTTGACATAACTCTGAAATATAGAATTTACCCTTGATAGCTATAATAGCTTTCATCTTAAGAGGTCTACAGACTAATACATAGACATCGTACAGTCAATTTAACCTTTTACCTGGCTTGAACAAGTTAACTAGGGTTAAGCAAAATTTGCTGAAATCAGCTCAAACGAATATATCTTTTTCTAAGAAGCGGACCGAACGCGACTGGAAGAGTGAGCCCGAGCATCAGGAAGCATTGCTTTCTCCTTAGCTCTGTTATTTGAAGCGGTGATTTGGCCGGGGGGGATTTGAACGAAAACAGGGATGATTGACACTATTCCTTTTATGACTGATTGCCTACCAAAAGGGCTATAACAATGGTGACGAATCTGAGAAAGAAGAGAAGAAATGCTTGTGTCACGTATTTTTATCCAGTGGTATGATGTCCGTGTCAAGAGGACTACCGATGATGCCTTGAGTTATGGATTTGAACGAAAACAGGGATGATTGACACTATTCCTTTATGACTGATTGCCTACCAAAAGGGCTATAACAATGGTGACGAATCTGAGAAAGAAGAGAAGAAATGCTTGTGTCACGTATTTTTATCCAGTGGTATGATGTCCGTGTCAAGAGGACTACCGATGATGCCTTGAGTTATGGAGGTGCCCATCCCCATGATGTCTTGCAATACGGAATAAAGGACTAAGATGATCTTATGGAATACAAAATAGAGGACTGAGAGCGAGTTCTTGTCACCGATGACAGGTTTATGATCTGTACTGCTGAGATGAGAATTGGAAAATGAAATCTTTTACCGTAGCACTCGTAATTACCTGGCCACTATGGGAACATTTCTGTTTGAGGAGCACACAAAATTTTGGTCACCCTTTTATTAGGATTCAACGGTCGCTTAAACGGTTAATGATTAATCAAACCTCAAGTATTCCTGATGCGAATTGTTTCTATTACCCCAATTTTCCCGTCATATGGATACAAAAAAAAAAAAAGTGAGAACAGGATTTTCCGTTAATATACAAAAGGAACTGCTGAAAAGTTTCTGAAAATTCAGAACTTCCCGTTAACGCCTCTTAGAAGTGGTAATTTATCATCAACATAAGAAAGGAATTGCGGAAATGTTTCTGAAAATTCAGAAACTTCACGCGGTACGAAAAATCTGCAAAATTCAGGTTGTTGTTTTTACCTGTATTTTACGGAAAAGGTTGTATCAGAAATATGCTCCGTTAATTTACAGAAGATATCACGGAAAATGGCTCGGGAACTTTTACAGTGTTGAAATGCTTCTCATGATATTCCAATCAATCAAGTGATAGAATTTTAAAAGCTGTTCTTAATCTAGGTTTTTGAAATCGCGTATAGTCTTTTCAATGGCTCAGTTAAATTCTAGCAGAGCTGTGAAATCATCAGATCAATGATTTATTCCATTTACGTCTTATACTGCTGCCAGTAAGGCACCCAGAAATTTCCCAATGGGGGAGAGGCGTGGGCCGTGGCGCACAGAATTTTCGCAAGGTGGGAAAACCCCACTAAATTAAATGGGAAAAGTAGTTAGGTGCCATAACAATTAAGAAGGAGGTTGACTTCTGCATATATATTGTTATCCGGTTACTAGTAATGTTGCAGCACAAAAAAGTTAACTGTTTAGAGCAAGCAGTAGATGAAATTCTTTTTCTGGTTAGATTTTTCTAAATTTTCCCGTTCTCCGAACGGTGAATCTATAAGTTTTTGAACCTAAAATTAAAGAAAGGAAAAGTAATTAAGGAAAGAAAAGTAATTTAAGATCCGTAACTGTTTCACGATTTAGAACAGGGTCATGACGTCAATGCATACGGTTTGACGTAAAACGGATCAGGCTTCGGCACCGCTTAATTTTAAATCAAAATTTGATGGAATTTTTACAGAATTTCAACGTTTCTGGCATAATTATCTTTAAACTTATCAGCATTTTGAACAGTAAAGCTAAGCCGGTTTATTTCAGCATATTTTGAACTGTTTGGTTTTAGACTTTTTTTAGGTATCCGGACCTTAAGGGCAATCAGCATGCCAATTTTCAGATCTCGAGGTTACTTAGAAGTGGTCGAACAATTCGCGAAAAAGTCAATATTCCAAAGCCGCCATTTTTATTTGTTTGTTTGTTTGTTTGTTTGTTTTCGGGCTCTTCTACATAGGTATTCGGACCTTAAGTCCTCCAAATCTCCAGATCATGTAAAGGTGGTCGAACAATTCGCGAAAATTTCAAGCAAAGAAATGTTCCCTCGCCACAATTTTTATTTATATTTTATTTTATTTTACTTTATGCCGGCGGAAAACGCCGAAATTTAAAAGCGTCGCTACGAAATTAAGCATTGCGTCATTACCAGTTTGATTGCAGCCTGCCCTTTCACCCAATGAGAAGAGATTGCGTCACCATGGCAGCAGGTCCTGGGACCAGAACTTTCCTAAGTGGTTGCGGCTGTAGACAGAGGAAGCATTTTCTTCATTTTCTTTGCCTCTTTAAAAAATGCTTAAAAATTAGAAAATGATTGTTTCTTAATTTCTTTTTAAAAGAGGGATGATAGTTTTGAGTTTATTCTGTAAATATTGCACTGCGTTATGATTTATAGTTTGCCGTATATCCGTTTCTTAAAATGGATCCCATCGCGAAATAAACAATTTTGTGTAATTTAAAAATTTAATTTCTCGTAAACTAAATCGAAATTCAAAAAAAGGGTGACGGGGTGCAAAACTTCGTCCATGGCCTTGCATGCCTTCAAAGGTGGCGCAGTGGTCTAAGCGATGGCCTCTGATCATTCGTCCGAACGGGGTCCGGGTTCGAATCCCGAGAGGCATGGATGTTGTGTTTGTCTTACGGCACTGGTTCTCTCCCTTCCCTGGAACCAGTGATCCTGAATTAGGGACGGGCGACTGCTTATAGGCCATTGAGTTGCTCACGGTGGTCGTTAAACCCCCAATCAAAAAAAAAAAATGCCTTCAAAGTTTCGTGGTTATATTGCGGTTAGTGTGTCGAAACGCGAACTGATAGCACTTTTTTGCCTACCTTAATTTTGAAATGCAATAGCTCTTGAAGTATCGCGAGAATCGAAAAACGGTTTATTTCAGCATGTTCTACAAATAATTCTCTACAAACGATGTAAATTCCATGTTTTTGTGCTCAATACTTTTTGCGCTGCGAGCTAGGAAAGCGCAAGCGTCACGAAAATTCTGAAGCAGCGGCAGTTACTTTTTTTTTTTTTTTTAGAATAGAGATTTAACAGAACTGCTCTCTTATAGTTTTTGTGTGTTATAATTATACGGTACATGATTAAGAAGTGTATGTAGATCCCGTATCGTGATTACTTGTTTCAAACTTCGGCGCAATAATTTTTCGCTCTGTCAGCCCAAGGGGGCAGGGGCGGGACTTATCGACCCTCCCCGTTTGTGTGCTACTGAACTTAAAACACTAATAATGTTTGTATTGAAAACAGTCAATAGCTCAAAATATTGTTGAAAAGTTAACAGCCGGTAATAAAACGTTGTAGATGGTAGCACACTGTAGCAATTCAACAATCATGTATCAGACTCCTAAAAAGCAATGGAACACAGTAGCAACTGTGACGCAACCTACAACGTAGAACTACGTCAACTGTCACTATTTCATGGCACTATCTCACTGGTTCTACGTCCTTAAAGTATACAACGAAAAACAGTTAACGGAGCATTACGTTGTACGTTGTGGCACAGTTACTACTGTGCCCCTTTGATTTTTTTTTTTTTTTTCGATATAAAACTTTTTAGAAACAAAACGAAAGAAATGTCTTAATTTATTTACTTAAAATCAACTTATACTATATACAATTCATAGTAACTTATGCTGATTATAAACTAATGTTAGTAGAAGGAGTAGTATCATCGTCGTCAGTAGATTTATTTGCTAGAATTGTTTCTGAAGAAATGGTTCTTCAGAAACAGTTTTTCAAATTCCATAGTTTCATTGATATAAATCTGGCAACCCCCATAGGCCTCGTAAGCCCAGATCAGCTTTCGCAAGTATGTCGTCGTTTAAATGTAGGACTTCCGTCCAAAGTGGGTAGATTTAGGTCCCAGCCACCTACAGCGAGATCGCCTTTTGGGCAGGACGCAGAAACGGAAGGAATGAGAGCAAGTCCAGCGACTTTGACAGAACAGTTTGTAGTGAGATTAGAGTACAGTAGATGGCGCCACCATACAAGTACGATGTTGCCCATAGAGGGGTGAGAGAATTTCAGGGTGGAGGGCGTAGGAAAGGATACCCTTTTAACCAGTGGGTCCAGCCTTGTCATTTAACGTACTCGTCCGATGCACGGTGCGTGTACGCACTTTGCAAGATAAGGATGTCGCACACATTGTCGAAGATTCCCTGGGGGCTATTTGATCATTACTACAACTTTGAGCAACTACTGTCAGCTGCATTCAGTCCGTTTGTTGTGGTACCAAAGGTCTGAACTCCGAACCAGTTGGGAATCTGACTCCAGGTGAATTCATCGAAAACGAAATCATCGAACGAGAATTATTTATCGAAGACGAATTAATCGAAAACGATTTCATCGAACGTAGAATTCATCGCAGCGAAAACTTTTCGATAATCAGGGCTTTAAATGAAATTATCGAATGCAAAATCATCGCATCGAAAGAGAAATCACTAAGAGGAGAAAAACATGGTAGGGTAAGCTTTCCGAAAATTACGAGTAAAAGAGTGGTGGGGAAACGTTGCCACAAAAGCATTAGGGGATAACATGAAAGTTGCATGTTTTATTTCTTCGTGTCCACTTTCATGTATGATTACCATAATACCGTAAGGGGGTCCTACAAAAATAATACTTTTCTTTTAAGATTTCACCGTAGTCCCCTCCCAAATATTACAATTATTTTTTTTTGCTGTCACTTCACCGTGCTCATTCCGCGTGATTTAAATGGGAAAACAAATTATTTGCATCGAGGCAGCTTTTCTACCAGGCATTGAAAATATGGGCATTGATATTTATAAATATGTATACACAGTCGGGTCACATTATTGTGACAAACTCCTACTTTTGACGTCAACAGCGCGTAGCCAATTAACGTTGGCACGTGTCGTCAGCTAGCTTGAAGGGTATATAAGGTGTGCTGTGGGCATTCGCAAAATATATCATTCTTTGCTGTCATGGATAAAAAGAGCGATTTGTCAGATTTGCGAAAAGGTATGATTAACGGCTTTCAGGCCAAGGGTGGCAGTATCTCTGAAACAGCGCAGTTTGTGAACTGTTCGCGTGCTGCTGTGGTTAAAGTGTATCGTGATTGGAGAAATGGAGTCATTGCGAATAAAAGACGTGGAAACTGCGGAACACCACGTGCCATTGATATGAGAGTTAAACGTCGGCTGCTAAAGTGCGTGAGGGCCGATCGACACGTTACAATAGAGCAACTCAATGGCCGAATGAACCAGGGGGCTACCGGAAGTATGTCTAAAACGACAGTATAGCGAACCCTCTTGCGTATGGGGCTCTGATGCAGCCGGATGGTCACTGCATCTATGCTAACGAATGTGCATTGGCAGGAAAGGCTTACATTTGCACGGCAATATCGGAATTGGACCTACGCTGGTTGGCAAAGGATTGCTTTCTCCTTTGAGCCACATTTCCTGCTTCATCGAACGAATGGATATTGGCGTATAAGGTGAGAAACATCGCAGAACAAACACTCTTCAACCATTTCTGGAAGAAAATAAACTAGTGGGGGCAGCGCTATGGTCTGGGGAATGTTTTCGGGGCCTTCCCTGGGTCCACTCATAAATGAAGTAGGCACTATGAACCGAATTCGTTATGAATCCATCCTTTCAGACCACGTATATCCATGAATGCGAATTGTCTTCATTGGGGCGGATGGGATTTTCCAGAACGACAATGCTACGTATCACACAGCTAGAAATGTCCGAGAGTGGTTGGAAGAGCACGACGAAGACTTCAAAGTACTTCCCTGGCGTCCTAATTCCCAAGACTTAAACCCAATTTAGCATGTGGGACCACCTCGATCGTGTTGTTCGCTCTATGGATCCTCCACCACGCACCTTCGAGCAGCTGTCAGATGGAACTGCAGTCAGCATGGATCCATATACCTGTAAACAGCCTCCAGCACCTTATTGAGTTACTCCCAGCCCGTCTAGCTGCTGTCCGCGCTGCACACGGCGATTACTCTGGATATTAGCTGGTGCTCACCATAATGTGACTCGACCTTATATATATGTATATATAACTTATATAATATTTACAAGGGGCATCCTGAAAGTAATACCTCCTCCTTAATAACTGTTGAAATTTTGAAGCTACACTGACGGAAAAAAAAATTCCAACACCAAGAAGGGGTTGTGTTAGATAAACGACAGTTGGTAAGCGGTGAGAGTACATCTGTAAGATGACGTCTATGCAAATTTCGCGCTCAGCGCATACGTCGCTAGTAGCGCCCCTCGGAACATGCAAAGCAGGTTTGCTGTAAATACGCGCTGTAACGTTCGTGAGCGTTAGTTATCGTTGAGATTCGACGTAGTGTGTTGATGTTAGTCAAGAATGCCTTTAAGACGACGAAGAAGTCATTATCAACAGCTCACGGAGTTTGAACGAGGTCGTGTAATAGGACTACGAGAAGGTGGATTTTCGTTTCGCAAAATTGAGAACGACTTGGCAGGAATGTAGCCACTGTGCATGATTATTCGCAGCGGTGGTCAAGAGAAGGTCCTGCCTCAAGAAGACTGGGTTCCGGCCGGCCACGTGGCACTACTGAGAGGGAAGACCGCCGTGTACGGCGTATGGCCGTGGCGCATCGTACCGGGTCTGCGGCAGCAATTCGAGCAGCAGTTGTCACCACAGTGACACAACGACCTGTTACAAATCGGTTACTTGAAGGACAGCTCCGAGCCAGACGCCCTGTAGCGTGCATTCCACTTACTCCAAACCATTGCCGTTTGCGACGTCAATGGTGTCAAGCTAGAGCTCATTGGAGGACGGAGTGGAGATCTGTTGTGTTTTCTGATGAAAGCCGGTTCTGCCTGGGTGCCAGTGATGGCCGTGTGTTGGTTAGAAGGAGGCCAGGTGAGCGCCTGCAACCAACCTGTCTGCGGCCGAGACACACTGGACCTACACCTGGAGTTATGGTCTGGGGAGCAATTTCCTATGACAGCAGGAGCACTCTCGTAGTTATCCCACGCACCCTGACGGCACAGTTGTACGTCGGTCTGGTGATTCAACCTGTTGTGCTGCCATTCATGAACAGCATTCCACGGGGAGTTTTCCAACAGGATAACGCTCGCCCGCATACCGCTGTTGTAACCCAACGTGCTCTACAGATTGTCGACATGTTGCCGTGGCCTGCTAGATCACAAGATCTTTCACCAATCTAGCACGTATGGGACATCATTGGACGACAACTCCAGCGTCACCCCCAACCAGCATTAACCGTCCCTGTATTGACCGACCAATTGCAACAGGCATGGAACTCCATCCCACAAACTGACATCCAGCACCTGTACGACACAATGCATGAACGTTTGCGTGCTTGCATTCAACATTCTGGCGGTTACACCGGTTATTAATGTACCAGCATTTCACATTTAAAATGGCTCTTCTCGCGCTTACAATAAGCTGTGATCTTGATACCTTAATAGATTAAATATGTTACCTATACAAATGTATTGCCGCCATTTCATTCCTCTACAACTATTTTTCGTGGTGTTGGGATTTTTTTCCGTCAGTGTATTTTAATGAAGCTACACTGACATCTACTATGATATGTTACCAATGCGGGAACAGATTTTTTCAGAATCGGAAATAAAGATCATTTATGACAGAGAAAAGCAGCGAGCCGTAATTGAATTCCTGGAAAATGAGGGATGTGAGGCTCCCGAAATCCACATAAGAATCCTGGTGGTGTATGGACCTAACAGAATCGATATCAGTAATGTCTGAAGACGGATGAAGGAGTTTCGAGAGGGAGAAAGTTCAGTGTCGGACAAACAACGGATTGGAAGACCCGCAACTGCAGTGACAGATGCCAATAAACAACGAGTGAAAAACCGCATTACAGCTGAACGCCGTGTCACCATCCAGGAGTTGTGTGATGGAATTCATTGTCGTCATGGGGCTATGGAAACATTTATTAAGGATCTGGGCTGCAGAAAAAAAATTTCAAAGTGGATCCCAAGAAACCTGACCAGTAAACAATGTGAACAAAAGGTGAACACGTGCCGGAACCTCTTGGACTGTTATGAATGGAAGGATGAGGTGTTTTTCTCTAATGTTGTGACTGGGGATGAAACTTGGGTGTTCTTTCAGGACCCAGAAACAAAACGTGCGTCAATGGAATGGCACCGCACATCTTCCCCTCGACAGAAAAAGGTGAAAACAACTCGTTCCGCAGGGAATATGAAGGTGTCAATTTTCTGGGACAAACGTGATGTCATTTTGACTGATTTCCTTGAACGAGGTGCAACAATAAACAGTGGTCACTATGTGCAGACATTGAAGAAGCTAAAGGAAGCTATCAGAAGGAAAATACGTAACATTCCACTGCACAGTGTTGCTTTACACCATGATAACGCACGTCCACACACCTCAATGGAGACTTCATGGGCTATTGCTAAAATGGGGTGGGAGGTGATGCCTTGATTTGGCTCCCTCAGACTTTTTCCTGTTTGCCCCTTTGAAAAACACCCTTCATGGGGAACGTTTCGACGATGTGACAGACGTTAGACTGTGAACTCAGGGGTAGAACTGCAGCCTCAGGAATTTTTCCAAAATAGATTTCACCGATGGTCTCAAAGACTGCGAAATGTACACTGAAGAGCAATTGAATTAGAGATACCTGTTTAGTAACGTGTAGCACCACCTTTCGCCCTGATGACGGCGGCGATTCGTCTCGGCAAGGACTCTACAAGACACCGGAAGCGTTGGGAAGCCATACGGATCTACGACACCTGAACAAGCTCCCACAGTTCACGAAGATTTGATGGAGGGGATCAGAGCCTAGAACATCTCTCTCGATGGCATCCCAGATGTTCTCGATGGGATTGAGGTCAGGTTACCTAGCTGGCCAAGGAAGCCAGGTTACGTCGCTGGAGTGTTCATCCAACCATTCCGATACAATTCTGGAGCTGCATTGTCTTGTTGCAGGATGAGGTCCCTAGTGGGATGTTGAAGACGCACAAACGGGAGCAAATGGTCGCCCAGAATATCCCGGTAACGTTGACCTTGAGGGACGATGTCACACGTACCAGGGGTCTCATTTCAATCCACGTAAACAGTCCCCATGCGAAAATGCTACCCCCACCAGCTTGAAGATTACCCTGCTGGCAAGAAGGATCCATCGCTTCTTGTGGTTTGTGCCGTACTCGTATCCTGCCATCCGCATGTACCAACGTGAATCTCGACTCATCAGTCCAGGCAACATTTTTCCACATGTCTAGGGTCCAGTGGCGATGTTCCCGCGCCCATTCTAATCTTTGCACCCTGTGATGTGCGGTCAGCAGCGGTACCCTCGTGGGACGATGGCTACTGTACCCCACAGCGAGGAGATGGTTTTAGATGGCGTGGCTGCTTACACGTTTTTGTGCACCAGCGTTAAATTGCCGAGTGATTTCTTGCACTGTGGCCCGTCTATCCGCTGTTACAATGCGAGCTAGCCAACGATGGCCTCGCTCATCCACACGGTGTTGTCCACGGCAGCTGGCCTTTGCAGGGGTGGTTTTACCGGATTCGATGCACTCACGGTGCACCCGTGACACAGTGGCTCGTGAAAATCCCAGTGCCTGCACGACTTCCGAGATGGTGTGACCCATTCGCCGGGCCCCGAAAATTTGCCCACGATCAAATGCGCTTAGATCCTTCGTCCGACTCTTACTGATTCCCGTCGCATCACTCCTGATTTTGTTGGATCGCTGCGTGCGTCATGTCGTTTCCGTTTACAGAGCCGCCCACAGCGCCACATTTGCATAACGCCAGCTGTCTCTAATTCAATTGCTCTTCAATGTATAGAAAGTGATGGACAATACTTTTGAATAAGCTAGCATTATTAACAATATGTCCAAGTATTTTGCCACCAAGTTTCACATTTTTGCCGCTACAAATAAGAATCTTACGAGGGACAAGGCATTCGTTTCAGGATGCTCTTTTTATGTATAAATAATTGAAAGAACGTGAGAATATGAACTGCCATAATGTATGGTTTTTACCGACCATAGATTCCCAGAAACATAGAGGCCTTAGATCCCGAGAAACTATAATCACCAGTCACAATGGTTTCGAAATCCTGCGCTATTTAAAATGCATACATTAGTATTATTATCCCAAACTCTATAATGCCACATTGCAAAATGTCTTTCAATCATTGAACTGGGAAAACAAAGGGATAAATGTTAATGGATATTATTTAACACACCTTAGTTTTGCTGATGGCCTAGTCTTTTTCACAACTGCCCCTTCAAAGCTGCAGCGTATGAGTCATGAACCTGCTGACAAGAGTAAAGAAATTGAATTAAAAATGAATTATCAGAAGACAAAACTGATGTACAATACTTTTACAGGCGAAGAAGATGTATCGCTTGATGGGGAAAATAATACAACGTGTTGCACATAAATAAATGCGTACGGTCGAATCACTCCTTTTATTTCACGCCCACAAACAGGGGCGGATTGGCCCATCGAAGGACACCGGGACTTATCCCGGTGGACCACTCGAGAAATGGCCCACTTTCGCGTATTCGCTTTGTCTGAATTCTTTGGAACGAACGAATAATACGAGAAATGGTCCACTTTCCCGTATTGTTTTTGGATTCTTTTTTTGGGGGGGGGGGGAAACGAATGGTTATTTTAGTAAGAATCGTTTACTTCATTTGAATTTTATGTTATTTGTTTAAAACGTTATTGTCTTTAAGAAATTAAGTTCCTTCAATCTATATACATATGTTCGGCGTTTGCTCTAAAATCGGAAAGCAAAATTCTCTCTGCTTCAAAGAAAAATATGCCATAGGACCAAACACGCTGTTATAAATAAATTAAGCTAACTACGGTTAAGCGTGGGTTGTTAGGCTTGGAAGCCAAAACGACGTAGGTAGATCTTACCCTCTTTTTGTAATCTTGAAAACGGCACTATAGTAACAATTTTGATGGCCCATCATCCCCACAGCCTTATCCACGTACAGATATAGAGCACAAAGCGATTCTCCGGCAGAGATGTTCCGAAATCCGTGTACCACCCACATTTATCTTCTTAAAGGGAACAAATAATTACCGGTACTGGTTCATGAGTCAAAATGAAAGTTCATGAGTCAAAATGGCAGTTCATGGGTCAAAATGGCAGTTCATGAGTCAAAATGGCAGTTCATGAGTCAAAATAGCAGTTCATTAATTAAAAATGGCACTTCATCAGTCAAAATGGCAGTTCATGAGTCAAAAAGGCAGTTCATGGGTCAAAATGGCAGTTCATGGATCAAAGTGGCAGTTCTATGGTCAAAATGGCAGTTCGTGCGTCAAAATGACAGTTCATGAGTCAAAATGGCACTTCATAAGTCAAAATGGCAATTCATGGGTCAAAATAGCACTTCATGAGTCAAAATAGCACTTCATGAGTCAAAATGGCAGTTCATGAGTCAAAATGGCAGTTCATGGGTCAAAATGGCAGTTCATAAGTCAAAATGACAGTTCATGCGTCAAAAGGGCAGTTCATGAGTCAAAATGGCAGTTCATGAGTCAAAATGGCAGTTCATGGGTCAAAATGGCAGTTCATGAGTCAAAATGGCAGTTCATGGGTCAAAATGGCAGTTCTTAAGTCAAAAAGGCAGTTCATGGGTCAAAATGACAGTTCTTAAGTCAAAATGGCAGTTCATGAGTTAAAATGACACTTCATGAGTCAAACTGGCACTTCATCAGTCAAAATGGCAGTTCGTAAGTCAAAATGGCAGTTCATGGGTCAAAATGGCACTTCATGAGTCAAAATGGCAGTTCATGGTTCAACATGGCAGTTCATAAGTCTAAATGGCAGTTCTTGGGTCAACATGGAAGTTCATGGGTCAAAATGGCAGTTCATAAGTCAAAATGACAGTTCATGAGTCAAAATGGCACTTCATGAGTCAAAATCGCAGTTCATTATTTAAAAATGGCACTTCATGAGTCAAAATCGCAGTTCATTATTTAAAAATGGCACTTCATGAGTCAAAATCGCACTTCATGAGTCAAAATGGCAGTTCTTGAGTCAAAATGGCAGTTCATGGGTCAAAATGGCAGTTCATGGGTCAAAATGGCAGTTCGTGCGTCATAAGGGCAGTTCATGAGTCAAAAAGGCAGTTCATGGGTCAAAATGGCAGTTCATGGATCAAAGTGGCAGTTCATTGGTCAAAATGGCAGTTCGTGCGTCAAAATGACAGTTCATGAGTCAAAATGGCACTTCATGAGTCAAAATGGCAATTCATGGGTCAAAATAGCACTTCATGAGTCAAAATGGCACTTCATGAGTCAAAATGGCAGTTCATGGGTCAAAATGGCAGTTCGTGCGTCATAACAGTAGTTCATGAGTCAAAATGGCAGTTCATGAGTCAAAATGGCAGTTCATGAGTCAAAATGGCACTTCATAAGTCAAAATGGCAATTCATGGGTCAAAATAGCACTTCATGAGTCAAAATAGCACTTCATGAGTCAAAATGGCAGTTCATGAGTCAAAATGGCAGTTCATGGGTCAAAATGGCAGTTCATAAGTCAAAATGACAGTTCATGCGTCAAAAGGGCAGTTCATGAGTCAAAATGGCAGTTCATGAGTCAAAATGGCAGTTCATGGGTGAAAATGGCAGTTCATGAGTCAAAATGGCAGTTCATGGGTCAAAATGGCAGTTCATGGGTCAAAATGGCAGTTCATGGATCAAAGTGGCAGTTCATTGGTCAAAATGGCAGTTCATGAGTTAAAATGACACTTCATGAGTCAAACTGGCACTTCATCAGTCAAAATGGCAATTCGTAAGTCAAAATGGCAGTTCATGGGTCAAAATGGCACTTCATGAGTCAAAATGGCAGTTCATGGTTCAACATGGCAGTTCATAAGTCTAAATGGCAGTTCTTGGGTCAACATGGAAGTTCATGAGTCAAAATGGCAGTTCATAAGTCAAAATGACAGTTCATTATTTAAAAATGGCACTTCATGAGTCAAAATCGCAGTTCATTATTTAAAAATGGCACTTCATGAGTCAAAATCGCAGTTCATTATTTAAAAATGGCACTTCATGAGTCAAAATGGCACTTCATGAGTCAAAATGGCAGTTCTTGAGTCAAAATGGCAGTTCATGGGTCAAAATGGCAGTTCATGGGTCAAAATGGCAGTTCGTGCGTCATAAGGGCAGTTCATGAGTCAAAAAGGCAGTTCATGGGTCAAAATGGCAGTTCATGGATCAAAGTGGCAGTTCATTGGTCAAAATGGCAGTTCGTGCGTCAAAATGACAGTTCATGAGTCAAAATGGCACTTCATGAGTCAAAATGGCAATTCATGGGTCAAAATAGCACTTCATGAGTCGAAATGGCACTTCATGAGTCAAAATGGCAGTTCATGGGTCAAAATGGCAGTTCGTGCGTCATAAGAGTAGTTCATGAGTCAAAATGGCAGTTCATGAGTCAAAATGGCAGTTCATGAGTCAAAATGGCAGTTCATGAGTCAAAATAGCAGTTCATGAGTCAAAATGGCAGTTCATGAGTCAAAATCGCAGTTCATTATTTAAAAATGGCACTTCATGAGTCAAAATCGCAGTTCATTATTTAAAAATGGCACTTCATGAGTCAAAATCGCACTTCATGAGTCAAAATGGCAGTTCTTGAGTCAAAATGGCAGTTCATGGGTCAAAATGGCAGTTCATGGGTCAAAATGGCAGTTCGTGCGTCATAAGGGCAGTTCATGAGTCAAAAAGGCAGTTCATGGGTCAAAATGGCAGTTCATGGATCAAAGTGGCAGTTCATTGGTCAAAATGGCAGTTCGTGCGTCAAAATGACAGTTCATGAGTCAAAATGGCACTTCATGAGTCAAAATGGCAATTCATGGGTCAAAATAGCACTTCATGAGTCGAAATGGCACTTCATGAGTCAAAATGGCAGTTCATGGGTCAAAATGGCAGTTCGTGCGTCATAAGAGTAGTTCATGAGTCAAAATGGCAGTTCATGAGTCAAAATGGCAGTTCATGAGTCAAAATGGCAGTTCATGAGTCAAAATAGCAGTTCATGAGTCAAAATGGCAGTTCATGGGTCAAAATGGCAGTTCATGGGTCAAAATGGCAGTTCTTAAGTCAAAAAGGCAGTTCATGGGTCAAAATGACAGTTCTTAAGTCAAAATGGCAGTTCATGAGTTAAAATGACACTTCATGAGTCAAACTGGCACTTCATCAGTCAAAATGGCAGTTCATAAGTCAAAATGACAGTTCATGAGTCAAAATGGCACTTCATGAGTCAAAATGGCAGTTCATGGTTCAACATGGCAGTTCATAAGTCTAAATGGCAGTTCATAAGTCAAAATGGCAGTTCATGGGTCAAAATGGCAGTTCATAAGTCAAAATGACAGTTCATGAGTCAAAATGGCAATTCATGAGTCAAAATCGCAGTTCATTATTTATAAATGGCACTTCATGAGTCAAAATCGCAGTTCATTATTTATAAATGGCACTTCATGAGTCAAAATGGCAGTTCTTGAGTCAAAATGGCAGTTCATGGGTCAAAATGGCAGTTCGTGCGTCATAAGGGCAGTTTATGAGTCAAAATGGCACTTTATGGGTCAAAATGACAGTTCATGAGTCAAAATGGTACTTCATGGGTCAAAATGACAGTTCCTAAGTCAAAATGGCAGTTCATGAGTCAAAATGACACTTCATGAGGCAGAATGGCAGTTCATGAGTCAAAATGGCACTTCATGAGTCAAAATGGCAGTTCATGAGTCAAAATAGCAGTTCATTAATTGAAAATGGCACTTCATTAGTCAAAATGGCAGTTCATGAGTCAAAATGGAACTTCATGGGTCAAAATGGCAGTTCATGAGTCAAAATGGAACTTCATGGGTCAAAATGGCACTTCATGGGTCAAAATGGCACTTCATGGGTCAAAATGACAGTTCCTAAGTCAAAATGGCAGTTCATGAGTCAAAATGACACTTTATGAGTCAAATTCATGAGTCAAAATGGCACTTCATGAGTCAAAATGGCAGTTCATGAGTCAAAATAGCAGTTCATTAATTAAAAATGGCAGTTCATGAGTCAAAATAATGATTAGACTTTGAAAAGGGTCCCATTTCAGGAGGTTGTGCGAATACCGTTGCGCAGCAGACAGTCCCTGACCAAATAAATGTAATTATCTGGTACAACACCCCATTTTGAGTATGATTTGATACACTACATTCAATCACGAGTAGGGTTGTAAGATTATTTCGCCCTTAATTGCTGTTAAAATTTGTTTACGACTAAATTAATTTTGCAATGCATATTTCAGCAATTCCATTTCATCTAGGATTTAACAAAATCTTTTTTATGAGAGAATTTATAAGGTGTTCCCCTGTGGGTACATGTGCTTCTGTACTGGACTACAAAACAAAAATTCCAGACCTGGTTTCTTCTACCCAATCCGCCCCTGCCCACAAAGATCTTAGCATGCGAAAGTTGCATAGCACAAAGAGTACCAAGGTACTCTCTTGATTTTTTTCATTTTTTGTGGTTATGTTTTGTTTTTATTTCAAATTGAATGCCGGATAAGCACCTGAAGATGCCCTTACAAATTCCTTTATTTTAATAAAGTACAGAGTGATCGTAAAGTCCCCGAACACTGAATTAAAAAAATTATTGCGTATGCAGTGAACAAAAGTTCAACCAATTGATTTGGCAACACGAGTCAGCAACTCGTCGAAATCAAATACTTAGCTTGTCGAATGGGTGAAGGAAATTGGCAGATTGCCAGAAATGAATAACCGGTTCCATGTGTGCTACGCAGTTTGCCCACTTTAGCGTCGCCATTTGCAAAGAGGCATGGATTTGACGAGGGAGCAGAGAATTTGTTTACTTGAAGTTTATTTGCAAACGCAGTCTTATAAACAGTGTATAGAAGAGTTCAGGAAAAAATTTCCGCAGCATACCGTGGTAAGTAAATCAACGATACGCACTTTACTCGTATATGATTTCGGAAAACTGAAAGTGTTGATGATATGCCTAGAAAAGGTCGGTCAAGTGTGTTAACGCCGGAAGTGATAAACGATGTTGAAAAACGTTTGCAACAGTCACCTACAAAATCGCTTCGTAGCTTATCTCAGCAAGTGAAACGTTCTTACGGCTCAGTACAGAAAGCGACTAAAAGATTGCAGCTTCATGCATACAAAGTGAAAGTTGTCCAAGAACTGAAGGAATCTGATACGCAAAAGCGCCTGCTTTATTGCCGTTGGTTTCCTAAATTTACTCGATACAACAAGGGCTTATTGAATAATGTTTTCTTTTCGGAATGTTTTTTTTCCTGTGAGGATATTTAAAGGAACGCGTTTATGCAAACAACAGCATGATCTGCAGTCCTTGAAAACAAACATTATTCAGGCTATAGCGGAAATCACGCCATCTATGCTGAAACGCGTTACGAAAAATATGTGACGCCACGTGGATATTTGCCTCCAGCAACACGGAGGTCACTTCCAGCACCTTCTTTAGGTCAACATCAGTTGCTTAAAAGTCGATGGAAGATGTATCACAGAGGCAAGTAAACTTTATGTATCTGTGTAATGCGAATAAAAATTGTTCAAATTATGGTTTCGGGAACTTTTCGATCACGTTGTGTATATCCACAACAATGAATTTAACGACATTTAAAAAACACTGCAATAAGACCGTGGCTGTAAAAAAATAATCCCTCGGAAGCAAAAAAAAACAGTCTTAGAGCTAATGCAAGTCTTAATGACACTTCAAAATTATCGCCTACTGAACCTCCTTTTTCCTCATGTTTTTATTTCATCTGGCAAGTTTTTTTTTCGGAGCTTTAACAGGTCGAAGGTAGAAGAAAATAATAGTTTTAAGTTTTTTCACCTCTAATTGATAAGCACCACCAGTTCATGTTGCGCTTCCACGTGTTCCGTCTCAGTTCTGTACTCTTCATCACATCTTAACCCCCTTCACAGATACAGAAGCCAACAAAAGCTGCTAGTTGCGAGTTCTAAGAAATAAATAGCCAATGTGTTCTATGACATAGCTCTAATGAAGCATCCAAATCAGCTTTTTCTAAGAAGTAGTTGCAAAAAAAGTGGCAAGGCTCTGCGTAATATAAAAAAAAAAAAAAAAAAAAAAAATTCCCACCCACCTTGAAGTTTAGTCAGTTAAGGTGCCATCATTAGAGCGATAATTTCGTGCAGCTTAGCATTTCGATTCAAGTTAATAAAATTATCCTCCGTACGGAGGAAGCCAAAGGTAAAAAATGATGAACAACATCAAGAAGTAATTGCTAGCGCATACGATATTTAGCAACGCAACCATGATTGGCTTGCGGTTCGGAGATCAAGAGAAGAAATGCGCTTCCGTAGCCGTTTGGACCGCTTTGAATCCTCTCGACCCATGGTTGAGTGGAGCCCACCGGCCAAGCAATTTATCGGTGCAAAGGGAGAGACTTATCCACAGATTAGTTAGCCTCGGAGATAAAGGGAGAACCCCAGCTGACCAGCCAACTAAGAGGAGCATCAATTCTGAGCTCTTGCCATTCATTCTTTCTGCTGTCAGGACCGCAGCCACGATAATCACGAGTCATCTAACAAGAATTCCACGATTTATTATCCCAAAACTTTTCTCTTTTTATATTACGTGCTTGTTTTCGAGAAAAAAAAAAAGATTTATAAAGTTGTTTCGAAAGTACGTGAACCATTCTCTGTAATGAAATCGCTCGACGGTGACTGAAATGAAAATTATTTTGATTAAAAATTCGCAGCATATGTGTTACGCAAGAGCGATAGCTGATATGAGCGCTTGAGTGACACGCTTTGTTTTACCTAACCCTTTCTGACATGGTAGCTATCAGTCTATCAAAATTTTGATTTACTGTATGGAAAATAGTGCTTTTAAAAATAAGGAATTTCAACCGGTTTAAACATCATACTTCTGCACCATCGTGGACAATGCCTAACGCAGAAGTTTTAATTTAATAAATCGATGAGCCAGTGCATTACGACCACCTACCTATTAAGCTGTAGGACTCCCCCCCCTTTCGCACGTAAAACAGCTGCCACTTGGCGAGGCATTAATTCGATGAGGTGGCGATAGGTGTGCTGGACTATCTGGTACCATAATATCAACAGCAGGCCCTCCAGTTCCCGTACATTTCGAGGGTGATGGTGATTTAGCGCGAATCTACTTTTCCAAGTCGAACCACAAATGTTCGATTGGGTTCATTTCAAGCAAATTTGGAGGCCAGGGTATTAACAGAAAGTCACCCGCATGTTCCTCGAACCCCCTCCTTGACGATTCCGGCAGCGTGGCATGGCGCATTATTCTGTTGGTAATGGCCATCACCAGCAGGGAACACAGTTGCTATGAATGGGTGAACTACGTCCGCAACGATGTTCAGATCCCTGACAGCTGTCACGGATTGAACTATTGGAATAATGGGACCTAAAGTGGCCTAAGAACACATCGCCCACAGCATAACACTGTCGCCGCTGGCATCTTCCCGCATAGCAGTTCATCCAGGTGCCATAGACGCCGTTGGTAATCGGCGTATCCGCGTTCGGTAGTCTACGTGATGCACCAGGAATCTTGATTCTTGAGACCAGGCCACTTTCTTCCAATCATCCACTGCCCAATCTCGATGATCTTGGGCCCATTTCATGCGTTGTTGGCGATGACGTGCAGTGATCACGGGCACTCGACTGGGTCTTCCGCAACGTAGGCCCATGCGCAGAAGGTTGCGATTAACTGTGTTCTGTGACACATTGCCCTGATCACAGCTGTTGTAGCTGCGCGTGATTTGTCGCACTGTAACACTGCGGTCGCTGTGAACAATGAACGACGGTATTTGCTCCCCTCTCGCATCAATGAGCTGCGGACGACACACTGCTGGACGACGGGACGTCGTTTGGCCATCTTTGCACCACTTTTGATACGTACTCACTGCAGCGGCACGTGAACAACCCAGAAGCCATGCCGTTTCCGAGATCGTAGCTCCGAGGGCCCGGGCCATTACAATTTGTCCTTTATCAAACTCCGTTCGATCGGCAGCTTTTCCCATTCTGACTCCGAATACTCTACTAACCGAAAGCCGGTCCTCGGGTTGTGTATATACTGCTCTGTGAACTTCACCTGCGCCACCATTCCGTCTCAAGGCGAGCTCATTTCTCTTGGCTGGGGTGGTCATAATGTAATGGCTCACCCGTGAATGTTGCGAAGGAAATTGGGAGATCGGTGTAGCATTTCGGAAGAAAGTAGCAACTTCAGGTAGAACGATCAAGATGAGATAAAGGCGTTAAAACTTTAAGCAGCCGATTAACTTGAACCAAATGGTCTTTAAAACAGAACTGTTCACACAACAGCTGGGATTTACGAAAGCTGCAATAAACCAAATCGTTTTCTGATGTCATCTCAGCGGCAACTACCACGAGCCTGTCACGGGAGAAAAGAGCTACCTTCTAGTCCTTTATTTCTTAAGACATGTTGTGGAAGGGCTAGTCTCTTTGATACGGGCAAGCATACCAATAGGTAGGAGCCAGTGACTCAAGATATCTTCTGTCTCCTTTCATAGGTTCCTGTAGCGTCACTCTCAGATTACATGGACTGGTACCTCGGTTTCGTGTTTGAAGTCACACACGACAGCTTTGGAAATCAGTCTTAAGCTTTGGATTTCGCGTGACGTCAACAGGGCGGGAAACGGATACAAAATTTTGGACCGGACCGGACACAACCTGAACCGGACGTCACATAATTGAACCCGACCCGGACAAATATGCTTTGATTTATATCATATATACAAAGCATTGAAAAAGTCTCTCCGTATTGGGTATCTTAGGTTATATGGAAATCATACAAATGTATGTACAGTACACTCACGGACAATGAAATTTGCGCGCCTGGAAGAAAACAAGCTGCAACCGCGAAACTTTGCAAACAGGTAGATTACGTGCTGGTATGCAAATGATTCACGTTTGGTGCGATTGCGCACGACCACACACCGTATGATGGCGCTGGAAGCACGAACCTGCAGCCTTTTAAACCGGCGTGTAGTCGATGCCACATGAAAGCGAAAAGCACCGGCCGACGCAAGCAAGATTGCAGTGTGACAAGAATACCGGGTTGACATCAGAGACGTCGATTTACGCAACTTGCGGACTTTGAGAGAGGCCTGATCATCGGGATGAAGACCGCAGGGCGGTCGGCTCGCCGTATAGCCCGCCACGTGGATCGTTCTGACGGTACCGTCCGACTGTGTTGGGAGTAGTGGACACGTGATGGCACTGCCACACGGCGGAGCGGCTCCGGACGGACCAGGAGGACCACCGGTAGAGAGGATCGACGGATCGTGGGCAAGGCACAAACGGATCCCACGGGGACCTAGTCCACTATATAGGCAGATGTAGCGGCTCGTGTGTGCCCACGAACCATTTCCCGACGCCTCGTGGAAGAGATTCTGCGATCCCAGCGCTCCTTACATGTGCTTCCAGTAAAACCGGAGCATCGCCGGCTCCGTGTGCAGTGGTGCTAGGCCAGACCAGAGCGACGTGGAAAGCCGCAGACAGGCAATGTGTATTGTTTAACGATGAGTACCGCTTCGTTTTGGGGACAAATGATCATCGTGTCCGGGTGTGGAGGTCCCCGGGTCAACAGCACAATCCCAACCTCACTATCGAGCGCCACACCTTCCCCACTACAGGCATTGTGGTCTGGGGAGCCATTGCCTGAGATAGCCGATCAGTTCTAGTAGTGGTACGTGGATTATTGATGGGCCAGCGGTATGTGGATGAGTTCCTACGGCTGCATGTGCTCCCATTCCTGGCAGGGATTCCAGGTGCGCTATACCAGCAGGATAATGCCCGCCTGCACACGGCTCGGGTTGCTCAAGACTGCCTACGTCATGTTCAGACACTTCGAATGGCCTGCCCGCTCCCCGACATGTCCATTATCGAGCATGTGAGGGACCAGTTAAAACACCGGCTACCGTTGTGCCGCACTATCCGGGATTTGGATCCCACCGTCCAACACGTGTGGGCCACTCTGCCGCAGGACAATATCATGCGTCTGTTGGCCTCGATGCCCGACCGTATTGCATCATGTATCGCCGCACGAGGCGGTGCGACGTGCTATTGAAGATGACCAGACTGCGTGCCACAGATCCCTCTGTAATTGTTCTGCAGCTTTGTATGTGCCATCGTGTGTGTCACTCATCTGTATCATTCATTTATATCATTACGTCCATAAAATTTCAGTTCAATCCGATGCTTCCTTCTTGGTGCGGAAATTTCATTGTCCGTGAGTGTATTATTGGAACGTATAATTTTCTCACTTAGAGCAAGTATTGAAACTGTCGTCCTTCATTTGCAGAACATAAATTAACTGTTTTACACATGTTTTCAAATACATTTGCGAGAATCAAAAAGTTCCTACGCAGTAATGTTCAGGCTGTTCCACCTAATTTTGATGAGCATACAGTTAAATTTTTTGAATTAAGTAACTTGATGTATGTTTAACATGAGTTTCTGCTGTTTTGTTGATAACATATCAAGCTTCAGAATATGTTTTACGGCAATACCAATTTTTACAAGTTTATTATCAGTTGAAAGTTTCCATAATGTGAATGTTGTTTTCATCATAGTCCCACAGGAGAAAAGAACACTTTTCCTTCTTAGGACACCCTTCGTACTGCATGGGAAATCATTTTAGAGTCCGCTGGCACCAGTGTGTAGCAAAAATTCAAAAGTGCGCACTTTTGTTTGAATTTTTTTTTTTTTTTTATATAAATAAAACGGAAATAAAACCGGGTTGAAATCAGGTTAGAAACAACTTGACCCGGTAGAAATTATCAACCCGTTTACATCTCTGGACGTCAGTGAAGGAGGGAACACATTTCTCTAACTTCTTGCCCGTTTAGCAGGTAATCAGCCGAGGATTTGTGTCAATCATTCGCCTAAACGGCCACTTTTAATAACTGAGCCAAAGCTTTCTGATGAACAGGTTCACTAGTTCTAACCACGTTCAGCCCACTTTTTAGACACTGAATATACCCGTTCGAGCTGATTGTAGCCGATTTTCCTAAACACGAGTTAATTCGTTCCAGTTGGTTAAAGAGTTAAGCTACAAATAAGATACAAAAAAAAATATTAGGTATCGGTCAATATGGGGGGAGGAAATTCCTTGCTAACATGCCGCATTGGTCTAGGCTTTACGTATGATCATTTTTCCGAGATGGGTCTGGTTTCGAACCCCGGCGAGGCACGGATGTTTTGTTTGTCTTACGGCACTGGTTCTCTTCTTTCTCTGGAACAAGATACCCTAAATTAGGAATGGAAGACTGCTTATAGTCCATTGAGTTGCTCACGAAGGTCGTTAAACCTCCAATGAAAAAAAAAAGGTTGGGAGATTGGTGTAACATGCAGCGAAGAAAATCAGGAAATCGGTCAGTATTTCGGAAGAAAAGCGCTTGTACGAATTAGAATATACGCTAAAAGAAACCCGTAGATCAAAGCAACAGAGGTAACGTACTCGAGAGAAAGAATTGCGGAGATCGGCGTAGTATGCTAGAAAGCGAATTAAAATATGGGTGCAGCACGTTGGAATGGAAATCACGAGGAAGGTTACGGTAGCATACCATGCAAGAAATCACAACATTGTGTCATAATTAAAGTTTAAAGTCACCACACTCGAATGGAAATCGCTAGAGCATATGCTCCGCAGGAAATTGTGGTCTTTGCGGGCAGTATAATCGAAAAAATCGTCAGATTGGTACAGGATGTTCGAAAGAAATAATTATGGTTAGGGTCCAGGAAAGAAATCGTTAGACCAAGGTAGTATACTTGAAAGAAAATTAAGAGTTCGTGGTATTATGTTCTGCCGAGATTTAAAACCACGATATTGGAGTATTATGGACTGGAGGAAAGCGAGACTTGGGGTAACATTTTCAGAAAGAAATCGAACTTTTCAGGCAGCATACCAGAAAGAAAATAACGAAATCAGGGTAGCACTCTCTGGTAAAATCGAGTTTTCAAGAGCAAATTGGGAGTTCATGGTATCAGAGCAGAAATGAATTTGAAGGGGGGGGAGCGCACTCAGAAACAGAATGATCGAAATATTCTCGAAAGGAAGTCGCAAGTTCGCGGTAGCATGCTCGACAGGAAATCGAAGGTTGTGGTGTGTGTAGGAAAGAAATGGCGACATCGTGGTGGCTTGAACTGTGCGAAATCTAGACTTGGGGGAACATTCTTGGAAAGAAATCGCATTTTTGAGGCAGCAAACTTGGAAGAAACTCACGAGATATGGATTGGACTATTGGCGGAAATTGAATATGTGGTGAAGCATGCTCAGAAAGAACTCGCGATATCGTGGTAGCTTGAGCTGTAAGAAATCTAGACTTAGGGCAGCATTCTTGGAAGGAAATCGCATTGTTGAAGCAGCAAACTTGGAAGGAAATCGCATTGTTGAAGCAGCAAACTTGGAAGGAAATCGCATTGTTGAAGCAGCAAACTTGGAAGGAAATCGCATTGTTGAAGCAGCAAACTTGGAAGGAAATCGCATTGTTGAAGCAGCAAACTTGGAAGGAAATCGCATTGTTGAAGCAGCAAACTTGGAAGGAAATCACGAGATATGGATTGCACTATCGGCGGAAATTGAATATGTAGTGAAGCATACTCAGAAAGAAATCGTGAGTTCGTGATAGCGTACGTAGGTCGCTCAAAAAGTACCGAGACTGATTTTACATGGGGCAAAAGTGTAATGCAGTGAACATACTCTTAAATACTTTCAAAGTATTTTTCCTCCACCTGAATGCACCAGCTCCACCTGAGTGCACCGGCTCCACCTTTCTATCCATTTTCGGAAGGTGTGTTCAAAGTCCTTCCTCAACATGTGCTTCAGGATACTCACCACAGCAATGTTCAGTTCAGTATGTGATGCAAACCGACGCCATCGAAGTTGTTTTGCTGCCCCGGTGGCGCAGTGGTCTGAACGATGGTCTTTGATCATTCGTCCGAGGGGGTTCGGGTTCGAATCCCGGTGAGGCATGGATTTTGTGTTTGTCTTACGGCATTGGTTCTCTCCCTTTCCTGGAGCCAGTGACCCTAAATTAGGGACGGGCGACTGCTTATAGCCCATTGAGTTGCTCACGGTGGTCGTTAAACCTCCAATAAATCAAATCAACATCAAACAAAGATCTTCGCTCTTTCCACGTTTATAAATGAGTCTCAGAAAAATTCTCATTGGCCGCCACCGGGAGTCGAACCCAGGGTCTTCTAGTTACGCGCCGGATATGCTTCCGCTACACCACAGCGGCCTCGAATTCCTCCAGACTCACACACGCTAACTGCCAAGCCAATTTTGGTAGGTTGCTTCTTGGAGCCCCGCACAATGCTGGGGATTCACCAAAGATGGTAAGCAGCAACTGAACAAATAATTACAAGGCGAATGAATAATTATTACAGAAATCCAACGTGGACCAGGAACATCAAACAAAAATCTTCACTCTTTCCACGTTTATAAATGAGTCACGGAAAAATAAGTGAGTTTTTGGTTCGAATCCTGTGTTTTTCCGTGACTCACTTATAAACGTGGAAAGAGCGAAGATCTTTGTTTGATGTTCCTGATCCACGTTGAATTTCTGTATTATTTATTCATTCGCCTTCTAATTATTTGTTCAGTTGCTGCTTACCATCTTTGGTGAATCCCCAGCATTGTGCGGGGGCTCCAAGAAGCAACCTGCTAAAATTGGCTTGGAAGTTAGCGTGTGTGAGTCTGGAGGAATTCGAGGCCGCTGTGGTGTAGCGGAAGCATATCCGGCGCGTAACTGGAAGACCTTGGGTTCGACTCCCGGTGGCGGCCAATGAGAATTTTTCCGTGACTCACTTATAAACGTGGAAAGAGCGAAGATCTTTGTTTGATGTTCCTGGTCCACGTTGAATTTCTGTATTAATCAATCAAATCAAGTTGGGTTTTTTCACTTCAGAGAACAGGAGGAAATCACATGGCGTCAGATCTGGTGAATACCGATGATGCGCCATCATTTCGATGCCTAGATTTTGGATAATATGTTGAGTAAGCAAAGCAAGATATGCATGGGTGATATCTCGATGCAAAATCCAACCAGTCTGTGCATATCCTGAGCATTTTGGGAAAATAGGTTTTTTTAGAGGACATTTGAGAACTTCAGAATAATGGGCACCTGCAACAGTTTTCCATCGGGGAAAAACATGGTCATACACAATTTCCGTTTTATTGAAGAAAAGTAGGTGGATGACCGTCCCTGCATTTGCTTCAACTTTTGCTTTGTTGGATCGGGGACTGTGGTTGTTTCCATTCGTGGTCGACCAAAATGGTGACAAAATGTCTCATCGTATGTGACGACTCGATCTAAAAAGTGTGGCTCACGTCGCAGCCGGCACTTCCGTTGGTGACAAGTGATAACACGATCTGCCTTGTGTTCATCAGTGAACAAGTAGCGAATCCATTTAGCCTCGACTTTTCGGTATCATAACTGGTTTCTCACAATATCCTCAACGGAACCATAGGACATCAGTATCACATTAGCAACCTCCTCAATGGTCATTCGGCGGTTTTCGCGCAGAAGTACCTCGATGGTGTTGATATCAACCTCCGTAGTCGATGTCGAAGGCCTAGTGGAGCGTGACTCATCTTCCACACACTCTTCACAATTAACAAATTCCTTGTGCCACTCAAAAACTCTTGCACGGGACAAATCATCTGTCTTATAGGCTGTTTTAATCATTTCGTGCGTTTCTATGGCAGTTTTTATTCAAACGCACGCAAATTTTTATAGCTTTGCTCCAGTTTCAGATCCATACTGGGTAACAGAAACATGTTGGAACCACACGCCGTCTACTACTAGAAATAATTAGCGGAGCACTGCAACAACGCGTCGTCACGTGACTGATCTTGTAGGCATTCCAACAGGGAGCTGCATTTTTCTGCGTGGGTTTGTTTTTGCGCTATGACGTCAGTCTCGTTACTTTTTTTGAACGACATACGCACTAGGACGTAAATGCAAATTTTTGGCGGAAGAATACTCTGAAGGAAACTGAATGATCAAGTTATTATAGTGTAAAAGAAATCCAAAAATGCCGGCTTCATTCCTGTTTTAGAACGATGCGTTCGATACATCCGTAGAATTTGCCTTATGTGTAAACAGAAGAGGATTTAAACAATGCAGCGCCCTAGGCCAAGAATAATCAGAAGCACTCAAATATACGTATTTTAATGTAGAAAACTTTTTTCTAATTTGAGTTTCATATTTATATTAAATATAGATTATTTTTATCCCAAAAGAATCAGCATTATTTCAATAATTCTGTAGAATTTTAAGCACATGCATTATTTAAAACTGGGAATTGAAATAAAAAATTTAAATAACGTGTCCTAGTAATTTTAATTTTGAAACCTCATTTCACTGTCAAGTTTTATATTTGCAAATGAAATTCCGCGATTTTAGTGTACTTGTGAAACAGTTGCTAGCAAATTTTCATTTAAATTTTCAACGGAACCAATACGATTATATTTTAATACATAGTGCATCTGCGAGTGCCCACTGTAAATCGAGCCCACTGTAAATCGATTTAATGAGTGAGAGAAAGAGGAAATGAGTAAACATAAATTAGTAAAATTACTTACAACTAAAAATTTTTTCTAGATTTCTTTGTGGGCAAAATCTTCCACTACATCAAGAAATACCAATGTTTCTGCAATGCTTGAATAAAGAGACAAAGCTACAAATGCACTATTTTTTTCCAAAGAACTTGATGTGTTCAAATAATTATAAATGGTTTTAAAAAAAACTAAAAACTTCGTTCTTCAGAGGCGTTGCTGATGGCGTTACACTGTTAATTCCTTAGGATGACATTAATATTTGGAAAAAATTATTATATTCTATTTTGCCTAACAGCGGTGCAAGATATCCGTAAAAGAAACACTTTAATTTGTCACTGGCCCATCTAAATTATGCAAACATTTGTGGAAATTCTGATATTTTTGTTCGAATTCAGATGCAAACTTCAAACTACAATGTAAAAAATAAGTGGTGTGAATTCACAGAAAATTCCTGGAAATAACGTGCGCCAAAGTTGCCGATAGGTGTCCATCATTTGACGAAATTTCCGTTTATTACGTTTTCCAACCATATGTTGAAGAAGCGTATGTGCTCCAGCTTTGTCCGTCTTCATATCTGTCTGTATGTGCGCCCGTATGCACAATAACTAGCGTAGAAATGGTTCGATTTCGATGAAATTTTAGTGTGTTGTAGGGGACAGCCTGGGGAAGGAACCTTATTGAAAATGGGTGAAATGGGGTCAAAGGTCAGGACATAGGAGAGGGATCCATTCCATCGCCCTTATGTGGCATAACTTATGTAAAAATGATTCTATTGGGACAAAACTTTATCATGCTGCTCTGGAGGTATACTGAACTGGTTCTGTTGAATATCATCGAAATGGGGTCAAAGGTAAGGGCACAGGAGCGAGATTCATTCCACGACCATTATCCTCATAACTTAACTAAAAATGCTTCAATTGAGACAAAACTTCAGTACGTTGTTCCGGAGGTATACTGAACAAATTCTGGTTAATATCGTCAAAATGGGGTGAAAGCTCAGGGCACAGGAGCGAGATTTATTCCACAGCCATTATCCTCATAACTTGACTGAAAAGGCTTCGATTGCGACAAAACATTTTCATGTTGTTCTGGGAATATACTGAACTGGTTCTGTTGAATATAATCGAAATGGGGTCTAAAGTCAGGGCACAGGAGAAAGATTTATCCTAGAGTCATTATCCTCATAACTTGACTAAAAATGCTTCTGTTGTGACAAAACTTTAGTATGTTGTTCCGGAGGTATGCTGAACCAATGTTGTTTAATATAATCGAAACGGGGTCAAAGGTCAGGGCACAGGAGCGAGATTTATTCCACAGCCATTATCCCTATAACTTGACTAAAATTGCTTCGATTGCAACAAAACATTTTCATGCTGTTCCGGAAGTATACTGAACTGGTTCTGTTGAATATCATCGAAATGGGGTCAAAGGTCAGGGCACAGGAGAAAGATTTATCCTAGAGTCGTTATGCTCATAACATTACTAAAAATGCTTCTGTTGTGACAAAACTTCAATATGTTGTTCCGGAGGTATACTGAACCAATTTTGTTTAATATAATCGAAACGGGATCAAAGGTGCGAGATTTATGTCGCAGCCATTGTCCTCATAACTTGAGGGATAACTTGAGTAATGATTTCTGGTATGTTGGAAAGCGTATTATAATCAATGCATTGCATAATTTTACTAACTTGTTAAGAGTTCCCGTTTCTTCTGATTTCCGTATTTTGACAGGTTTTCCGTAGTCAGTAATTCCGTTTATTTCACAAAAGTACGTTTCGGGGTTTTCCATATTTATACAAACGTTTCTCAAAAACTTCAACTTTGACTTTTTCAGTCGCTTTCAAACCCTCCGCTTTCCCTTTGTGGATTTCAGATCAGCTACCTTTCATACGTGAACCACGTACGATACCAATGAGCCAGAAGAGCACGTAATAGGTAGCCACGTATAAGGTAGAATTTACAGTGCGCGATGATTTTTATTTTTTTATTTTATCAATGTGGGTGAATTAGTCATTTTATTTTCTGTTTAACTTATTGTTTTTATGAATATGTCCCTAACAGAACCCATTTAAGATGGGGGTTAGGGAGGATGCAGCCCTGGGCTCCGCATTTTCAAGGGGCACCAAAATTATGCAGCATGTTTGAAGAATTGATACAGTTGTACAGGCTTTTTTTTTTTTTTTTTTTTTTTTTGAGATAGCACAGCAAACGCTATAGAAAAACTGCTTTCCCAAAAAAAATTAAATCTTTTTGTTTTTTCAGGAATCTGCAAAAAAGTACAGTCGACCCCAGTCCATCTCAGATCTTTCGAAAACATTATGGATGTTTTTTTTTTTGCACATATCTGTAATTGGAGAAAATTTTCATACATTAAGAATTCGTTTGAATCATGATATTTGGATCATATTATTTTACCCACTACTACAATAGAATTTCAACAAGCTGAACCCTGGGGCGATTAAAGCAGAACTGAACTGGTATCCATTTTTCAACCATACATGTTTACATTTCCTTGCTAACACTGATTTGCCCATGAATCATGGGATACAAACCACAATATCGCGGAGATATTTTAATGGCTTCTTCATCAGATTTTGGGAATATTTTCTCCTGCGTATTTTTATTCATCCAGTGAAATCCTAGGTGTGCCACTAATACTGGGGCCCCAAAATACTGTAGAGCCCCCGGGTCCCCTGTCTCCTTAAATGTGCTCTGGTCCCCAATAATTTTATTTTGTCTATAAGAGGACTTATTACAAATTATATTACAAAATACTGAATTTGTAATAGTTTTTTCGTTGTGTTTATCGGAGCAACAGAATGTATTGTAATTTGAGATGTTTTTAAACTGCCAATGGTTTTCAATTATCTTTAAGAGAAGGTGAAATGTTCTGCTTTATGACAGTACTTCGCAAAAACTCCTAAATACACAATTTACTCTTCATAGCTATAATTGCTTTTGCCTGGAGAGTCTCACAGACACATACAAGACATCATGCAATCACCTGTACAATAGTTCCTTACGGTAACATAATATACATTGACGGAAAAAAAAAATCCCAACACCAAGAAGGGGTTGTGTTAGATAAACGACAGTTGGTAGGCGGTGAGAGTACATCTGTAAGATGACGTCTATGCAAATTTCGCGCTCGGCGCATACGTGTGGCGCTAGTAGCGCCTCGGAACATGCAAAGCAGGTTTGCTGTAAATACGCGCTGTAACGTTCGTGAGCGTTAGTTATCGTTGAGATTCGACGTAGTGTGTTGATGTTAGTCAAGAATGCCTTTAAGAAGACGAAGAAGCCATTATCAACAGTTCACGGAGTTTGAACGAGGTCGTGTAATAGGGCTACGAGAAGGTGGATTTTCGTTCAGCAATATTTCAGAACGACTTGGCAGGAATGTAGCCACTGTGCATGATTCTTGGCAGCGGTGGTCAAAGAAAGGTACTGCCTCAAGAAGACCGGGTTCCGGCCGACCACGTGGCACTACTGAGAGGGAAGACCGCCGTGTACGGCGTATGGCCGTGGCGCATCGTACCGCGTCTGCGGCAGCAATTCGAGCTGCAGTTGCCACCACAGTGACACAATGAACTGTTACAAATCGGTTACTTGAAGGACAGCTCCGAGCCAGATGCCCTGTAGCGTGCATTCCACTTACTCCAAACCACTGCCGTTTGCGATGTCAGTGGTGTCAAGCTAGAGCTCATTGGAGGACGGAGTGGAGATCTGTTGTGTTTTCTGATGAAAACCGGTTCTGTCTGGGTTCCAGTGATGGCCGTGTGATGGTTAGAAGGAGGCCAGGTGAGCGCCTGCAACCAACCTGTCTGCGGCCGAGACACACTGGACCTACACCTGGAGTTATGGTCTGAGGGAGCAATTTCCTATGACAGCAGGAGCACTCTCGTAGTTATCCCACGCACCCTGACGGCACAGTTGTACGTCGGTCTGGTGATTCAACCTGTTGTGCTGCCATTCATGAACAGCATTCCAGGGAGTGTTTTCCAACAGGATAACGCTCGCCCGCATACCGCTGTTGTAACCCAACATGCTCTACAGATTGTCGACATGTTGCCGTGGCCTGCTAGATCACAAGATCTTTCACCAATCGAGCACGTATGGGACATCATTGGACGACAACTCCAGCGTCACCCCCAACCAGCATTAACCGTCCCTGTATTGACCGACCAATTGCAACAGGCATGGAACTCCATCCCACAAACTGACATCCAGCACCTGTACGACACAATGCATGAACGTTTGCGTGCTTGCATTCAACATTCTGGCGGTTACACCGGTTATTAATGTACCAGCATTTCACATTTAAAATGACTCTTCTCGCGCTTACATTAAGCTGTGATCTTGAAACCTTTAATAGAGTAAATATGTTACCTATACAAATGTATTGCCGCCATTTCATTCTTCTACAACTATTTTTTCGTGGTGTCAGGATTTTTTTTCCGTCAAGGTATAATTAAAAGTTGGCGCACAAATGGGAGAGACGAGAATTAATATTCTGTGCCACAATAACCAAAATTTCAGGCGATATACTGTCCACAATATCCGATCTCGCTTCAGAACAAAATTAGGTTCTCGGTGAGAAGATTGAAATTTAATAGTTAATCAAACTTCAAGTACATTTCCACGAATCGCTCCTATTACTGGAAATTTTCCATCATAAGGATACGGAAAAAGTGAGAACAGAATTGTTCCGTTAATATACGAAAGAAACTGCGGTGAAGTTTCTGAAAATTCAGAATTTTCCGTTAACATCTCTAAAATACGGTAATTTACCGTCAATATACGAAACGAAATGGGTGAGAGGTTTCTGAAAATTCAGAATTTTCCTAGGGTACGAAACATCCGTGAAATTCAGGCGTTCTTTTCAGTCATTTCACCGAAAAAGTTGCATCCAGAATATGTTTCGCTAAGGCTGTGTTTGAATGTGAGTGTTAGGGTTCATCTTCTACTCTATATCTGCAGTGTAAATTCTTTTGTACACATTTTCTCGAAGACTGTTACTTTATAGCGTTTGAGATTTTGAGCACAGATTAAAACGACCCATAGATAATATATGCCACAGTTATTATTCCGAAATATTTGTTAGAATTATTTTTTTAATTCAATTTATCTGACTCGAAAGCATTCCAATTTGGCGCTAGATGGCGCTTAGCATAGCAGCGTTTCTGTCTGGAAGCAGCAAAATCTCTTACTTCTTCCTGATTTTTCTAATTATCTGAACCAAATAGAAATCATTGAATAGGGGTAAACGTGAGATTGGAATCTAGTCTTCTATAGATCATCATAAATTCTACTGTGCGTTCATTGTTTTAAGACAAAATGTGTACATTAGCAGAGAAACCCTACATTTGAGCTATAGAAACTTCGCATACTTACTGAGCTCTAACACCAAATAACGTCATTGGTTAAAACGTAACAGCGAGTATTTTGTTTTTTCATTGGGGAGCCAACGAGAGACCGCTTCAATTCTGAATATGGCGAGGTCTGCAGTGATTCGGTGACGCCAACTTCTAGGTCAGTCACTCAAGACGTAAACGCCACGCCCAAGGAGTGACTTTTTGCGCCATCTATCGCAGAAGATGAACCCTAACACTGATTCAAAGACAGCCATAATTTACGAAAAGAATCACGGAAAATGGCTCATGAGTTTCAGATTTATTTATTTTTGCAGTGTAGACTGCCCTCTGCGGAAAATAATTTATGCAGCAAGTTCGCTCTCTCCCCTGTCAACCACGCTTCCATGAGGCCCTTGACTTTGTCATTACATGGAGTACCGTTCCTATCGAAGACGTCTCACAGTCACATTCAAATTTTGTTAAACGCCTTGTGAAAACTATTCGCTTAAGACTTCTAGCATCCGCCTCTTACGTTATGAGCCTTCGGATGTCAGCGACCTCTGTTAAACAAATCTCTTCACCCCTCTCTTTTGAGTTCCCTTGCCGGGAAGAAGTAGCTTTTTGCCTAACTGAACTCACCTTATCACGTGATTCTTATCGCTCACGAATTGATACTTTTAATAATTAAATAAAATGAAAAAGTACTAATACAATAATAACATTAAGTACTAACTGTATTGTACGTTGGCGAATCAAAAAATAAGTAACACTTAGCGCCATCTGGAGTGGGATTTCAGTCAGACCTTGTGTGCTTGGGAGGGAAGTAGAAGTACGTCAGAGCTGCCGTCGGAAGTTTGTTTTAGTTCAATAACTGCGTGAGGCGTGTGCAGGGGGTAGTTCATAATGCCGCGTCAACTGGATTCTTACTCCAAATTGGAAATGCGATGAACCATTCAATTTTTGTGGGCTAAGCGCCTAATCTGTGCTGTGACCGGGAAAACGTTAAGTCTCTACCATCCATTGTAGAATGGTGCCAACAATTTTAAAGGGTCGCATAAATTTGACGGACTAATACCGCGAAGGCAGACCGTCAATATCCAGCACTCTGGAGCATGTTGCTGCCGTTGGGGACATGATACGCGATAACAGGTGTATGAAAATCAAGGAAATCGCCAGTACGTTAGATATTTTGGACGGGAGTGTGCATTAAATCATTCACGAGCAGCTGGGGTTTCAGAGATTGTGTGCGGGATGGGTGCCACGTTTACTCCCCGACCAGCACAGAAACCAACGTTTTCTGCCGTCTTTGGCTCTTCTGCGCAACGGTAATCTTCTGAGGGTCACAATATTTTGCGTCGAATCATCATAGGCGACGAAATGTGGTTTCATCATTTCACTCCTGAAACCAAACGATCGTCCATGGAATGGAAGCATGTCACCTCTCCAACAAGGAAGAAGTAAAAAGTCTAACCGTCTGCGGGAAAGCTCAAGGCGATTGATTTTTTTTTTTTTTTATTTTTATTGTGAAGGTGTTGTTTACACGTAATTTCAGCCAAAAGGGACGAGTATTAGTGTTAACTCATATTGCCAAACGCTGCGAAATTTGCGAAAGGCGATTAAGGACAGACGACGGGGTAAGTTGAGCAAAGGTGTCATTCTGCAGCACGACAACGCCACACCCCACACAGCGCGGAAAACAAAGAAATTGTTGCAATCATTCAAGTGTGGCAACATCCACCGTACATCCCCGACTTATAGCCATCGACTACCATTCGTTCATTAAAATGAAACAGGACCTTAGTGGACAACGATTCCAAAACGATGAGGTTGTAAAAACTGCGGTCCTTAACTGGTTGCGCCAAATTGGAGGAGACTCCTTCTGTACAAGCTATGGAAAAGTTAAGCACACGTTCCAATAAATGTTTACAGTCTTGAGGCGACTATGTCGAAAAATGAATAAATGTTGTACCTTTAAACTAGCATACATCCGTTGAGTATATCTCTTTAATTGTTCCATTTATTCAACAGTGTAACTAACTTTCTGATCCCCCCCCTCATCTCGTACTACTCAGCTTTTTCTGTAGGAATGTCAAATGCAATTTTATTACCAATTTTATTTTTCCATAATAAGGCAAAACGATTTTTGTCGCGTGTATTCCGATAATTTTGGCCCACCTCAAAATGCAATGGTGAGACATGGCACTGGTCGGCCCAATGTTACACCGAACCCTGTGCAGGAAAGTTAATTCCGGCATCTCTGTGCTCCAAGTATCTGAGTATTAATTATCTTTTTGTGTTAGAAAAAATTAGCAACGTTTATTCACAATTAACTGTTCATTTAATATCGACCATAGTTTCGCAGAGCGTTTGGTTCGGCATCACCAGGACAAATGGAGCGTAAACATTCAAATCATTGCGACATCATCCGACTTCTGACGGTCACCGCAACTCTTCACGGTTTGTCAACGACAGGACGTCTACTCCATTTCTTTCAAGCGTGGGCCGCGGGCCTAATGGTCAACGTTCGTGACTGCCACGGAGGAACTTCAGGTTCGATTCCAGCATTACGAACACGCGAACCAGTAAATATCCGTCGCGTGTGGGATGAGCGCTTTAAGGGCCGCGGATGGCCTAGCAGTCAACGTTCGTGACTGCAACGGAGATAACCTCCGGTTCGATCCCAGCAGGTACGAACCCTCAAAACACTAAATATCCGCCGTTCGTCGGATGGACACGCTAAGCTGTCGGACTCCGGGCACTTTCCCACTGAAAATAAGTAAGGGAGTCTTCCTCTCCCTTTCTACCTGAAACACAGGATGGTTTACGGGAGAAGCATGCTACGACCCACCAGTTGATCAGACACTGGAATTCGTTTCTGAAGGACGAGATAAGAGCGAGTATTCCACTGCTGTCTTCCTGGACATCAGCAAGCCTTTCGACCGCGTTTGGCATGACGACTCCTACACAAGTTGCAGGAGCTTCGTAGCCCTCGCCCACTTATTGAGCTGATTGGGTCGTACCTCAACAGCCGCAGTTTCACTCTTAAGATTAACTTTGAGCTTTCTTCGGAAAATAATATTTGGGCTGGCGTTCCTCAGGGTTCGGTTCTTGGACCAACGCTGTTCTCCATTTATCTGCACGACTTACCCAAACATGGACTGGTCATGATGTACGCAGATGATACAGCTGTTGTCATCAGGTCCCTGAACAAAAGCAGAGCAGTGAAGCTCTTCCAGGACTTTCTTTCTCAGCTGGAATCCTACTACGCTGACTGGCGGGTTAAGATCAATTCGTCTAAGAGCAGTGCGCTGTTGTTTTTTGGATCTCTCCAAAGAGAACCGAAACTCGTTATGTTTCAAGAGACAATCCCCTGGGCTTACCTCCACTAGGTACCTAAGGCTCCAACTCGATTGTCGACTTTCGTGGGTGACGAACACCAGGTACCGTACGAATAAAGCTAGACAATACCTTGGGCAGCTACTCCACTACTCCACCGGAGAAGCTTCCTTACAACACGGCACAAAGTACTGCTGTATAAGACGGTCGTCAGGCCGGTGTTTACCTACGCCTCTTCCGTCTGGATTGGTATTACTAGGAATCAGCGAGAGAGAATCGAGAGGCTGCAGAGCAGAGCACTTCGAAAGATCACTGGGGCTCCCCGTTGAACCCCACTTCGGAACCTGAGGAACAGACTTTGAATCGAGAAGGTACACGAGTTTTCCATAAGACTCGCCAAGAAGTTCTTCAAGAAAGCGGAAAGCCACCCTAATGGACTTGTTCGGGGCGCGGTAGATTACAACCCCAGCGAATTCCTTAGGTATCCCAGAACTAATGCGGCGATCGTTGACCCCACTTGACGGAGAGAGTAAGTATGTGAAAACTGGTGGGTGTTAGACAGGCCAACACCCCTTCTTTTTCAGATTGGCATCGAGACGGTGAAAATGGATTCTGCTCGGGCATTTGGATTTGGTCTCGTTAAGTTGCAATGAACCCCTGTTGTGTCGGTGGCCGGGTGGTGTTGTGGTTATCTGTGATGTTGTGCGGTTCTTGGTTCCCCTTGCTTCCCTTCCCAGTAGACAGGTGTTACGGTTCACAGTTTGAAAGATGTATCACCCTCTCCTTTCACTCAATTTTTCTGTTTGTCTTTCCTATAGAGTTCACTTACTCAAATCTCCCAGCTTCCTATTTCTAAGGGTAGTTTTACACCTAGGGTCTGACATTCCCTTCCTAAAAATTCTTCAAATATCATATCATATCATATCCTTTCTACCTCGCTTCCGTGCCACTTTCCTATCGAGCACTCTAGCCCAAATCTCCTAGCTTCCTATTTCTAAGGGTTGTTTCCTTCCCTTCCTAAAATCCTCTAATATGATCTAATCTTATCTGATGGGCACGTTAAGCCATCGGACCCCGGGTTCTGGCCCGCCGGTAATAAATAAAGGCGTCTTCCTCCTGATTTCTACCCCACTTCCGTGTCACTTTTCTATCGGGCCCTCTAGCCCAAATCTCTTAACTTCCTATTTCTAAGGGCTGTTTAAGACCTGGGGTCAGACACTCCCTTCCTAAAATCTTCTGCTTATGATTTGATCTGATGGGCACGTTAAACCGTAGACCCGATATGGCCCCCCGGTAATAAATAAAGGCGTCTTCCTCCCCTTTTTACCTCGCTTCCATGTCACTTTCCTATCGGGCACTTTAGCCCAAATCTCCTAGCTTCCGATTTCTAAGGATTGTTCAAGACCTGAGGTCAGACGCTTCCTTCCTAAAACCATCTACACATGATCTGATTTTTTAAGCGCGTGGATACAACTCACCAAAATCCGTCAGAACTCTGATGATGTCACAATAATTTGAATGTTATGTTTACGGTCCATTTGTCCTGATGATGGCCTAGTGTGCAACGTTCGTGACTGCCACGGAAAGAGCCTCAGGTTCGATCCCAGGTAGGTACGAACGCTCGATCCACTAAATATCCGCTGTGTGTCGGATGGACAGGTTAAGTCGTCGGACCCCAGGTACTGCCCCCCCCCCTCCGGTAATAAATAAGAGCGTCTTCCTCCCCTTTGTACCTCGTTTTCGTGTCACTTTCCTAACGTGCACTCTAGCCCAAATCTCGTAGCTTCCTATTTCTAAGGGCTGTTTAAAACCTGGGGTCAGTCACTCACTTCCTAAAATCCTCTACATATGATCAGATCTGATTTCATATGATCAGATCTGATTTCATCTGATCTCTCACTACCGCCGCAAAAGGATTCTCTGAAATATTCCGCCTCATGGATTTTGCGAAATTTGAGTTTAAATACGGAAAACCTTGAAACGGACTTTTCTGAAGTAAACGGAATTACTGACTACGGAAAATCTGTGAAAATAGGGGTTAAAAAGACGGGCACTTTTAAAAACGCAAATTTCATTAAAAGACGGACAGTTACCGGCAACTTTGCTGCAAGTTATTTTCAGAAATGTTCCCTGAGCTACCGGCAACATTGCTGCAAGTTATTTTCAGAAATGTTCCCTGAATTACCGGTAACTTTGCTGCAAGTTATTTTCATTAATTTTGCCTGAATTACCGGCAACTTTGCTGCAAGTTATTTTCAGAAATTATCCCTGAATTACCGGCAACTTTGCTGCAAGTTATTTTCAGAAATTTTCAGTGAATTACCGGCAACTTTGCTGCAAGTTATTTTCAGAAATTATCCCTGAATTACCGGCAACTTTGCTGGAAGTTATTTTCAGAAATTTTCCCTGAATTACCGGCAACTTTGCTTCACGTTATTTTCAGAAATTATCAGTGAATTACCGGCAACTTTGCTGCAAGTTATTTTCAGAAATTTTCCCTGAATTACTGGCAACTTTGCTGCAAGTTATTTTCAGAAATATTCCCTAAATTAACACCACTTATTTTTTACCGTGTGGTTTCTGACAAGTAAGATTTTAAGAAAGGTGCGAGAAGAATTTCATAAGTCTTAAGTCTGACGTACCTATGCGTCTCCTATATTTTGGGACACATTTTATATAAAACAAGCAATAGCTTTGAGGCAACATTATAGGCAAAAATGCCTAAATAATGTTTAGTATTCGATGTTGAATTTACTAGCCGAAAAGCAGAAATGGCGTTTTCTTTAACGCGTTCGTTTCAGCCTGAACCTAGGAGACAAATATTTTCTAAAGCTAAAGCGTCTTGACAATATTTATATCATTTAAAACCGCGAAATGCGTGTTGTGAATAAAATAACGCTCTTGAGATTTAGAATGAGTCGAATCAGGAGTATTTTAAGGAGAAAGATCTCTCTTCGTACGTGTCTCGGGGCTTAATGTTTGTCGAATGACTCGGAAGTTGGCATGAAAAATGGAAAGACTGCGTGTACTCAACACTTGAAACTGGGAACGAAATGCAAGTTTTAAAAAAACACTAAAGGTCTAGTAAGAAATATATATAAACATGTCCCAAAAATAAAGTCTGTTTCATGAATGTATAAAACAGATTTATGATTTATTACATGGCGAAGACTTAGTTTTGTTTGGTTTTTGTAAAGCGAAAACTTTCTAGACAACTGTACCACACTGCTGAAATTGTGTTGTAGGTTGCACCAAAGAGTGGTACTATACAAGCTTCACCACTTTCTGAGAAAAGATACACCATTGTGTGGTGCCATCAAAACCACCAACATGGTGCAACCTTGTACCATACCATAGTGTAAAGTTGCACCATATTATTCTGTTTTGTTTGCACCACACAGTGGTATATCTTTTCTCAGAAAGTGGTGCAGCTGGTATAGTACCACTCTTTGGTGCAATCTTCCACAACATTTTTAGCACTGTACTAATCGTAACGTTTTATTGGAACACTTACCAAAAATATCATCATCATCATCATCATCAACAACAACAAAAACAAAAACGGCAGCCATTAATTATCAATACATTACTGGGTACAGGTCCCCGAAGTCTTTTCCACAGCTTTCTGTCTTCATCCTTTCTCTTTCAAGTCAGTTCGGCACAATTTCGAATATCATTCTATTATATTTAGCATTCCACGTTTCTTGCTGCTGACACCACTGCAATCAACGCCGACAATTGTCATGTGTTAATGGTAGAAAACGTAAGAGCCGTCGAGAGTGCAGATTCGCCTCAGCCAGGCGTCTGGAAATGGTTCTGGAGGACACAGGAGTCCCTTGTACAGTCGTCACGTGTCTCTGCATATTGTACAAGAACGTCGTTGCATCTGTGCGTGCCGCTCTAACGATCCCAAGGTCCTCTATGCTGGTGGTATGTCTGGGTCATCCAGAGCCAGTCCGCCATGTTTGGGTGCCTTCCCGTCTCCGTTACTCCCAACATGATCGCATCGTACTGTCTGACCGGCCCAAATGGCTGCCGATTCGGCGCGCCTGCCACCTTGTCTCTCTCATCTCGATGATACGGCCTCGTTCAAACTCCGTCAGTTGCCCGTATGCACATCTACGGCGGCTCCTCGGTACATCTATCGCTCAAGGCTCTCACCTGACTCTTACCGTGCACTTCGGAACGAATATGGAGATGATCAAATGATCATATGTAGAGGATTTTAGGAATGGAGTGTCTGGCCCCAGGTCTTAAACAACCCTTAGAAATAGGAAGCTAGGAGATTTGGGCTAGAGTGCCCGATAGGAAAGTGACACGGAAGCGAAGTAGAAAAGGGAAGGAAGACGCCCTCATTTATTACCAGGGGGCCAGTACCTGGGGTCCGACGGCTTAACGTGCCCATCCGACGTACGGTGGACATTTAGTGGATCGAGCGTTCGTACCTGCCTGGGATCGAACCTGAGGTCCTTTCCGCCGCAGTCACGAACGTGGCCCACTAAGCCACGCGCGGCCCTAACGAATGGCGAGTCTCCTACGCGGCGCCTTATAAACTCCAAGGATTGCGATTGCAGCGCCGGTCTTGGACGCGCGGGCATGCGGAATCTCACAAAACTTTCATCATTTGCATGTCTACCCTCTCCGTAGTGATTCACCGAGTTTCGCGTTATTCGCGCGGATTTTTATGACAATGAGTCTATTTTTCTTTTAAGGCATAATTATAAATTGCTCATGAATATTGTACTGTTTCTTTCAGAAGCTCTCCATCCAATCTTTATAATCATAGTGGTTTCTTCTTCTATGCGGCCCTCGCTTGATATCTGTTGTCCAAGTTAGGTGTAGACATCAGTTACTCTAGATTTACCCCATCAACTCCAAATCTTCAGTGTTTGTAAAAGCATTGTGCACCAGTGTGGTTTTCTGTAAGTTGATTTTCAAACTCCCTTCTTTGCTTTTGCCAGCAAGTTCATCAATCATACTAATGTAGCTCTGAGTGGTTACATACAAAATTGACGATGTCGTGGGCAAAACGAAGGCTGGTAAACAATTTCCATTAATTTTTATCCTTCTGCCTTCCCAGTTAGATGATTGAAAGACTACCTATTATGTAGCATTTAAGAGTTTCAGAGACATGGTGTCACCTATCTGACTCTCTTTCTGATTTTTTAAGCATGGCGTCGTCGAACAACTGAACCTCTGCACTTCCATTTACATGAATGTTGGTAATAATACTCACGTATATACGTGCATTCGAAACCACATGATTTCGAAGACATTAAACTGCTGATGGATTCAAAGAACCAAAAGCCTTCTTCACAATCAATAAAGCTCACATTCATTCATTCTTTAAGTCAGTTCTCTCAGAACATACACTGCTGGCCACCCAAAATGCAACACCAAGAAGGAGGCATCCGATTGGCCTGAAATTCGCAGCATGCGTCGCCCACGAGAGGACATGCAAACGATTAGCATTGCAGGACATATTCAAATCATGTGCGCCCGGCACGACACCGAGAAGCACTATAAGAAGGGTGCACAAAAGGCGGGGTGTAAGTAGTGGAAGTGTGTTGTGCTGTCCGACCTGTGCGTGGGAAGCTTCCTGATACCTCATCGCAGAATACGGCAGTCATTCCAGCACGTTTCGGAGTTCGACAGAGGACAAATAGTGGTTTATCGCGACAGCGATTTATCGTACCGAGACATCGGCGCCCGTGTGGGGCGACATCCAGCCACAGTCAGACTAGTATGGATTCGTTGGGTGCAGGAGGGACGGACGGACCGACGTGAGCGATTGCCGCAGCCACGGCACACCACCGAACGCGAGGAAAGGCATGTTGTGCTGTGGGCATTGACGGCTCACACCGCCACATCACGAACGTTAGCGCAGAAATTAGGGTGTGTTGCGCAACAACCTGTGTCAGCACGTACCGTTCGACGTCGTCTGCAGGAGCGGTGACTTGTCGCACGGCGCCCATTGCTCCGATTACCATTGACGTTACACCACCGGCGAGTGCGGCGGCAGTGGGCCGTTAAACGCCGCACCTGGACTACGAAATGGCACGACATTGTCTTCTCCGACGAATCCCGCTTCTGCCTGCAACACCACGATGGTCGGATCCGCTTGTGGCGGCACCGTGGCGAGAGACTGTATGGCGCCTGCATTATGCATCGCCATACCTGTCCGTCGCCTGGCGTTATGGCATGGGGCACAATTGGATATGACACCCGCACCCCTCTGGTAGGCATCGCCGGTACACTCAACAGCCACCGCTACATCTCCAACGTTTTGGATCCTGTAGTCCTCCCCTACCTGCAGGACCTGCCAACGGCCACGTTTCAACAGCACAATGCGCGCCCGCACGTTGCACGCATCGTGCAACAATTCTTCATGGCCCACCAGGTGTCACTGCTGCCGTGGCTCTCCTGTTCTCCCGATATGTTGCCCATCGAACACGTCTGGTCACTGATCGGCAACCGAGTGGCCCGGCAAGCACCAACCGCGGCTACGCTTGATGAACTGCGGCAACGTGTGGAAACAGCCTGGACCGACATACTCCAAGCCCACATCCAAAGCCTCTTTCGTTCGATTCCGCAGCGTGTAGCGGCCGTTATTGCCAGCCATGGGGGCCACACGAACTATTGATGTCTGCGTGTTCCGCAAATCGCACGGGCCTGTAAGCTCAATCGTTTCATCTTTGTATCTGTTGTTATGTGTCCAGTAAATCTGGCTTTGCTATCTTGTGTCCTTCTTGGTGTTGCATTTTGAGTGGCCAGCAGTGTAGATATGATCTGTAATGTATGACGTACATACCACAGAGGTGACGCCCATGTAAAGACGGCAAAATTGTAATGGCAAACTTCGTTTGTGTAGTTTAATTGGGAAAACATTCCACTACGTAGCAGAAGGATGTGGGTTCGATTTTCGCCATCGGAAAATGGCTTTTACGCTGTAAGTGATATGGTTACTCCAGAATCCCTCTTGTTCTCTTGGTTGAGCAAAGCCCAGTGTTTCCTCCGAGCGATGCTACGGTACTTTAGCGAATATTTTGTAAACATCTGATGGAAGGGTGATGGCTCTGTAGTTCATGAGGTCTTAAATGTTCCCCTTTTTTGTGGTGCAGGATCGTTGTGTTATAGTTCCAATCAAAATCTTCCCTTCAATGACGTTGTGTCATAGTTTCTAAAGTCAGAAATCTTACCTTCAAAGACGTTGTATCACAGTTCCAAACATCCAAACCTTTCCTTCAATGAGGCATCTAGTAAAAACTTGGGTGAGCATAGTTTATAATTCTCCAGTGGCTTCTTGTACATTGCCCACTGTAATTTTATCTTTCACGTTTCATTTTGTTAACTTGAATGTGTAACTTTTGTGGGACGACTGAGGGAAATTTAGTGCTGATACATTTCTTAATGTCTGGAATAGATGTATCATCCTTTTCATAATATTTTGTGTAAAACTCTTTCTCTCCCTTCAAAATTTCGCTTGTATTTCTTGATAGAATACTATCCAGTTTTTTTTGTTTTTTTTTTGTATTTTGAATGCCATGGTCAGTTTTCTTAAATTACTGAGATTTCTCTTTGTTTTCTTAAGGGTTGTGTTTTTTTCCAATTATTTTTGTCACTAGTTCACAATAGAAGTTTATAAATAGAAGACATCAAAAATACAAAGCATTCCAGAAAACCTTGAAAAGTGGCAGTTTATTCCAAACATATTAATAAATAGGAGCTGTGCACCAATTATACTCAAAATAGTATAACTATACTAATGATCCGAATTTCTTGGCATAGAATAGAAATCAAACTTTCCAAGCTTTCTCACATCAGCCAGATGGCTTTTTCAAGGAAGGTAGACATCCTTCCTTGAAAAAGCCATCTGGTTTATGTGCGAAAGCTTGGAAACTTTTATTTCTATTCTACGATAAGAAATTCGGATCATTAGCATAGCTATACTATTTTGACTAAACTATATTGTTACGGGGTTTTAAAAATATTTTAGAATTAATTCGTCTCCAGTAATAATAGTAGGGAATATTTAGCAATCGGAGTTTCTTTGTCACCAAAGCGTCGTCAAAACTGAAAATCGATGGCGTCTTTAAGATGCAATATATCAGGTCAGCAACGGTTATTAGTAAGTTTTGTAAGACAGCCTTTCCCATAGAAATCGAGCTTGGTGCTTTTATATTGTTTTATTGCCCTGAGCAGCAATTAGTGCATTGTAATAGATTAGGGCATCCAGCCGACGTAAGTATTTTATTCCTCTTTCAGGCGATAAAGAATTCTTCTTTGAAACTCTTTCCTTCAAGCGAGGTGTCCAAACACAGGTATCCTGTTGAGAAAGGATTGAGACTCAGAAGTTTGAGAGAGGAACGAAGAAGGAATTGGGTGTCCGGATGGCCAGTGCGAAAGAATGAGAAAGTACGCAGAATCGGAGTTTACACGGAAGAGAAATAATTAAGAATCGGAATAAGTAGTGAGGCAACTGAAAGCTTTAAGAAACAAATATGCATTAAGATACTCGGTGGCAACCAACATAATAAGTTTTAGCTAATAATAAATACGTTGAAACTGCAACATTTCTCATATGCCATGAATGGAATACGGGATTACACCATATAATACAAATTTTGAAGATGATAATCCGTTTATTGGTGTAAATATGACAAGAATGGTAATTCAGATAACATCCGAAAACCTGAAAATTTCGTCGTGCTGGAGTTTTCAAATGAATCAAAAACTTGAGACTTGGTCGTTCTGGGTGATATAGCGGTAGCATACCTGGCCGCTATCTGGGACACGCGGTTTCGATTCCCACTCCAGCACGACGAAATTTTCAAGTTTTCGGATGTTATCTGACTTACTATCTTGTCATATTTATACCAAGAAATGGATTGTCATCTTCAAAATTTGCATTATATGGTATAATCCCGTATTCCATTCATGATTTATCTGCTCCTACTGGCAATCACGGGATAGGATTCTTAACCTTCCAGATTCGCTAAACATGAATGCTAGTTGTTTCGACTACCGAATCCTGTGATGGTTTTATTCAAATTAATCGAAAACTTGCGATTTGATCGTTCCACGTGGTGTAGTGGTAGCATACCCGGGCGCTATCTGGAAGACGCGGGTTCGATTTCCTCTCCAGCACGACGACGTTTTCAGGTTTTTGGATGTTATCTAACTTACCATCATTGTCATATTTACACAAAAAAAAAAAAAAAAAAAAAAAAAAACGGATTGCCATTGTAAGAGCGAAAGTGCTGTCACGTGTTGCAGCGCCGCCTCCTACTTATGTATCTGAGGCGTCCGCGCTATATGGTTTCTCACAACAACGAGGAAGTATTTACGCTTCTCAGAAACACTCTCTCCCACTCTGTTCGAGTGGACAAACGAAGCCTTCTCCACTTTAATATTAAATCTGTGATTCGGGAAGACAGAGTGACAACAGCTGAACGTACGGAATAATATTCACCTTTAGATATAATAATATCAAGAGGAAACTAGTTTGACAACACACAAACATTTATTTCATAACCAATTAGAAGTTAGACGGCGGCGGATTACTTGTCCTTCAACGTCAGGCCTCACTAAAGATTGGACCTGACAAGAATCGTGAAACGCGAAAGCTGGTATGATCTCTTCTTGAGGAAATCTCGCTCAGCGCTGAAGTTCTAGCATAAAGTCCTGCCTGACACCAGGTAAATCTATATCTCGTAAACTCTTAAGGGATAGTATTCTAACTATTCTTCTCTATCCGATGTTCCAGTCCTAGCCTGTGCTAAGTTCGTATTCTCTGTAGTGAAATATCTAATACACCAACGGAATCTCCGACGAGGGCCTATTCCGTTGCAGCGGCGATCTATCTCTTCTAGAATAGATGCTGTATAACTCCCCCGTGAACTTCGGTCGCTCTCTATCCTGGAGCGTCCCTTGGCCCACCACACAAAAAAGGCAAACGCGTTGCGTCTTCTTCTATTGGAGAACTGTTCCCTCCGTTGACCGAAAACAGACTCACTCACAGATCCTCTTCAAGGGACCTGTTAGACTCCCCCTCCACGCTGCGCCTGCCCCAAGGACGTCGGCGCTGACCTTGACCTCACTCTAACCTGTTCAGGTCGCTCGGCTCTCTGGTCACGTGGGTCACCTTTGGCGCCCTTTACCGGCCACACCCATGGGCATTGGCCCAGTTTCTTGCTGATGGATTTTAAAACTACCCTATGTGTCTTATTGGTCCTTCTCAGGTCATCCATTAGTGAGTGCCCCCTTTGAGAAAGTAATCCTACCGCCGAAGTACATCCGTATAGTAACACAATACACCTTGTTATGTTTATACAAAGGTGGATGGCAGTCTTCCAGACTTGTAGGCGTCTGGACGACACTAACAATGTACAGCGAAAGTCGCTGTGTCCTTGACGATACTATCAATTTGTCGAAAAGGGCCTCTCCCTTCTAAGGCGTGAGAAACTGAAGTCCTTTGTTGCAGTTCTCGACTTCTGAAAAAAAATAAAGAATGTTTGCCAACTTTCTGTCGCCATTTTAGGGCTTGCAATGCTTCTTTCGTCATGAAAAAGCAACATAATGTTCATCATTAATATTAATTAACATAGTTAATGTGTCCGTTCTTACAGTTATCTTCGAAATTTGTATTTCTCATCTATTTCTTCGTTGTATATTTTCTGCAATGAGTTGCAATTAGGCTTCAATATCGAATCCGAACGGGAAGCTAAATTCCATTTACAACAGCAAACTTACAATACCATGCCCTGCCGCCCCGGTGGCGCAGTGGTCTAAGGCGCTGGCCTCTGGGCATTCGTCCGTAAAGGGTCCGGGTTCGAATCCCGGTCAGGCATGGATGTTGTGTTTGTCTTACGGCACTGGCTCTCTCCCTTCCCTGGAACCAGTCACCCTAAATTAGGGACGGGCGACTGCTTATAGCCCATTGAGTTGCTCACGGTGGTCGTTAAAGCTCCAATCAAAAAAAAAAAATACCATGCCCTGTGGCAATGTAACTGTCGAAATTGATGTACAATTTTCTGAAAAAATAAAAAAGCAATAAGAAAAAAAGAATATCAGCAAAAACAACTATATCAACATTCTTGAACAAGGAGGCAAACCATCTTTTGACAGTTTTTGAAATAACAAAATTTTCAAGTTATTCTTTCACTTTGTATAAGGTAACTTCTGTTCGGCCGCCCCGGTGGCGCAGTGGTCTAAGGCGCTGGCCTCTGATCATTCGTCCGTAAGGGGTCCGGGTTCGAATCCCGGTCAGGCATGGATGTTGTGTTTGTCTTACGGCACTGGCTCTCTCCCTTCCCTGGAACCAGTGACCCTAAATTAGGGACGGGCGACTGCTTATAGCCCATTGAGTTGCTCACGGTGGTCGTTAAACCCCCAATCAAAAAAAAAAAAAAAAAAAACTTCTGTTCGCTTCTAAAGACATTACTGGTCTTCAACGAGAAGTTTCCATCTTATTTGGAGAAAAAACATTTCAGGAGACGAAAGATTGTATTTGGAAAACATTCGCAAAAGATCTTCACGGGACTGGAGAGCTCCTTGTGAATCTAGAGAGCGGAAAGAAACATTTTCTGGAGAATTGACTTAGCATCAGCAAAATCAGTCAGAAGCATAATTACAGATAGTGGAAAAACAGGATTTTTTTACTAAAACATTAATGAAGTAGGAAATAAAATGCTTCGTTATACCACAAACAGGTTCAATCGACATTCTCTCTCTCTTTCTTTGCTCTCCCTTGGGGTTAATCAAAAATACCTTCTCGGGAACATCAAAACAGTGGTTCCAGCAAGTTTTCGAACAGTCTCGTCAGCCATCGTACACTGTTAAAAATAAGTAATGTGAATTCATGGAAAATTCCTGAAAATAACGTGCAGCTATATGTTGGTAACAGTCTTCTAACGAAATTCCCGTTTCTAAAAATTTCAGTTTCTTCTGCGTTTTGACAGATTTTCCGTAGTCAGTAATTGCATTTATTTCAGAAAAGTCCGTTTCGGGGTTTTCCGTATATTTATACAGAAATTTAGCGAAATTTTTAATCTTGGCATTCTCAGATCCATTCCGTTTGCGCCTAGTAAGATTAAACCAGGGTCCCGCGGCTTTTTTTTTTTTTTTTTTTTTTTAATTGGAGGTTTAACGACCACCGTGAGCAACTCAATGCGATATAAGCAGTCGCCCGTTCCTAATTTAGGGCCACTGGTTCCAGGGAAGGGATGGAGCCAGTGCCGAAAGACAAACACAACATCAATGTATCACCGGGATTCGAACCCGAACCCTTCTCGGACGAATGGTCGTAAGCCCCCGCTTAGACCACGGCACCACCATCGGCTCGCGCGACTTTGCCTTCGGACGTCAACCGCTTGATCCAGAAACCCTCGTAAAGCGCAATCACGTATCAAATAGAACTCCAATAGCGCAATGACGATTTTTTTTTGGGGGGGGGGGATTAATGTGGATGAATTAATGATTTTATTTTCTCTTGGAGCTCATTATTTTTCTGAATAGGTTTGTAAAAAATATTTTTTTCTGTAAGACGACTTATTACAAATAACATATTTTTCATCGAGATTTTCGAAGAAACATTATGCTGTAAAACTTGATATATTTCAAAACTGACAATGACTCTCGATCACTTTAAAAAAAGGATGCATTGTACTGTTTTATAGTATTATTTAACATAAATCGTAAATATGAAATTTACTCTTGATAGCTATAATAGCTATTGTCTTAAGGGATCCACAGACTGATTGATACATAGACATCATACAAAGGCAGTTCCATAAAAACTGAGAGTAATTTTTTTGAGTTGGCAACAGTGCGAAGGGGAAGGATAAACACGCAGACGACTAACTGAATTAAGGAAGGTTCTATGGCTACAGTTATTAGCCGTGGCAGACGCTTCTAGTTTTGTTATTGCGCAGTTGTTTAAGGCACGTCTGCATTTCGCCATACAGCTATGGAGGTGAGTGATTTAGAGTTAAAAAGTGAAATGCAATGTGCTTTGAAATTTTCTATCGTTTATGTAAAACGCTTACACAAACAATTGATTTGATGAAAAAAGCTTACAAAGATAAATGTTTGGGTGTGTCAACGATATTTAGATGGCACCATGATTTCGAAAAAGGGCGTTTCACGGCAGTATTGTTAACACTGTTTGGGTAATCCTGCAAGAACATCGACGAATGACGTGGCAAGGCATAATGGGGTCAACTAATATTCTGTATTCCGCATTCTACGTGACAAATTTCTGCTGTATCGTGTGTGTTCCGGATGAGTACCTCATCACCCGACGAGAGAACTATTGTTAGCCAGAGTTCAGGTGTGTCATGAGTGGAAACAAATGATTGCAAAGGATCCAAACTTTCTAAACACAGTAATAACGGCCGATGAAACATGGATCCCTTATTTCGACCCCTTCACGAAGCCCGCAACGAGTGTACAGGTTCGCCTCCTCTGAAAAAGGTCCGCCAAATCAAATCAGCTGGGAAGGTGATGATGATAATTTTCTTTGATCATAAAGGTGTAGTCTACCAGCATACCTTTCCTTCACCAATTACTGTCAATGCTGATTATTACATTTCAGTCTTGAAGCGTCTGCGACGACATACATCGATTAAGCGACCGGAACTGGTGGGTAAGTGGACCATACACCATGATAAAGCCAGCCCACATGTAGCTGCTTGTGTTCAACAATTTCTTCCGAAATGCAGTATTAAAATCGTGCCACAGCCTGCCTACAGTCCTGATCTCGTCCCTGGAAATTTCTGGTTGTTTTCAACAATGAAGGAGAAGTTCCGTGGCGCAACATTCAACACTGATGCTGACGTCATTCAAGCTGTACAGGGGTCGCTAAAGCAGCTTCCACAAAATGCCTTCGCCACATGCTTTGAAAAGTGGACTGAACGATGGGACCGTTGCCTATCATCTGTTGGAAAATACTTTGAGAAAGAATAATATATATTTTGCTGTACCTAAACTTCTACATTTTGTGTGATTTTATTCTCAGTTTTTATGGAACGGTCGTTGTATATACTATCTATATATATTTCTGAGGTTGTTACAAAAGATCTACGATTTTTGCATAGCCACTATGAAAGGAAAATAAATAAAAACTAAAGAAAACACAGACTACACATGTATAAATACACTTTATTGACAAAAGTCACCGGCGACCCTATCAAAAGCAAATGAACGGATCCACTGCGTTGTTAAGATGCGCGGTACAGCTGCAAACGGTATAAAAACAAGCCTGCAGCCGACCGCGATCATATCGCACTGTGAGGTTGAGTGAAAATGCCGCGGTAGGAGAGAACTGACTCTGAGAAAGGAAAGATTATTTGGTGTTTTATTAGTGGGTTCTCCATAAGAGAAACCGAGAGGCGTTTAAACACACCCAAGTCAACTGTTTTGGATGTACTGTATAAGTGGAAGACACATGGCGTGCCTCAAGTAACAAAACTTACCGGCATACCAAAGAAAATCAATGATAGAGAATGTCGAAGCTTCAGGAAAGTCGTTACATCTAATCGACGGAGTACCACACAAGCCCTTAGACTACAGGTGAGTAAAAATGTTGAAATCTCGGTATGTACACGTACCATTCGCAGAAAACTTCAGTCCATGGGTACCGTGGTCATGCAGCTGCTCATAAGACTTTCATCTCCACTCGTCGTTTAGCATGGTGTAAAGAACATTTATCGTGGACCATAGATCAATAGAAACGGGTCCTATGGACTGATGAATCCATATACACGATCTATCAGTCTGATGGCCGTGTGTGGGTATAGCGGTAGACGGGGGAACGCTATTTACCACAGTGTACTGTTCCTATGGTCAAGTTTGGAGCTGGCAGTGTGTACTCGTGTGGGGGTGTTTTTCGTGGTATGGTCCCAGCGCATTGGTTATCATGGAACATCCTGTTAACCAGCATGTCTACCTCGATATTCTGAACAATTATGCCCTACCAACTCTGTGGGAATACTATGGAACCGAGCCTTGTTGGTACCAACAGGATAATGCACCGAGCCATAAAGCAAGGACTGTTACGGCGTGGTTTGACGATAATTCTGTATCGTGGGTGGACAGGCCAGCATAGAGCGCTGATCTTAATCCCATAGAGCACCTATGGGATGAATTAAAGTGCCGCATACATAAGAAGTTTTGAACCAAGGCCTACTACTAAGTAACAGTTAGCGGCAGCGTTATATACTGAATGGAATCGCATACCCATTGCTGTGTTCCAAAACCTTGTCGAAAGCCTGTCTCGAAGGGTCAGTGCCTGCATTAAAGCCAAAGATGGACCGATACCGTACTAATGTATGTCAATAAATGCTATGTTGTGTTTTTCTTCTATAGGTGTCCGGTGACTTTTGTCAATATAGTGTATATACAATATTATATACATACTGTATAAGATAGAGTTTGGGAAGCATTGTGGAACTTAGGGAACACAACTGTAAAACTATGACAGATGGGGCAGAAATGTAAATTACAAAGTTGTAGAACTGACTTTGCTTATTAGAAATTGATATTGCTGTTTTATTAAGTACACATTGTACACGTGTTTGCATTCTACAAAAATTACAATCTTATATTATTAAATTTAGTTGGTTCACATCATAAAAAAGTGTGCATTGTATCATTATATTCCCGAAAATTTGTGAGGGGGTCCTTTACATAGAGGATCCCCGACTCTGAAAATCTGGGTGGGCCCTTCCTTCCCTCCCCCCGAACCCCCAGTGGTTGCGCCTATGCCCGTAGAAAAGCTGATTCACTCTCAGATATGCACACGTACTTATATATTGTTGGCAATTCATTTTATTTAGCCTCCACGTCCCTGTGGGTATTATTTTAAAATTTTGAATACAATTTTGGGAGCAACGAAAATTTGTTCAACCCAGAGTAAGGCATTTACATGCAGTAACTTGACCCTGGAGTTTAAATGTACAGATAGCTGGCTACGTTGCACTCGAAAGTGTTTTGTAGCCAGCTATCTGTATTGTTTTGTTTCGTGGTTTAATGACTACAGTGAGCGTCTTAATGGAATATGTTGCCAATTAGAAATTTAAGGTCGCTGGTTCCAGGAAAGGGAGAAATACAGTGTCGTAAGACATACACACCATGCAAACCTCGCCCGGGTTTCGAACCAGGACGCTTCTCCGATGAATGTTTAGAAGCCAGGACCTAGTACAACTCGTCCACCAGAGCAGCGTTTTGCGAGTTACATCAGATTTACTATCAACTACTCGGCTGATATTGAACCACATTTTGTGTCCAGTTAAGTGACTTTTTTAAGTTTTATCTTCCTGCGTTTATGAAGGCAGCATTTAGTTGCAGCTCGCGTGCTAGAATCTCAAGTTGTTTCCGGCACTTCTCACTCGCATACCGAGTGTCGAAACTCAACTGCACCTAAACGAAATGGTAAACGCGTGATTTTCCATTACTTCTGCTGCATTTCGTGACTTCTCTGGGATTCACGTGATGTTCATTCTAACAATCAGGTTTTAGTACTGCATCAATGGACGAACGCTAAGCTTCTTTCCCGCGCAATAATCCACTCGAACGATGCTAGCGGAGATTTTGTCAAGAATCATCCAGGATGATAGACTGCAGAACAGGCTCTTCCTCTTTCTCGAAATCCGACGTCTTCATGCATGAAAGAAGGATACTGGGAAAGGACTGAGAGATCAAAAGGCAAGAGGAGGTGGAAGAGAAGCAAGAAGAGCATCCCTTGAGCCAGGGCATCCTTTGCCTGAGCGCTCAATGTTGCGTGTAGCGTTAATGGGGTGACGAGGCCTACCTCCTTCTACATTAGGTTGCAGTTGAGCCGAACAACCGCCTGAAACTCCCTCTTCACATGAGGCTACTAATTTCTCTTTCACCTTTTCATCCTCTTCGAAATTATTTTTACACACCAACGCACCCACATAGTGTGACCGAGCCACTTATAGAGAGCGAGCTTAATCGGCTGTGATAATTTTTCGAACTCAGTGGCGCTCACGTATTTGCTTGTACACTTCACAAAAGTTTTCAGAAAGACGGTAAAATTCCTCTCGCCGAGATGATTTAATTCATACTCAAGGCTTGCTAAAATCTTCTTGCGACGAGGAATGTCTACATTCGGTTTTAGAGACACGTAATTAAAGCATACCGGGTTCCATGAGTGAAACTCTCTTTCGGTTCAAGTCGATAAATATATACTACTTAATGAAAATATTAGCAGCAAAAGAACATTCTTTAAAAATAAAGAAGCTGCTTTCACGGTGAAAAATTCCCAACGGGGATAAATTAATTACAAAATGGAATTCTTCTGAATGAAGAAAAAATACACAATGTGATTTTTTTTATAAATGTAATTCCTCCATAACAAAACACTGACTTCATATTCTTTATTTCTGATTGCTACATTTTTCTTCTTTGTTGTGCGGAAACTTTTTTGGAAAGCGAAACTTAACTCAGCGGCCATTAAGTAGATTTGGTATGGGACTTATTGCATTTAAGATTTCTCAATTAAATCAATATATGCAACAAAATTTTTCTAATCACCAACAACTTGCATTTTTAAATGCATCCACGCTATCATATCTTTTCCTCAATTTACTGAAAACATACATGCAAAGCTCTTTTGCCAAGCGATGGAAAATCAAAGGGTTCATTTGCAATTTCGATTAAAAGCATGCAAAAAATAACAATTAGTAAAATGAGATTTCTCTTTTTTTAATCTTTCGTATTGTAAAAACACACAGATAATCTAAAACGTTCCTATGTAACGAAGTTTAAAAAATGCATGTTAACTTCGAAATATATCCTTTCAAATTACAGGATCTTAATGAGAAGACGTATATCGGATAACATATGCTAAGTTTTGCAGTATCGTATTTAAAAAAAAAAACGGTTTATTATTTCAGGCAAGATTTATGCAAACAGATTTTGGCGTTAGCATCAAGGTAATGATTTCTTCTTAAAACTATTCGCTGGAAACGCACTGTAGCTGTAAAAAATAACAGTCGCTAGTATTGTAATAAGAGAAACATCCTGAGGAAAGACTACTTGAAAATTCTTTTCAAGATTTTAATGAATTTCCAAACACATGGTTTCGTTCTTCTCTTTAGATGCTTTCAAAAACACACAATTATATTGAATGGTAAAAATGAATTTCAGTCGTAATTTCAAAACTTGCGATTATATATAGCATTGTCGTACTCATAATATGCGTAAGGAGGTTTGAGGAGCCATAATTTGGTTCCCCGCCTTTCTTTTTTACCTCTTTCTTTTTTTTTTTTTTTTTTTTGTTAAACTGGGTAAATTAAAATTGTTAGATAGGTTCTAGTAATTTTGATCATGTTTTTGCCAGGCTTTCTGAATTTTGTTTATATGAGACAACCGAGCTCACCTTCTAATTTTTTTTTCTGGTACAGAGAGTTGTTTCAATAGCACCTCTCTCGAGCCAGCTTTAGATAAATTTAATTTTTGTAGTTTTTATGGGAATTTTAAGGGTCCCATTCAGGGAGAAGGGTACAGCTTTATTTCGTCTATTTTTAAATTAAAGACCAATGAATTTCATTCATTCATTCTATTATTTAAACTGTCACTAGAAGCAAGGATCTTCTGGTTTATAACAAACAGGTTTTTATGGAAAAGTTATATTAAATTATCTGCCGTCTTTTTTTTTTTTTTTTTTTCTTGATTGGAGGTTTAACGACCAAAGCGAGCAACTCAATGGCTATAAGCAGTCTCCGTCCCAAATTTTAGGGCCACTGGTTCCGGGGAAGAGAGGGAGCCAGTGCCGTAAGGCAAACACAACATCCATGCCTCACCGGGATTCGAACCCGGACCCCTGTGGGACGAATGATCAGAACCACCGCTTAAACCACGGCGCCACCGGGGCCTTGCCCTCTTTACTGCAAGATATATGGATCTGTTTTCAACCATTACAAAAAAAATGTCGTTTAGGGATTTAAGATTAATGCAATGTTACATTATTAACAAGTTAGTAAATTCATGCAATGCATTGGTTATGATACGCTTTCCAATATACTAGAAATCATTACTCAAGCTATTACTCAAGTTATGAGGAAAATGGCTGTGGAATAAATCTCACCCCTGTGCCCTGACCTTTGATCCATTTGGATGATATTCAACAGAAGTGATTCAGTATATCTCCGAAGTAACATGATAAAGTTTTGTCACAATCGAAGCAATTTTACGTAAGTTATGATGCATAAGCGCTATGGAATAGATCCCGATCCTGTGTCCTAACCTTTCACCCCGTTTTGCCCATTACAATAGGATTCGTCCCCAGGAAGGTCCCTACAACATACCAACATTTCATCCAAGTCGAAACATTTTTACGTAAGTTATGACTCATAATGGCGATGGAAGTGATTCCGCTCCTATGTCCTGACCTTTGACCCCCATTTCGCCAATTTTTAATAGGGTTTGTTCCCAGGTGTTCCCCTACCGCATACTAAAATTTCATCGAAATCGAACGATTTTTACGCATGTTATCGTGCGGCCAAAATACGCACATAACGCGTGACGGAATAAGGCAGATGGGAATCGCGATCTGCTAGCAAGGTGTGACGTCAAAAAACTTTAATAGGATCCACAAACAACGCGTGACGTAATGAGATAGATGGCATGACCGCGCGCCAATATCTAAAGCGACGACGCCATGACACCACACTGCAAACTTGGTAATTCGGGGTGGTTATTTAACCCACTAAACAAATTTTCTTAAATTCGAGATCAAGCTAAATCGATTTCTAGTACCAGAAAACGGTAGGTTAACGACTTTCATCAAAATCCTCAGAGCCGTTTTCAAAATAAAATTTACATACATACAAGAATTGCTCCTTTAAGGTGAACGTCAAGTAATTTTGCTTCCTGTACTTCGAATGGAAAAATTTCTGTACACATTTTCTTCCCAATTAATGCATTCCCAAGGATGAAAATTTTAACATCGCTTAACATATCTTCATTTTATAACTAGGAATTCTTAATATTTTCTTAAACATAACCATAATTATGCAATCCAACATTTTTTGTCTGCTGCCGTCATGAAAATACAGGTCGCGCCATCTTTTTTCCTGGACAATTAATGCGTTCACAAGGATGAAAATTTGAAAATCGATTAAAATAGCTTCATTTTATAACTTGCAATACTTAATATTTTCTAAAACATAACCATAATTATGCAATCCAACATTTGTTTGTCTACTGACGTGATCAAAGTACAAGTCGCGCCATTCTTTTTCTGGTTTCAAGACCACCAAAGGAAAAGTTATTGATTTTTAATGTAATTATGGTTATGTTTTAGAAAATATTAAGTATTCCAAGTTGTAATAAAGTTATTTTAATCGATGTTCAAATTTTCATCCTTGGGAACACATTAATTGTGAAGGAAATGTGTACAAAAGTTTTTCCATTGGAAGTATAGGAAGCAAAATTACTTGACGTCCACCTTAATAATATGGTATAAGAGCGATGGAATGGATCGCATTCCTATGTCCTGACCTTTGATCCCATTTCGTCCACATTCAATAGGGTTCGTCCCCAAGTGGTCCCCTACCACATACTGAAATTTCATCGAAATCGAACCATTTTTACGAACGTTATGACGCAAAATGGCAATGGAATGCATCCCGCTCTTATGTCCTAACCTTCGACCCACTTCACCCATTTTGAATAAGATTCGTCCCCAGGCGGTCCCCTACCACATACTAACATTTAATTAAAATCGAACCATATTTAAGCAAGTTATGACGCATAAGAGCAATGGAATGATCGCGCTCCTACGTCGTGACCTTTGACCCCATCTGTCCCATTTTCAATAGAGTTCGTCCCTAGTTGGTCCCCTACCACATAGTAAACTTCCATTGAAATCGAACCATATTTACGCAAGTTATGACGCATAAGGGCAATGGAAGGACCACGCTCCTACGTCGTGACCTTTGACCTCATTTGTTCCATTTTCAATAGGGTTCGTCCCATTGTGGTCCCCTACCACAAACTAAAATTTCATCGAAATCGAACCATTTTTACGCCAGTTATCGTGAGGACGGGCGGGCGGACGGACGGACAAAGCTGGAGCATATACGCTTCTTCAACCTACGGTTGGAAAGCGTAAAAAAGCTGTATTGCATTAGATTTGTGTTCATAACGACATATGGTGGCCTTTTTAGTTCTTTCACAATGCTTCTCTGAAAAACCAATATTGTGCACTAAGAAAACAACTGTTCGTGCATCAGCAAGAAAGATATTGCTGAATTAATTTCCGCACATTAAGCAAAACTCTTAGGTGTCGTAAGAAGGAGGGATCTTTTCTTTGTATTTTTTAGCAAAGCACATTTCGGTGCACGTTCAATCTTTTTTTTTTTGGGGGGGGGGGGGATATATAGTCCGTTTCGGGTATTTTTGTATTTATACAGAAATTTCGCCAAGTCTTCGATTTTGACTTTTTCAGCACTTTTAGCAGAGATTTTTCTCTCAGCCCCTGATGGGTTCCAAACCACCGACCTTTTCAACAGCAGCTATGCTTGCTACCGTTGAATCAGAAAGATCCGTAACGCAACGTCACGTATAAGGTAGAATTCTATTCACGCGATGATGAAATGTGTTTTGTTTTTAATGTGGATTAGTTAGTAATTAATTTTCTATTGGAGGTTATTATTTTTCTGAATACCTTTGTCATAATTTAATTTTTTTCTGTAGGAAGCGAATGAATAATTAATACACACAATTGACGTGGACTAGGAACATCAAACAGAAGTCACCGCTCATTCCACATTTATAAGTGGAAAGAGGGATGACTTCTGTTTGATGTTCTGTAGGAAGATTTATTGCAAATTACGTATTTTTTAGTCGGGATTTTGCCAAACAAAAGAATGATTTGGAACCTGAATTCTTATTAAACTGGTTAAGAATCTTATTAAACTTGAATCTTATTAAAGTGATTGAAATTTTATTGACTGATTATTTCCAAATTAAGCAACACCGACGAAGTTTGTCGCTGCAATTTTGTCGTCTTGACATGTGCCTCACCTATGAGGTAGATACGTCACATACATCCCCGCCTTGAGAAAGGCTGGGAGGAATTTCTCAATGTGGCGATGACTTTCAATCATCTTTAATAAAAAGTGAAATGTACTCCTTTATAGAATTATTTCACAAAACTCTTAAAAATAAAATTTACTCTTGATAGCGACAATAGCAAATTTTGAGGATGACAATCCATTGTTTGTTGTAAATATGACACGGATGGTAAGTCAGATAATATCCGAAAACTTGAAAATTTCGTCGTCCTGGAGCGGGAATCGAACCCGCGTCTCCCAGATAGCGCCTGGGTATGCTAACCACTATACCACCTAGAACGACCAAGTCTCAAGTTTTCCGATTAATTTGAATTTTCAAGTTTTCGGATATGATCTGACTTACCATCTTTGTCATATTTACATGAAACAACGGATTGTCATTCTCAAAATTTGTATTGTATGGTGTAATTCCGTATTCCATTCAGCGATAATAGCTTTGTCTTAAGGTGCTCACAGACTGATTCATAGATACCATACAATCACCTGCACAATAATTTAAGTACGCGGTTTCTTATGCTAACTAACACAATATGCAATAGATGGTTCCAAAAATCGGGAAGAGGGGAAGGAATATACACTGAATTGCCAAAAAACCTGGTACAGACGAGCTTATGCAAAATACATAGCAACGTCACTATGCGCGTACTAGGTTGCGTCCGCCAGGGCGTATGTAAAGCGATAGACATCTTTGCCAGCTGTCAGAGCTGTTTTCGGCATGAGAATGACAAGTAATAGCGATTTAAGCAATTTTCAACGCGGTGTCATAGTTGACGCTTGTGAGATGGGCCATAGTTATTTTGGAGGTAGAAACGAAGTTTGGATTTCCACGGACGACCATTGCAAGGGTGTACCGTGACTACAAGAATTCCGGCAAAACCTCTAACCAACCTAAGATACCAATGTGGCCGTAAAAAGACATTGAGTGAACGTGACCATCGTCGGCTGTCAATAATCGTTTCACGCGATAGGCGTGCAACACTATCGCAGGTATAATCGAAATTCAATGCTGGAGCCTCAACAAGCATTAGCGTCAGGACTGTGCAACGTACCCTGCACGATATGGGCTTTGGGAGCCGACACCCAACTCGAGTCCCCTTGATGGGTGTGCGACACAGAGCTATGCGCTTCGCTTGAGCCCGTCAACACCGCCACTGGACACTCTATGACTGGAAACAAGTGGCCTGGTCTGACGAGTCGCGTTTCCAACTGTATCGGGCAGATGGAAGGATTCGTGTATGGCACAAACCCCAAGAAGTCATGGATCCCGCCTGCCAACAAGGAACTGTACCGGCTGATGGGGGGCCCGTAATGGTATGGGGTAGTTTAGCTGAACTTCACTGGGACCCCTGGTACGTCTACAAACGTCTGTGGCCGCGCAACGTTATGTGTGAATCCTTTCTGACGAGGTACACCCGTTCATGTCCTGCATTCATGCTGACTGGTTGGGTCTGTTCCAACAGGACAATGCACCTCCACACAAGTGTTGGGACGTAACATTAGGGTTAGAAAATCATTCATCTGAGTTTGGGGTGTTGCGATCCCACCCAAGTCCCCAGATCTGAACGTGATAGAACACATTTGGGATGCCATGCAACGCGCTATGGAACACAGGAATCTGAGACCTTGTAATACACCCGAATTGTGGAACGCTCTGCAGGAAGTATGGTGTGCATTGCCAACAGCATATTTCCAGAAGCTAGTGGAGTCCATGCCCCGTCGTATTTCTGCGGTCCTCAGCTCCCGCGGAGACCTACCAAGTATTAGACTGGTGGCACTTCAGTGTATATGATGTCCCACAAACAGTGCCGTCTTAAGTCTTCTGGAGGCCCTGGACCGTCACATTTTTCGGCGCCCCTGATCTTATTTACAGTATATACAGGGGGTGGGTCAAAAGTAATGAGCCACTAGAAAGGAAAACTTCAAACATGTGCAAAGTACGAACGAATACAATTCAATCTTCGAAATACAAGCCATTATGTTCTATGGTATGATGCCATCTTTCTGCCAAATTGTGAATTCCCGCTCTGTACCACTCCATGGGTTTTGAGGTGAGAAACTCCTGGATCCGGTCCCGGACGATTCGTCCAACGACGATTGGTTCAATGCCGATTCGTCCAATGCCGATTAGTCCAACGGTACGATTGGTCTAATGCCGATTCGTCCAATGTGTACGATTGGTCCAACGCCGATTCGTCCAATGGTATCACCTTACCAACGGTAAACTTTTTTATTTTCCAGAAAGGAATAATAATTTAAATTATTCTCCTCTTTATATCCTTTTGAAAGATAATTTCCGTATATTTGGTAATTGTAAACATTTTACATAAACCTGGTAAAAGGCACTCAATGGAGCATTTCTCAGCTGTTTGCAAAGCACCTAGGCCGCGGGCAATTTTAGAAAATTTTAATTTACAACCTAGATATTTGGTATTTGTAAATATGTTATAAAACCTAATAAAAGGCACTCATCCTATCACTTTCTGAGGTCTTTATGTGGCACCTAGGCCCCGGGCCTTTTTAGAAGATTTTGAGTTACAACCTAGATATTTGGTATTTCTAAACATTCTATAAAACCTTATAAAAGGCACTCATCGAATCATTTCCCAGGTCTTTACAAGGCACCTAGGCCGCGGTACTTTCTAGAAGATTTTAAGTTACAACCTAGATATTTGGTATTTGTAAACATTTTATAAAACCTAATAAAAGGCACTCATCGTATCATTTCTCAGCTATATAACAGGCACCTAGGTCGCGGGCCTTTTTAGAAGATTTTAAGTTACAACCTAGATATTTGGTATTTGTAAACATTTTATCAAAACTTTATAAAAGGCAGTCATTGTATCATTTCTGAGGTCTTTGCAAGGCAGCTAGGCCGCAGGCATATGAATAAATATTTCGTGCTTAAGTGAAAGCGCAATATTATTAACTTGATTTAATATGTAAACATCATGAATATGACATCGGTAGAATAAAAAGTCCTAAAAAGACCTTGGCCTAGAGCCTATGAATAAATATTTCGTGCCTAAGTAAAAGCTCAATATTATTAACTTGATTTTATATGTAAACGTTATGAATATGACATCGCTGGAATAAAAAATGTTGAAAAGGCCTAGGCATAGGGCCTATGAATTAATATTTCGTCCTTAAGTAAAAGCGCAATATTATTAACTTGATTTATTATGTAAATGTTATGAATATGACATTGGTAGTATATAAGCTGTTAAAAAGGCCTAGGCCTATGGCCTATGAATTAATATTTCGTGTTTAAGTAAAAGCGCAATATTATTAACTTCACTGTAAAAAAAGTTGTAGTTTTTACAGAAAATTACTGTAAATCGCTACAGAAAAATGCCGTAACCACATTTAACAGTTTAAAACTGTAAAATCTACAGTTTTGGGGATGGCAACGCGCCGAGCTACTGAACTACTTAACGCGCATGCTCAAACACTTAGCCTCGCGTTTCGAAGTAGTTTGGTAGAACTTAGCAAAATAACGAGCAAACGGGATTTGTAATCTCAGCATTACAAGACATATTAATCATTCTCAGTTCCACTAAATTATTATTACGAGGTTAGAATTTCCGTGTTCCACTTCCGAGATTTATCATTCTTTGTTTTTCTTTCAATTTCAGGTAATTTTATTTGGCGTTGAGCTCTTCGCCGGATTGTTTGTATGTTAGGCTTAATTTCTACGTTAAGTTCGCTGCATATCACTTCACTTTATTCCTATTCAATATCTTTCCCTAACGTTTTGTATCTGTTTGTCCAAAGTTTTTTTGTACTGTAGGAGACTAGTGCTTTTTTTCATTTGGAAACTTTTTGATTACAGTTTAACAGGAAAGTTCATGTGGACATATGCTAACTATTCGGTTACACGTTGGTCTAGGCATGAGTTAAGACTGGGCACTTATCTGCTTTTAGCGTATGTTTGCCTCTAACAGATATAAAGTACTTTTAACGACTACCTGTACTATTAATGGTACTATCGTGTAAGTGATGGAATTTTACGATAAATTCATAACTTTTGGACTGGTGACATTTTGGATTGTATGTGAGAAACAAACGAATTCTACTACGTAACTTTGCAGGACGCTAAAGTACACATTTACCCATAATTTTGTTGCTTGGTTAATTCTCCAGGATGCAGTGCATTTGTTTATGGGATGCATGATCATCTGACAAATTGCTTCATCCAGGCAACTGGCTTATTCAAGGAAAATTGAAAAAAACAACTTGTTGATCATTTGTATTTACTTCTCATAACCTTTTTACATACCACCCAGTAAAGACGGAAATTTACTTTTGCTCTGTCCGAATTTTAAATTAGTCTCAAATATCAGCTTTGTATAATAACATGACCATGTAGTTTTGCTTTCTACGTGACTCATTAGTTGAATGTGAAAATTATTAGAAGAAGAAGAAAGCATGGAATACCTTCCAAAAAAGTCAAAGCCTGGAATAATGATACAGGTAAGCATAGTTTTTGCTGCTAAACTTTTGAAATGTTGTACAGAATGTAGTTACATGCCTAAAGTTTTGTTGAATGAAAGTTTCTGAAGAAAGTACTTAATCCATGCCTTAAAACAATTCTAAATTTTAGTATGCTTGTCTAGTAACCTTTTAAAAATATACCCTTATTAAAATAGTTTCTTTTAGTGTTTTTTTTTTCAATATCAAAATTATATGTTCAGTTCCAAACTAAGAAAAACCTACTTAACAAAATACAAAAGGGTTATAATGCAATTGAATAACATGCACCATCTGAAAAATGGTTTTACTCAGGTGATAAATTTATTGTGAGAACAATATTTCTAGATATTGTGACCACGATAGCAGATGCATACACAATTTGTACTACTTGACTCTATTTCTGTTTTCACTGCCCCGGTGACGCAGTGGTCTAAGCAATGGCTTCTGATCATTCATTCGACAGGGGACCGGGTTCAAATCCCGGTGAGGCATGGATGTTGTTTGTCTTACGGCACTGGCTCTCTTCCTTCCCTGGAACCAGTGACCCTAAATTTGGGACGGGCGGCTGCTTATAGCCCATTGAGTTGCTCGCGGTGGTCGTTAAACCTCCAATCAAAAAAAAAAAAAAGCCCACCAAAAAATTTTTTTTATTATCATAACTTCCTCAGAGTTGCATGATGAATCACTTAGTTTTGCATGCATCTATAAGTTTCCTTGCTCAACCCACGCTCGTCATCTGCCACAAAAAACAGAAAAACAATTACAAAAACCACAAGTTGTGAGAGTCTGAATAAATCATAAGATATATATATATATATATGATCAAATGTAGATGAGAATTTAAACATTCAAAATGCAATTTTACCTTGAAAAAATGTAGGCACAGAGAAAAACTATCACACTTTAGAAACACTCCTGTTTTACTTCCCGTTTGACACTACCATGACTGAAAGTTACAAGAATTAGAAAATAAATTTAATTTAATGAAATAAGTGAATAAATCATACTTTCTTACTCTGTTGTGTAATCATTATGAAGAAAGAAAAACATTGGTTTATAAAACTTGATTGTTTAAATAAAGGAGGCCCACAATAACATAGCTGATTAATATTTTTTTTTATTATTTTTCCTTGTTATACTTTTAAAACATAATTTAAATCTAAAAAGCTTAATAAAGGTATCTGAATACAAATACATGCGTGCAATTACTTAGACATTTACCCTTCATGGGGCACGTAAACAAATATTTACAAAGTGAAATAACTGTTCCTTAACTGACATTTTGATCAAGGAAAAAAATGCCACCATTTGCAGTTTCTTTTCTACCTTACAGTCTGATCATTACTTCCTAGTGCTAGGACTGTATTTTTTTTCAACTACTCTGTTGAAAAAATACAGGGTGTTTTGAATGGGGCTATACAACTATGCATATCTGGAATAACTGTGGAATGAGGTGGCTATGCTACTGGCTCACCTCTACCAATCCACCCATCTGGAAAACAGGTGTTTGGGTACGCCATCAAATGACGAATATAACAGCCCGTTTCCACAAAATTATTGTGCCACACACACACAGAATGTGCCCCTATTCAGAGGTTATTTGCCATATTGTGTGCGAAAATTCCTTTGAACTTTGTGTCGCAGACATTGTTTCCTCAAACCAAAACACACAACATGCTTGCTCTGCACCTTCGAAAGTAACCATTTCGCAAGCGTTTGTTGTGGAACAAGTGCTTTAATGCCAGTCCAAAAGATATCTGGCTCCTGGATACAAGAAATTCCCAGAATGCAATTTCAGCCTCCTCTCGGTTCCTGAAGGTCCTGTCCTTGACGTAATTGCTAAAATGCATGAACAGGTGGAAATCCGTAGGTGCCAAGTCAGGCGCGTAGGCAGGATGTGGGAAGGGTTTGAACCTCAGTTCGTATCATTTCTGTTTTGTCATATGTGACACATGTGGTCTTGCGTTAACATGGCGGAGAAAAGGACCCTCCCTGTTTACCAAAGATGACTGTTTGGAACACAACTTCTAGTGCATTGTCAATTTCTTTACAGTATGTAACTGAGGTAATGCTTTCATCAGCATTCCAGAACCTTTAGTGTATAACACTGAACAATCCCACACACTGTCAAGACTTTTGCATCAACCTTGGTTTAAGATAATGTTTTGGTGGTTCAACAAGGTTCAGTCACTGTCCAGATTGCTTACAGTTGTCACATAGCACCCACTTTTCAACACAAGTTACAATGCGATCAAGTAGGGTCTCCTTTTTGTTGTGAAGCAGAAGGTTACTGCACTTTTTGAACCATTGTTTCTGATGTTCCATTAGTTTGTGTGGGACCAACTTATCGAGCTTCTTGGCCTTACCAATTTGATGGAAATGATTGGCACCAACACCTTGTACTGTTTGGTGAGTTCACTGACTGATGTTGGAATTTGCCTTCAGAACATTGTTGTCAGTGACCGAATGCCGTACTCACTCCTCAGCCCTCCTTATCTCGTTGGCTAATGTCACTGGAATGAAACTTTGCAAGCATTGTGGGAAAGTTGAATATGGCATCTCAGAAAATCTGCCATTATTTTCTGAACAACCTGATAATTAGTATTATGAGTGAACTATCAATTAGCATTATTAGTAAACTTCATACTGGACCACCAGATTTTGTTAATCAGTGGTACACAAAAATCTTTATTTCCCCCACGGGTGGAAAAAAAAAAAGGGTAAACCTTCAGAAAGTGGCCCAAAAGTAGTTTCTGAAGCGACGATAGATGGCGACACGTTATCGCTAAATCGTGAAGCGTAAGCGTAACGTAACGTTATGAAATAGGCAAAGGAAGTGAATAATATGGATTTTAGGTGGCCCTTAAAAGGGCCTTTATGAATGTACATTCTTGCATATGTGTAAAATATTTATTACGACAGAAGAGTGAGTTTTCCTCATGAATCTGAAACTGTCTACTTAGCAGAATAAAAGCCAGAAAACCTTTATCTGCCGGGGAAGAACTGCCTGATCGCACGAATCAGGACTTCAAAGCAGTGTTCTGAGGAAATTGGGCAATTCCGTCGGAATAAATATTCCATAATATGGTCTGCCAAGTACATTTTGTGGTTGCCCTGTGTTAACTGATGCTTAAGGGGACGCCAATTGCTCTCTACTCCTTGTGTATGCGCCCTGTGATGGGATCAATGAAGTTGAGGGAGTGGTTGACTGTGAAATGTGCGTAGCCAGAGCGCCATCTATCGGAGCGGGCCACTTTCGGAAGGTTAGCCAAAAAAAAAAGCTTGTCCTTAATGTACTAGCTCTGAAAAAGGGAACCATTGATTTTTGTGTATAATGGGGGGAGAGCCCTCTCTGTATTTATTCTTAGTGAGCAATCAGACTGTGAAGTTAGAGTTCACTGTAAACTTAGCCCTGTGGCACAAATTGGGGCGAGGGGGGTAGAGGTCTGCACAGGCGAGATCAGGCCTTTTTGTAGTTTAGAGAACAAAGCAACGGGTTGGGCCAAGTCGACCCATTCTTTTATCGCAATGGTAAAGAAGAAAAAAATTCCTGGATTTCCTGGTGTGTTAAACTGTTTCGAAGGTTTTACTTACTTCCATGACAGCCCAGGGCGTCGTAAGAAAAGCAACAAGAGGCAGAGGCATGCAGTGTTTTTACCAATCTAAAGTTAAGATGGTAAAACCATTTTGGGGCTTGTTGACAGCAAAGATTTGCCACACTCCGTGAGTGTTCTGTAGGGTGGGGGGGGGGGGCTCAGAGGGTGTCTGCAGTGGGGTGAGGGTGTTCTTCTATGACGGTGGGACGGCATGGATTTTTTCTCCTATCCCTATTCTGATCTTTTGTAGTGTTACAGCTTACTAGTTCAGAGAAATGGATATTCTGAATGCATTTAGTCTTCCTTTTTCTCTCTTTTAAAGTTTATGGCTGTCTGCTTTCCTTGAAAAAACCATCTGGTTGATATGCGAAAGCTTGGAAACTTTGATTTATATTCTAAACCAAGAAATTTGGATCTCTAGTACTATTTTAATTGTAATTGGTGTACAGTTCCTTGTTATTAATTAATTATATTTTTTGGTAATTGTTAAAGTTTAGTTAATATTTTTAGGCTTACTACATTCAACTTAAAATTTTCAATAATATCCCATTTCATTACTTAATTTTTACATTTTCGTACAATACAATAGAAAAACAAAATAATACCAAATGGCACATCACAAGCCGAGCCAAAACTAAATAAGAGAGGCAATTGATGGGCCCGGGCTGAATGTCTGATATTTGAAACGGGCTGGGTCTTGAATGCCAGTGCTTGGGCCAGGCTCACCAAATTAGGCCCTTGCAGACCTCTAGAGGAGGGGTATTTTTGTCTACGTCTGGTGGTGCCCTAGGAAAATCAAATCCTATTTCTAGATGAAATTGACCCAGGAACCTCCGATATGGTATCCTAGTGCCTTAACTATGTTTTATAAAGATTTGACCACGTGCAAATTTGAATAGTTAGAGCAATCTGTTCCTTTTTATAATGTAAACTTAGCAGGGGTCGCACTGCCGATTGCCATCTTAGCAATTTACGCAAAACAAAATCATTTTGGTGATGGAAAAAACCTTTGGCAATTACCGTTTCATTATGTTATAACACTTTGGTGAAAAAAAAATTGAATTTGGCGACTAAATTGGCAAAAATTTAGAAAAGCCAGTGCAACCCCTGCTTAGTAATAACATAGTTGCTATATATATGTATATCCATACTTGACATATCCTAGGTGCCAGGCACTTAGTTTTTTGTCCCTGGCAGCAAATATTATTTATTTCAGACTTTACAATTTCTAGTAAATAATGTAATTTGTGTTGCATAATTTGCAGATTATCTGTTAAGAAGTAATAAATTTAGGTACTGCAAATACTGGTAGAGTAAAATAATTTAAAAAAAATTGGTACAGCATTTAAAAAAATATGTGAGGGTATTGTCAGGAGAGGTGTGATTGGAAAAGTACCAAAAATGTAACAGGAAAAACGTAACACAAACGCCGCAATAGAGGACCGCCAAGAGATGCAAGATTTTTTTTTAGTTACAAGCATTCTGACATAAAATATGATGCAACGAAGTCTATATATTTTTGCATGTGGGAGTCTGTGTTGTGAGCAGCACACAGAGCTATTCCATGGCACTTAACCATTTTGCAATATTACATTCTCATATATTTTTTTTTATTTTTTATTTTATTTTGAGACATATAAAAAAAAAAGATAAATACTACAGATTTATTAGGTCTAACTAATGAACTACAGTAATGTTGCAAAACCCAGGTATATGAGTTCCTTTGTTTATTTAAAAGTAACTCAAAAGTACTTAAAAATTAGTTACTTTTTTATAAGCTGATAGTTTTTTTTCTTCATCTTTGGACTTTTGAGTCAGTCATCCTGTGAATCGTGGCTTTTCTGCCGGAAATTATGGTTCATGATTAACACGACAGATGGTGGCACATTTTCTATGGATTATATGTCACATTTTTTTCACAGCCTTGTGTATTATATACCACCGTGGATCTTAGAAAGAAACTTTTTGTGTGAATTTTGTGGTCTGCAGGTTACACAAAGGTAAAAGTACAGTACTTTGAATTAATATGTACAAAATATGACTTCTGCAAATAGTATTTTAATAAAATCAAAAAAAATTTAATTTTTTGAGATCAGCAATGGATGAGTGGGAAAACAAAATTATGAAGCAAATTGAAACTTTGTTTTGCAAATAAGTGCTTTGGGTTTAAAAAAAAAAAAAGGAAATTGACAACAGATGTAGTTATTATTTTTTGGCTTAGCTTCATCAACAGACATCATGCATTTTTTTTTTTTAAATTTGACTTCATTCATCTGGCTTCTAGATCTGGAACATATTTGTCAAGTGCTGTATGTATATATATATATATATATATATATATATATATATAATATATATACATACATACATATATATCTCAATTCTAGTTAAAAATTCTATACATACCTCAGTAAAATACTGGGGTAGGCATTCAAATTTTAGTATATCAAGTAGTCTAACATTTGCATTAGACTTCTACACACTCACAATCACGGGCCACAGAAATTAGCTCCACTGTTACACTTTGTGCAGTGCATTTGTTAGAATGATATAATTAAGGTGCTGTTATGTGTTTTTTAAACAACAAAAAAAGCTGTTCTTTTTCAAATAACAGCATGCCCCCAAAACATCATGTTAAATTGGAGAGCTCTAAAGCAAGCATTGGGGACATTTGCACATCAAAACATTTGGCACACACAGCCTATGCTTCCTCATGCCTCAGGGTTTTTTTTTTCATTTTATGTATTTGTTTGTAATAGCTCTATTTAAAAAATTAAAATAAAAACAATTTCGAATTGCGTTTGGCCATATTTTTTGACATTCTTTAGCTGCAAAGTAGTTTGTTTTCCCCTTTAATAGTAACTGATATAGATTTGTGAACTATCAGTTATATCCTCAGGGCACCCTACCTCTGCCAGCCATGAATAACACCTGGAACAGGTGGAAAGCTCTTGAAATAAAATTATTGGTGAATAACATAGTTCAGTAATATTTTTTTTTAATGTGCAGCAGAAGATAAGCAGCAGGCTGATGGCTAAAACCAAACTGTTCTATTATCATTCGGTATTTCCTTTGTGTAAAAGAACTTGCATTTCTATTTATAAAAAACGGGTAGCTATTAGTTTCCTTTAACGGCTTTGTGTAATTTACCCGAATTTCTTTATAAAACCCATGTTTTCCCATTATTTGTGGCCATATAATAGCACATGTTTCTGCAGAGCACACACTTTTGGTGTTTAAAATTGTCAAAATGAAATTTGAAAATTGGTACCTACACGCAGCGGCAACCATCATTTGCTATATAGCACATCAAGTTGTTTTCACGGCATAGGTGTCTTCTGCTACATGGAACTTCTGGTTACCAACTGATAAGCAGTGTATGGGTAAAACTCGAAGCTCCATGTTATTGCAGCAATTTCCACGAACAACCTTGGCAAGATGGCATAATGAAGCAGAATTTCGAAAAGCTCAAAACAAAATGTAGCTGAATATACAGCCCACAAAATACGAAGCTTTTGGTGGGAAGCGAGAATCGCCCAGTCAAACTGCGCCACATAATATCGCAAATCAAAAGACTTGAAGATGATCTTTTGCACAGCAAGAATTCCCAAAGCAACCAGAACTTCCAGTATTTCAACTTCCACGCACTTTCTGCAGTCGAAAGGAAATATTTACTGATTTTTAAAAGCATTGATCCTATCTTATTTAAACTTCGCAAGATCTATTCGTAAAGTAGAACAGACACGCGTGGCAAAAAGATGAATATATAGATTAATATTCAGCTGGGAGAAACAATCCATTTTCCTGTGACCTTTGGTAGTTGAATGCTCTTTCGCTGCCCTGGTGGCGCAGTGGTCTAAGCAATGGTTTCTGATCATTCGTCCGACTTGGGTCAGAGTTCAAATCCTGATTAAGCATGGATGTTGAGTTTCTTATGGCACTGGCTCTCTCCCTTCCCTGGAACCAGTGGTCCTAAATTAAGGAAGTGCGACTGCATATAGCCCATTGAGTTGCTCGCAGTGGTTGTTAAACCTCCAATCAAAATAAAATTAAAGAAAAAAAAAAAGCTCTTTCTGCTCAGCTGTAATATGACAGCATGCGGCTCAGAGGTTTACATATCCACAGCTGATCGGTTGGCAACCAGCAATTGAATTGCCAAGAATTACCTGTGCTGTGAAAACAACTTTACGTGCTATTGCAAATGGTGGTTGCCGAAGCATCGCAGTGGGTAAGTACCGATTTTCTTTCATTTTGCAACCAAATTTAAACTCCAAAAGTGCATGCTCTGCAGAAACATAGTATCATGAGATCACAAATAATGGGAAAACATGAGTTTTATAAAAAAATTCAGATAAATTATATGGAGCTGCTAAAGGAAGCTAGCACTAAAAAATGTTACGACAGCATTGAAATTTTTTCTAAGTACATAGCATAAAATTTACAGCTGTCCCAGTGACGTAGTAGGCTTAGCGCTGGCTTCTGACCATTTGTCCACAATGGGTGCAAGTTCAAATCCCGGTATGGCATGGATGTTGTGTTTATTTTACAGTACTGGCTTCCTTTCCTGGAACCAGTGGCACGAAATTATGTAGCTCATAGCCCATTAAGTTGCTCATGGAAAAGTTGCTCACATTTACTGCTTATTCAACTTTCTCATGGTAGTTGTTAAACCTCCAAACAAACAAAATTCTTATGAAGCATGCATGCAAGAATTGATACATTAAATTACGTGTTACATTGAGATTCAGAAGTCCAGCCAAAAACTGCTACCTAATTTCTGGATGAGAAGAAAAGTTATAGTTTTACGTAAATAAACAACTCTCCAACAGGACCAGTAAAATAAGTAGTTTAGTGGTCCTGTGCAGTATTTATTTACTAATGCCAACAACAGATCATTAGCAAATCCAAAGTTCAAACCTCTGATAGCCTCATGCATATGTAACTGAATATGTATAAATTTCCTTCTATCAAAAAGTGTCAAATTATTTAAAATCAATTTTTGTGTCAAAATTATTGTAAGTGGTGCTTTAAAATAAGTTCCATGGTGGAAGCTTTATTTTTAAAGCATCATTTACAATAGATATTTCTCTCTTTCTTGTGAGATGTATCTAATGCATAAAAAGCTAAGATAAAGAACACTAAGAAAAATACCTTGTAGGATATTTTTGTCAACTTTTAACAGCTTTTTAATTCTTATGTTTAAGATTCTTGTTTTAATCCATTTCAGAAGAAACTTGTACTCTCACCCAACACTCATGCTCAGCATTGATCAAAAAATAATAGACAGAATTTCAAGTTCTGAAAAGGAATTTGCTATGCTGCTGCCAACTTGGAATTCATTTAGAGGTGAGGCTTCAACTTAGTTTTGAATTGTTAGTTTTGTGTGCATGGCTAGTTTAGTGCTCATCTTATTATAGAATGAATAGTTCATTGCCAACTTCATATGAAATTGTTTTCGGAACTTTTGTTTAAATAAAATATGTTCAAGGTCGTTTGGAAAATTAAGTCTTAAAAAGTCTGGTATCCTTCTTGCAAAATTGCAATAAATAAAACTAAAATAGCTCTGACATTTAAAAAAAAAAGCGAAGATCATTCAGCATTTTTTCAAAAAACGGTATCTCTTGTTCCTGTAGAGAAAGCCAAGACGAGCAAAGGTTTTGGTGTGGAAATAAAATTCCATTATAATGTGAACACTAAATTGGCTTCAAACTTGTGTAGTGAGCAAACAGCATTTTCATCTAGGTTGGCAATCAGATTGCAGAAATATATGCTCTATGCACACTGATGTGTACATCAGTTGTGGAACCGGTACTAAAATTTCTCGTAGTTTTATCTGCTAGCAAATTTATTTTGCAAGTAATGTGTGTGTGTGTGTGGGGGGGGGGCTTGAGTTTTAAAAATGTTCTAAAATTCCATTTAGTGAACAGGTTTTCTGTGTTTAAGTTCTGCTCATTTTATTTTTATTTCCTATACTCAAAATTGGTAATAGATTTTGCTGATGAAAACATTTTACAGTGTGTTCAGAAAAGTTATTTCTGATGAGTCTGAAAAACGTTTTGTGCTTCAAGCCCCCCCCCCCCACCAAAAAAATTCTTCAAAATCTTATCTGTAAAATTCTCTTAGATAATATTGTTGTATTTTATATAGGTTTGAAGTCTTAGAAATGTACATTATCTATGTTTTCTAACAGTACTGTTATACAAATATATTAAATTACTTAAATTGAGAATGGTATCAATGAAATTGACTGAAGATTTCAATGAATGTTAATAAGACTAACTCTGTAACTGTTAAAGTTAAAATCTTTAATAAAGACTGGCTTTATAGTATTAAAAATTTTCACATGTTTAAAATAGTGTAATAATCAGCTGTTTGACAGTATCAACAAAGCTTGTTCTGTATTGTGTGGGGAAGACATTCCACGTTGGGATTTTTCTGTACAGCAATATTTTGTAATATTACAAATACTGTGCAACTTTTTCACTAAGAAGAGCTTTCAGTGTGTTAAATATCCTCTCAGTAGACAAAACATTAGAGATAAGGGTGATGGACAGTTGACGTAGGCCTCCATCGCGCGAAGTGAAGCAGTTCCAAACCAAACGCAGGTAATAAATAGGTGGTCAGCGGGGCTTCTCAACAGTGCGTTGGAATTGATGAACGTGGGTAAATGCGTAGGTCTAAGCGCTGGCTTATGATCATTCGTCCGTGAAGGGTCCAGGTTCAAATCCCGGTGAGGCATGGATGTTGTGTTTGTCTTACGGCACTGGCTCTCTCCTTTCCCTGGAACCAGTGACCCTAAATAGGGATTTTTTTTGGATTGGTGGTTTAACGACCACCGTGAGCAACTCAATGGGCTATAAGCAGTCGCCCGTCCCTAATTTAGGGTCACTGGTTCCAGGGAAGGGAGAGAGCCAGTGCCGTAAGACAAACACAACATCCATGCCTGACCGGGATTCGAACCCGGACCCCTTATGGACGAATGATCAGAGGCCAACGCCTTAGACCACTGCGCCACCGGGGCGGCTAAATTAGGGATGGGCGACTGCTTATAGCCCATTGAGTTGCTCACGGTGGTCGTTAAACTTTCAATCAAAAAAAAAAAAAAAAAGTGGGTAAATGAGGTGATGTTTGGCTCATACATACTGACCACTTAATGATTTAAAAGCAAATCACATCCAGGTTAAATATCGAAGGCCCAAGCATCCTGAGTAAGCAAATGGTACGGCGCATGCCCTGGGCTACAGCAGGAAGGCCAAGCAATGGTGTAAAAACAGGAACTCCAGCTAAAGAAACACAAGGGCCTTAGATGTGCGGTACTAGCAATGAGCTTTTGTTGTGATGGTAAATTTGTAAACTGGAAATTAAAGTTGGCAGTGAAATGTATAAAAACTGCCCCGGTAGCGCAGTGGTCTAAGCGATGGCCTCTGATCATTCATCCAAAAGGGGTTCGGATCCCGATGAGGCATGGATGTTGTGTTTGTCTTACGGCACTGGCTCTCTCCCTTCCCTGGAACCAGTGACCCTAAATTAGGGACAGGCGACTGTTTATAGCCCATTGAGTTGCTCATGATAGTCGTTAAACCTCCAATCAAAAAACAAAAAATATATTATAAAATGCAATCTGCATTTTTATTTAAATAAGCACAGTAATTATTTTGTTGAATTTCTTACATCATAAGACTGTAGTAATTTACAATTCATGTTATTTGCTCAAACAATGATTATTGATTGAATTTTATGACAATATAAGTGATTTATTGATTGCTTTGCATTGGAAAATATCGTCAATGCATACATACCTTAATAATAATATGATATTCAAAACATGTAAAAATATTTTCATGAAAAAGGACATTAATTTTCTATTACAGTATATTGGATGGAGACCCTATTCGTGCAAAGTGCCAAATTTGTCACCAACCTATATTTCATAATCTATCGACTCAATAATGATTTTCAGAATTTCGTGTGATTTTTGTAAGCATTATACTGTATGTACACATTTAGGTTAAAAAATGGGGGGACTAATGTATGCAATGTAGGGTTAAAAACCTTTTAACAGATGCTCTGTGGATCATATGACAAAAATCATGGTATTTAGTGCACATTACAGAACTTTTAAAAAAACGAATGTGAGTGCCAGTTTTCTAGGCACCTGGGATTTGTCAAGCCCTGGGACCTAGAGAGGGGATTATTTTAGGTGAAATTTCCAAGAAAATTTTCAACGATGACTGCAAAGTAATCTGGAAAAAAGTGTTCCTTGCACACTGGAAGGTCAGGTTTAACTCACTGGGTCTTTGTGGGGCCGTGATGACATTGTACTTGTGTAATAGTGAATTCAATTCTATGTTTTAGAATTTTTATTTTGAAATGTTAAAAAATACACCGCCTGGACCATTCTGACCATATCATCTGACTGTTGAGAGCAGTGAACACGTGACTGCACTGCCACACGGCAGAGTGGCTCCGGGCGGACCAGGGGGACCACTGGTAGAGAGGATCGACGGATCATGCGCCAGGCACAAATGGATTCCACGGGGACCCGGTCCGCTATACAGCCAAATGTAGCTGCTCCTGTGTGCCCCCCCCATTTCTTGAAAAAATTGCTGGTGGTATTGGCAATTTAGGAATGGTTTTGGCAAGCAGTGCACCACATAATAGTCTTGTCATAATTTGACTTTAGCCAATTAAATGTTTTTATCCAAGATTCCTGAACTGTCCAACGGTGTTTATTTGCGTACACTTTATCATAGTCCGCTTGCGTAAGTTTCAATTCTGCCAACGACACAGATTCAGATTCTGAAATTACATCACTCAACAATGCAGAAGACGAATTTGTAACAACCGCTGACAGATCGGAAATTCCACATAATAGCTTACCATGAGATATGCTCTCATTGCTGGATTCCCCCCCCCCAAATCATATCCATTTATAAATAAAACTTATATCCGCAGCTAACACAAACTACTGTTCTCTCAGACAAACTAGGTAAGCTATCGGTGTCGGTAATTTTTGCTCTTCTCCCGGCTAAGTGTACAGGCTCATTCTTAAATCTTAAACGAAACTTAGGCTTTGTTTCAGTAGTACCGCTGTTCTTTGTGTGTGTGTGTGGGGGGGGGGTGGCTTCCATTATTTCTCCTCCTCACTCGCGTAAGTTGTATCAGAAATCCAACCCCACCCGGGGCTGTGCAATAAATATTCTGTGGTCACTTCCTCCTCATAAAGCACGGCTTTTTTGCCCATCAGTCTGCGTCCTCCTGTTTCAGGGCAGTTTATGCATTTTGTCACTAAACACCGGAGGCTAGTTTCAATCCAGGCATGCATCCTGTCGTTAACTGTAAACGCCATCTGGAGCAAAACTATGTATGGCCCCAATTTCTGGATGTAGAGCATAATATAATTGAAGAAGCACTTCCTCCCATAATAATAAAACAAATTCTGGTGATTTTTGCAGTAAAATAAAAAACACGCGACGACAGTCTTTTTTTTTTTTTTTTTCTAGAGTAGAAAATTCTCCATTCCAAACTTTTTTTTTCTTTGAACCTAGTTGCCCAACCGGGCTACTAGATTTCATTTTTACTTACCCAGGCCAATAATTTACATGCCTCGGGCATCTCTGGCATGGTATTTTTCAAGCCCTGCTAGTATATGGATCATTGACGTGCCAGCGATTTGTGGATGAGATCCTACCACCCCATGTGCTCCCATTCCTGGCGGGGATTCCAGGTCGGACTGCGTGCCACAGATCCCTCTGTAACTGTCCTACAGCTCTGTTTTTGCCATTTGTATCCATCTGTATCATTAAGTCCATAAAATTTCAGTTCAATGCGACGTTTTCTTCTAAGTGCACAAATTTCATTGTCCGTGAGTGTAGTTGCAAGGGTATTGTATTCCTGAGATTTTCTTATTTTTTGTCTTTCTTTAGTATATAATTGGGCATAAACATTTAAATATTTGTTAATTGACCTTGATAAACAAATTCATTTTGTTATCAAGTGTGCAGCTCAGATTGCAATGCTTATACATTTGCTAATGTTTTATGTGCTATTTTCCTAGATGTAAGCATTTAGATATAAAATAAATGAATATATATTTCTATATGTTTCCTAAACTTGATACTTTTTTTTGTATAGGTGCCTTCTCAACATCAACCCTGAGCATGGAATCAAAATTGAGAGATAAAATGACCCATACAGTCCAAACATTCTTTTGTTAATGAATGACTGACTTTGAGTGGACAAAACAATATTGTTAAATGAGCACTAAAACAAATATTTCAGCTGTGTACCACAATTTCTTTACCACTTATTTAATAAAAACGTTATTTGTAAAAGATAGTCTATTTCATGTTTAATATCTAGTCTGCTTAGTTACTGATGTTATACGACTTCTCTAAAAGAGAAACTATTTTGAATCTGTGGTCTACATCTTTATTGTGGGAATAAAAACATACCTTTGACAGCAATAAAAAGCAATTATCCTTGCTGATTTCTTGGGCCTTTCAGCATTGTCACCTTTTTAAAATTGTAACCAATCAATGTAAAAGTAATTTTTAATGCATAATCCTTTGAACAAGCTGTACTGATGACAGGTTGAAATTCTGGAATTCTACTGTGCCTCGTGGTATAATGGTTTGGATGGTAATCACAAACTTTATGATTTGGTGATGAAAATTCAAAAGTATTTCTCAGTAAAGAGCCATTTTTAAAAAAAATAAAGTAGCCCTTTTATTGCTCTTTATGAATGACAGTATATAAATAAGAAAACACAGCTTAACATCTTATTTTGTAAAGAGGGAAACCATTGGGACAATTTTTTTAAATATTTTCTTTAACTTTATGTGGCAGTAAAATATGTATGAGGCTCTTATAGCCATGCCTATGTGGCTTTCTTGAAAAGCTCTTTATCTTTGAAACATTCTGAAAGGTAAGTTGTGGCAAGGTCTGGAGAATAGAAAGGATGAAGTCCCTATTACCATAAAGCAGCCTGTGTTATGTTGTCGAGGGCCAACAATTCCCTATCATTCCTGTGTTATTTTGTGAAGAGGGAAACCATGTTCAGGCTGCCAAATTGTAATGCAATACTGACCAGATATGTCTATTATCTTGTGTTATTGCATCATGCTGTGACTGTGGTCTATGTAGCAAGTTAGATACTTCTAACATTTCAGATGTAATCAATGATCATCCTTTGGCAGCTCAATATTCGTTTGTGCTTTCCCTCCATGTTGTCTGAAAATCTGAGCTTCAGCTGTTTTTTCAACCTTTGTGTGTAACGTACCAGGAGATGGACGCACACGACATAAAGGCAGATAGGAATCAGAATAAAACGTCCGCGTAGCTTAATTGGTAGAGCAACTTGTTCCGGAATAAGCGGCCTCTGGTTCGAATCCTGTCGTGGACAGAAATGACGGAGAAATTTACTTCGTTATAATGGCGCCCGAACTATCCGGATGACCCGACCGTTCAAAATCTCGCATTGGTGTGATGTTCTTTCCACACCGCGAGATAGGAAAAATAAGAAAATCCTTTCTCCAGCACTTCGAAAAAAAAAAAAAAAAAAAAAAGGGGGAGATGATGTAACGTACCAGGAGATGTGACTTACCTGCCAGAAGGACGCACACGACATAAAGGCAGATAGGAATCAGAATAAAACGTCCGCGTAGCTTAATTGGTAGAGCAACTTATTCCGGAATGAGTGTACCCGGGTTCGAATCCTGGCGCGGATAAAAATGACGGAGAAATTTACTTCGTCATATGTGTTTTTCCACACCTCGCCACACTGACTGCAGTTCTCAGAGAACACATTTTTATTGCTTTTATATCACACATATCCTACTTATAAGACCACTTTCACTGAATCATGTTCAGAACTGACTGATGATGCTGAATTTGCCAGCACACAAAACAAGTAAGCTTATAAGTAGCATTTGTTTAATATAAGCACAATAAAACAAGTGTGTATTCATTGTTATACATTATCATTAAAGTTTTTTTGTGAGCACACTGTTTACTTCACCTGTTTCACAAGTGTTTGTATTAAAATAACACATTATTTAAAGCAAGTTTTACTATTCATTCAGCTGAAGATGCGTTCTTCCCTTATTATGTGGAACAAGGTCACAGGATTATTAACCTAGCTATCAGATATGCCTGAATTGCCTGTTTTTTACTGTTCAATATGTAATATCATGTACGAAAACTTAGAAATTGTCACCCTGGATTGAGATGTAATATTCAAGTTTTCTGATGTGATATTACATATTGAACAGTAAAAAATCACACGATTCAGGCATATCTGATTGCTAGGTTAATAATCTTAAAACTAAGATTTACAGTTTGACTGTTTCTTCTCTCTGTAAACAACAGTATAAAATTGTAAGAATTACTGTTTGTAAATCTTTCTTCACAGTTCTTTTATGTAAATAATACAGTACAAAACAAAGCTGTAAAAATAACAGTTCCTGACTGTTCCTTCCCATAAAAAATACGGTACAAAACTGTAAAAATTAGTTGTTTCCGTAAATAATACAGTACAAAACTGTAAAAATAACGGTTTCTGACTGTTCCTTCACAGTTGTTTTCTGTAAATAAAGCAGTACAAAACTGTAAAAATAACGGTTTCTGACTGTTCCTTCACAGTTTTTTCCGTAAATAATACAGTACAAAACTGTAAAAATAACGGTTCCAGACTGTTCCTTCGCAGTTGTTTTCCATAAATAATACGGTACAAAACTGTTTTTTTTACAGTCAAAGGATGGCAACCTTATTAACGGTCCAAAACTGTGAAATTTACGATAATTTTTTTTACAGTGTTGATTGAAATGTAAACGTTATGAATATGACATTGCTGGAATAAAAACTGTTGAAAAGGCCTCTGTCCAAAACCCGAATAGTTGTTTCCATTGGGCAGTTAGCGGAACCCAACTGCATTCTTCAAACAGAAACGGAAAACTATAAATTTTTATTATTTCATGCAAAAAAGAAACATTGAAGTTGATTGAACGGCTCGTATATCAGTAACTTCATACGGCAGCAAGGACAGTATAACAAAAAAAAAAAACAAATAAACGCGACTCAAAAAAAAAAACAAAAAAAACCGGAACCACAATATTACGTATGAAATGTAACATTATTTTACATTCTTTGGACTACCGGTACTTTCGTATAACATCGGAGATAGAATCAGAACAGATGTGACTTTTATAGCACGATTAGCACTTCGGACAGATAGGACGGAAGTGGACCAATCGTCCATTGGACGAATCGGCATTGGACCAACCGTCCCTTTGGACGAATCGGCATTGGACCAATCGTCGCTGGACGAATCGTGCTAGACCCCCTGGATCCCGGATTCCACCTCATGACGGTTTCGGAAGGTTCTGCCACGGAAGAAATGTACCATCGACCGAAACAAGTGGTAGTCACTTGGGGCAAAGTCTGGGCTATAGGCAGCATGTGGAAGAAGTTCGATTCCATCGAGCTTCCGGATCTTATTCCTCGTTGAACGGGCGGTGTGGGGTGGTGCGTTATCGTGTTGAAGGAGAGTCTGTCTTCTGTTCACCAGAGCCGAGTACTTACGGACAAGAGCTTCGTACATCCTCTGTAGTTGTTGAGAGTAGAGCGCAGCTGAGACGCATCGCCCAGCTGGAACGAATTCAAAGTGTATGGGCCCCTCAAAATTCCACCAAACACAAAACATGACTTTGTGTTCGATGCGTCCCCGTGTAGCGACGGGTTTTGGAAGCTGGCCCGGGTTAATTCATGTCGGGATTACGGAAAAAGATCCACTTTTCGTCAGACTTAACAATGCGCCTGATCAAACGCTCGTTCATGGAGTCGTTCAGCAGCTCTCTGCACAATTCCATCCGCCTTTGAGCTTGTGCTGTGGTCAATTTGTGGGATACCACTCGGCAGATCCTATTGACCTTCCCAAGCTAGTGGAGATGGCGAACCACACTTGATTATGTTACCCCAATCTCATCCGACAGTCTGCGAGTGCTTGTGGTAGGTGTTGCCTCTACGGCTTCACGCAGGCTTCCGAATCCACCGTTGGGGGTCTGCCAGAGTAAGGCCCATCTTGAAGGCAGGTGTCCCTCTTGTTAAAGCAAACAAACCATCTTTTTGCTGTGGCGTAGCTGACTACACCCACACCTTCCACTGCACAAATTTCGGCGACCGCAGTATGCGCAGATAGTCCTTTTTTTTCAATAATGACGCAACAGTACTCGAACTGTCGCTTTTTCGTCCATGTTCTGAAAGCAAATAAAAAAAAAAACACAATTAATTCATGTCCACCACCAAATCAAATTCTGATAGTCCGTGAAATGCTCTTTCTACCTATAAACAAGTTCCAGTCCAAACGATTGTTTATTTCCGAAAAAACAACGCCATCTCAAACTACCTTTCGCATGGCTCATTACTTAGGACTCACCCTCTGTATGTTTAGGGTGTCCCACTCACTATCAAACCCGCCATTTTTTTTAATAGTATTAACACCAATGAAGATATTGCAACAAAATTTGAAGTGGACTTACCTCATTTCCTGCGAAATGTGATGGCATCACAGCATGTGCTGGAAGTGGCCTCGTTGTAATGTGCAGCACATCACAACATGTGCTGGAAGTCGTTTAATTGGTTTACAACGGTGTTGAATCCAGACAGCATTGAACACGACGCACCGTATTGTGGAAAGTACTTGCCAGTATGTCCGTCGTTACTGCTTGAATTTCTTCGGTGTTGTTTTCTTTCAAGTCATCTATGGTTCGCGGTTTCTTTTGGTAAACTCTCTCTCTTTTAGATAGCCCCATAAAAAGTAATCAGGAGGCGTCAGACCGTGCAAGCGCGTTGGCCATAGAACCTTCGAAATAATGCGGTCGCCGAAAAAGGACTGAATTTCGGCCATACTAGTGTGTGATGTCGCTCCATCATGCTGGCAATATCCAATGGAGAGTTCTTCGCCGTCTAATTGATTTACAAAGGTGTCGAATATTTCCATTTATACAGCTGTTGTGATGGTTGTATCGAAGAACATGGGACCAATTATGCAGCACCGGGTCATCCCACACCAGACACCAATTTTCTGTGAATGAAGGGTTTTTTTCATGTATCGCGTTGGGATTTTCACTGGCCCAAATAGGGGAATTTTGAGAATTGACGTATCCGGACAGGTGGAACCACGTTTCGTCCGAGAACAACGTGTAGTCCATAATGCCCGGATTTTCCTAAAGAAATGTCTGAAACCACGTCTCGTCCGAGAACAACGTGTAGTCCAAAATGCCCGGATTTTCCTGAAGAAACGTCTGAAACCATCGACAGTATGTCACTCGTGTCACGTGGTCAGGCTCTTTCAGTTCGTGGACCACGGAGATACGCTACCCATGAAGCGTCGCTTTTTTCACACCACGTTGACAACTTCTTTTGGACAACCCTGTTTCCTATGACATTCGGCGAAGTGACTTCCTGGGAGACGCAAGTAGTCGGCCCTTTACATTCTGGATCGTTTCCTCGGACATTTGTGGACGACCTCCTGCATGGTTGTCTAATAAAGTCCTCTTGGTTTCCAATTTCTTCGACAATACCCAAATGGTGGACTTGCTCGGCGGATGTCTGCCTGCAAACCTCTCCAGGAATTGCTGTTGACAAGACTTTATCGATTCTGTTTTCCATTAAGTGCGAACAATAAACACTTGCTCTTCCAGAGTATACCGATACATTTTCACACGTACGCGAACAGCCACGAGCACGAGCACTCACTATCAACGACCGTATTGTGAAGACACACTCAGCGAAATAGCATAACAAAGCAGCAGAGAGGCGCGTCAGGCTGGTTGGTTTACTGTTCTTCAGTAGCGCCATACTTAGGAATGTGTGTGCCACTAAGGAACACTCCTGCTGGCTGGCGGACAGCACCGAGTTCAATACTTTGTGGACGCAAATGGTGGGCCCTTTCAGCAAATGTTGGGATGCCATCACATTTCGTACGAAATGAGGTAAGTCCACTTCGAATTTCGTTGCAATATCTTAATTGGTGTTAATATTATTAAAGAAATACCGGGTTCGGTAGCGAGGGGGACACCCTTTACATATATATACAACAAACGGTATTATTACAATGTGTGGTTATTTTTTTAATTCACACATGGTATTATGTATATACAACATATGAGAATTTGTACCTATATTCATCTCTCTCGCTCTCTCTCTCTCTCTCTCTCTTTTGTCAAAATGCTATCTCATGAAATTCAAAATCATGACGTAATCTCTCTCTCTCTCTGTTTTGTCAAAAGCCTTGATATTTGTGATCAAGATACCCTGATACATTCCGACAAAGTAGTTGTCTTGATATTGAGTGATTAATGGTGCTAACTTTTAATTTCTTCCATCTCTAAGCCTTGGATCACATAGTGGGCAACGCATGCATATTGTGCCTGTCTCTTCACCTTTCTAGCAATAAGACGACTGGTTCCCATCACGGTGTATCCTGCCTGTAAACCTTACAGGAACAGACCAATATCCCAGCGTTGCCACATGTGATTTCTTTGTAAGAAAGGGTCACCCTATACCGTAATTTAGTAGCTCGCATTTTTTGTTCAGACAGCTCGTTTCAAACTGCACCATAGTCGAAGGATATTTCATATTTTTGACGAATTATATTTTAATCAGTAGAAGCTTTTTGTGCTTCAAAACAAGAAAGAAAGATACTTTTTGTAGTTCTATGAGATTTCAATAATTATGGCATTAGATCTAAAACATTTTGCTTTCACTTTTGGGTATACCTTTATAAATGGAGTTTATTCCATGTTATCTCAGAGAACATTTAATGTCCAATAACTTTTTTAAATTTAACTTGAATGAAAAATGGTGCGTGACAGTAACGTAGAACTCCATTAAGTGTACCAAATGCATTCATATTTAATTGCTTAGTAAATTACAAGAAAATTGGTGCTGAAAATTCTGTTTCTTCCACATTCTACAATTTATTCCGAAAATTAAATTAAACAAGTTAGTAAAATCATGCAATGCATTGATTATGATACGCTTTCCAACATACCAGAAATTATTACGCAAGTTATGTGGATAATAGCTGTGGAATAAATCTCGCTCCTGTGTCCTGAACTTTGACCCCATTTCGATTATATTCAACAGAACCGGTTCAGTATACCTCAGGGATAGCATACTAAGGGTTTGTCGCAATAGAAGCAGTTTTACGCAAGTTATGAGAATAATGGCCGTGGAATAAACCTTGCTTTTGTGCAATGACCCTTGACCCCATTTCGTTGATATTCAGCAGAACCGGTTCACTATACCTCCGGAACAACATGATAATGTTTTGTCGCAATCGAAGCATTTTTAGGTAAGTTATGATGCACAAGGGCAATGGAGTGGATCCCACTCCAGTGTACTGAACTTTAGCCCCATTTCGCCCATTTTCAATAGGATTTGTGCCCAGGTGGTTCCCTACCACAGCATACTAAAATTTCGTCAAAATCGAACCATTTTCACGTGAGTTATCGTGCGGACGGACAAAGCTGGAGCAAATAAGCTTCTTCAACCTACGGTTGGAAAGCGTAAAAAAGCAGCGAAGCACCGAACAAAAATGTCGATATGCGGCCTCCGTCATTGTTATTTATTTAAACAGCGAAGGTTGAATATATATAAGAAGACCAGGTAGGCAAACCTCAGTGATATACATACGTGCACTTCTTCGTATAGATAGACAACATAAGTGACTGTTTGAAAGAAAAAGTGATTCGGTAAAATTTCCGATTTGTGCATGGCCTTCATATCCTCAAGCTTCACCCACACTCGGATTCGGGAGAAAGGTCGGCTTTTTTTTTTTGTTTCTTATTTTGTTTCAAAAGATCCACCTTAACACCTAACTGCCCTCCTGCCTGTGCCTATCTTTTCGTGCTGGTTAAACACGTTATTTACGTTTACCTTCAACAACTCCGCAGCATTTCCTCGCCGGTCTCTTTACACCAGGCCAGCGCAGCACTTTTGTGCCATTTTCAAGATCGGTTGCTTTCTCGACTCCGCCTGGAGTACCAGTCGGCTTCTTCCAGTCGTCGAGAAGCCACCTTCTATGCTACCTGGGCGCCGGCCGCTCCATGGTTTGCGATTGATTCTGGACTGCTACACCTATCAGTACCCTAGGACATTCTACACCTCCTTTGCTGAGTTCCTTGGCACCCTGGTGGCCCTCCTCCACTCTACGACTTGTGCAATCCACACTACCGTTGAATTGTGAATGCTAATGCCATCTCAGTGTATTTTCATGCTTACTCGTGTACATTACTTACTTTCACCCCGCCTGTATTATGTTGCTTTGGTGCCCTCGTTAAATAACTTGCACAATTGTGCACGCTGTGTTTTTATCTCATGTATGTAATGTTTTACCTTCACGGCGGTGTTTGTGCTGTTCTTTTTTTAATTGTGTACTATTGTTTCGCCTGTGTTATCCTGTAAATCATGCCCAGCCAATGTCATGTGACACGATGTGTTTCTCTTTGTCACTTCTGCAATTTTTTATTCAATAAGCTTTGCTTGCAGCATTTGTTATTCATCCCCATTGTCATTGCAGTGTATATACCATCATGTTTTTAACAGTTTTGTATTATTTCCCAGTGAGATGCCCAATACTGTACGTCTCCCTCTTATGTTTTCTTATGATAAATTAGAATAAAGCGATTTTGAAACCTCCTGCCTCCTCGGGAAATCAAAGCTGCGAGCAAGGCTTGAAAAAAAAAAAAAAAAAAAAAAAAAAAAGGGGAAGCACTTCCAACTTTCTGCATTGGTGTTTCTTCTTTTCTTTAAATGAAAAAAAAAACCTTCTGTTGAGTAGTGAAAGAGTTTGAATTTTTTGTAAACCCATAGAACTCTGGAGGCGTTTGGTGCCCGAGTTCAGGTGGAGGCCCTGGGCACTGGCCCCGTTGGCCCACCCCTTAAAACAGCCATTGCCACAAAGCCGAAATTTCATGCGATACGTTATTTATTGTACGCTATCCGATCTCGCTACAGACATTAAAAATCAGATCCTCCGACAGGTGATTTAAATTTAATAATTAATCAAAGCTCAGGTATTGCTGCGAATCGCTCGGGTTACTGGAAATTTTCCGTCATGCGCAGTGCTAGAAACGGAAATTTTGAAGTACCGGTATGCTCATATTTAGCTAAAAGCCATGCGGAAATAATACCTTCTCCAGAAAATCTTCAAAATTGAAAAAGTAAAGAAAAAATCTCTGGAAGAAAAACTCTTTTGTTTGAAAATGTAATTGACACTTCTGTAGAATATCATTGCATCATAAGTCAGAAATAATGGCGGTTGATTTCAGTTGGTTGGTTTGTGGATCCAGCGGGCACTACCAGAGTTGGAAACAGGTCAAAAATTTCGAACCCGGACCAGGGCGTCCCATAACTGGACTCGAACCGGACAAATCTGCTTCGAACTACGTATAAATTCGAAACTCAATTTATATATATATACATATAAACGTAATATATAGATATTCATCCTAATAACTGAAATATTTTTTTAATAATAAACTTTGGTTACTTGCTAAATTTTAGGGCAATTTTTTGCGCCACTATTTTGCGTAATTCAGAAGTAACGGCTGACTATGACTGTGATCATGAAGTTTATTACAAATGGGAATCATTATTTAAGATTACACAAATGTATTTTTTTAAATGTATTTAAACTGTTCACTCTTTCCACGCTTTGATGGAGGTGCTCATACTTTCATATGGTCCGTTAGATTTTTGGTTCCATAATCTTTTATTACACCGTTTTATTACACCGTTCTTTGTGTACTCTTTCCACATTTTGAACAACAAGCAAAACCAAACAACACAGAATTATTCACCGGTTCCTTAATGAGACGAAACAATTTCCAGCATTCACTCTTCCCCTTGTGGTTTTCAACAAGAACGTATTTGTTGGCCTCGACGCCTTTCTCAACCTCCTAAATATTCAATCCATCCATATCAACAAATAAGGAGTTAATATCGACATGTCATGTCATGGGAACGCGATGTTAGCACATCAATCAACCTCTGAATGCTCAATGTAAAAGATGCGATGTGAAAAGTAACTCTTAGTCATTCAGTGAACTTTGCACGGAGAGAGTGAATCAGCTGAGAAGCAGGCGAATGGCGTTTGCCTGTACCTTGCCCTGGACAATCGCACTGTAAAAGAACCCAAAGTAAGTATCCTTTTACGATATAGTGTCGGTGTGTCTGACGTCGTTCGGTGGAAATCTTCGTTGCTTTAAGAAAGAGACGGCAATATTTTTTCATGGCAAATCATTATTCACTCCGTGGGCACCAGTATCGACTACAGAATTCCACAACGCGCATTTTTCTTTGGAATATATTTTCCTCTTTTCAAAAATAAAGCGGAGATAAAACCGGGTCAAAATCGTTTCAGGAACACCTTGACCAGATCCGTTGGACCGGTAAGAAATTGTCGACTCGTTGACCCGTTTCCATTTCTGGGCACTTATGTTATACGGAGGACGGACTGGGGTTTGACTTGCTTATAACGAGGAAGAGTCTCTACCCCGGAACCAACGGATTAACGGGACTTCCACATCTCGGCTGATCATTTGTGATTCAGCTGGATTTGAACCCAGAACTTCAAGGTCCGGAGCCGAGGAGGCAGCCCCCTGACAATAGGGGATTTCATGAAGTAAAAATTTGACCAATTAGAATCTCTGCAGTCAGAATAAATATTCACTCTTAAATTAATAGCGATCTCGCCACCCTAAAAAAAAAAAAGTCCGAAATCGAACAAGTTTATACTCATTGCTACAAAACTAAAATTTGTGTTCCATTCCATCTATTATTCCCAATTCTTCATTATAGGAAGAAAATCTTCAAATTGAATATATTATTATATAATAAAAATTACAGACATCTTCAGCGGGATGACCTGGGGCTTAAGCAAGATGTAACCATGTAGTGGCGTACCGGAAAAACTTGCCCCCCAATGTCGAGGTCATTTTGAGAAAATTTATTAGATTTCAATTACTGAAATTTTTAAATTACGTATTATTAACTAGATTTTATGTGTGTTTTAATAATTTAAAGTATTTGAAACCTACAGGTACTTTTCATAAAGCTAAAACTACCGCACTTTGTTTCGTGTAACACAAATGTGCATGTCATAATTAAAATGATTAACCTAGTTTTATACCAATATAGAGTACTACAAAACCCTTACGCCAAAGTTAATCATGACATGAAAATTTTATTCATTTAGAGAACTGAGACGAGCAGTCTCTTAGAAATGCCTCACGATCACACACGCAAAACAAAGAACTGCCGTGTGACAGTGTCTTATGATCTTTCCCAATTTATACGATGGTACAAAGTAAGCAAATAAATAAGTAACAATCAAGAATTGGGGCACAAAAAAAGATAAAAAGTAAAACTACTTAAATTATTTACTCTTCAACATAAAGAACTCACTTAACATAATGCCACAACGTTTTGCATACAATTAAGAAAAAAATATTTTAACACTGTTAGAAAAATAATAAGACAGGTCTTCCTTCATCCCCGCAAAGAACACTTATATTCTGAAGGATGCGTAGTCATGTGTAAACAACTGTAATACATAATACTTTACCGTCATTGGTATTAAAATTTCATTCATTAAACTGAGATTTCTGTCACGTTCTCTAGTATAAAATTTTAATATTTATATTAATGTGTAGAAATCATTACGATGGCTACGAAAAGGAGCCTCAAGCACTCTGAAACAGCTTTCCCGCCAGCCAGTATTCATAACATCAAACAGAGGTCATCGCTCTTTCCACGTTTATAAGTGAGTCACAGAAAAATTCTCATTGGCCGCCACCGGGAATCGAACCCAGAGTCTTCCAGTTACTCTGGGTTCGATTCCCGGTGGCGGCCAATGAGAATTTTTCTGTGACTCACTTATAAACGTGGAAAGAGTGATGACCTCTGTTTGATGCTCCTAGTCCACGTCAAATGTCTATTACAGTACTCATAAACTAAAACCGCGAAAATGATTCCTAAATATTTGACTTATATAATGAAACAAAATATTACCAAAAACTGTCTTTCTTTTTAATATTTCATTCAAAGCTGCAGTCAAAAACTCCTGGCTATTTCTTTAACAAATTCCAAATTATGTTTCTGCAAAAAAATTTGTAAAATCTTTTTTGATGAATCTTGCTAGAGGCCTCTTAGCCGTGAGCCCCCCCCCCGCAATGCGGGTGGTTGCGGTTGCTATCAGTACGTCCCTGTGACCATGCGCAATGGGTCGTTTCATTTTCTTCCTTTGAAGGATTGGATTTATATCTCATGTGTACACCACTGCCCTATCCTTTACGGTTCCCACACAGCTATTTCTTAAGGGCACCAGGCACATAAGGTTTCTATCTTAAGAATGTGCGCTCGTAAGTCAGGGACGGAAAAAAAAAAAAAAAATCCGCAGTTTCCACTACTAAAATTAGGCCTGTATGTAAATTCCCAGTAAAAAAGGTAGGTACCGGTATGCCATGCCGGCCAATTTCGAGTACTGGTTCTTACGACCAGTCTGTATCCATATATTTTCGAGCACTGCTCCATATGACCAGTCTGTATCCGTATGATACAGAACAAGAGGACATAATTTTTTCAGTTAATTTACGAAAGGAATCAGGGAAAGCTTTTTGAAAATTCCAAATTTTCCTGGCGTTCGAAAAATCACTGTAGTCAGGCACGTACTGATTACCTCCACAACCCCCGCATTGCCGGGGGGGGGGGGAGCTCACGGCTAAGAAGGCAACCTCGGCAAAAACATTTTACTGAATCCTTTGCTGAAACTTCATATGAATAAAGAAATAACCAAAAATTTTTTACTGCAGCTTTGAAACAAGTATTAAAATTAATCGTAATTTCTGGTTGCTGTTTGTTTCGCAGATTTAAATTTTATAAAAACTGAGCGGCAGGAAAGCAATTAGACCTGAGGCCACTTTTCACAGTCATAGCAAAAGTTTCTATACATGCATATTAACAAGAGATTGTGAAAGAAATATCAATTCAATGAATGCAAAGTTTTTTTATAAATGAATCAAGTGTAATACTTAACACAATTGTTGGCACGTAACTATGCATGCTTTAGGATATAATTAACTGAAAAGTGTTATCGCGGGGAAAAACAGAAACCTGTGTCATTTCTTTTTATAACAGAGTCAAGTGCTACGTGGTTTTGATTATCTTGCAAATCTTGCGTGGTTGAAGATAGTAAGAATGATAATAGTTATAAACAAATAATTCTTGCGATCATTTTATATCTCTTAGAAACATTTATTTTTTTCTTTGCTTAAACGTAGAAAGGTTGTCCGTCAGCTCTGAAATCCTTCCATATAATTCTGCTTCGGTCATTTCTTCCGTGTCCCTCCGGCCCTCAGATCATATGTAGAGGATTTTAGGAAGGGAGTGTCTGACCCCAGTTCTTAAACAGCACTTAGAAATAGGACGCTAGGAGATTTGGGCTAGAGTGTCCGATAGAAAAGTGACACGGAAGCGAAGTAGAAAGGGGGAGGAAGACGCCCTTATATATTTACGGGGGGGCAGTACCCGGGGTCCGACGGCTTAACGTGACCATCCGACGCACGGCGGATATTTAGTGGGTCGAGAGTTCGCACCTGTCTGGGATTGAACCTGAGGTCCTTCCGTGGCAGTCACCATCACCAACGTTGCCCACTAGACCACGCGCGGCCCTCCCTCTGGCCCTCGTGGAGAACACACCTTTTTCCCCCGGTCAGCTTAAGACCTCCTTCTCTCACCTCGGCCTTTCCTGCCTTCGTGCGCCTGCGACCGCTCGCTTTCGAATCCTAGAAAAGACTATATCCTCGCCTCCTCCTTTGTTCCCACGCGGACTCACCGCTTTGCCACCACAAAACCTCATGGGAAAACCATGCCGGCATCTGCTAATACAAAACATCAAAGTAAAGATTAAGAGTGCTTGCGCTTTCAGTCTGCTGCTTTGAAATGAAGAAGACGAAGCATCAAAAGAGCACGACAAAACTAATCCGCTGGAAACATACAAAGGTGCATACTCTAAAATGAGACAAACTGGCGTCTCTAAATGAACCGTGTTTCCGATGTTTAATGGAGGAGTTACACAGCAAAATTACTCTCACGCTTCGTGAAAACAAAAGAAAAGGAGCACGAAGCGAAATAAAAGTTACGAGATGAGATTTAATATCTTTGCCTAAACTCTAGAATTAAATCTCCGTAACACAATAGAAAAAATTTTACTATGTACAAAATCTTGCAGCATTATGTTAAGTTTTTTTTTTTTTTTATATTCAGTAGAGTAAATAATTTGTAGTTGTACCTATTTTTTTTTTTGTGTGCCCCAATTCTTAAGTGTGTGTTACTTATTTATTTATTTACTTATGCTCGTATTTTTGTAGAAATTGGAAAAGGACATTAGACACTGACACTGTCATGTGAAATTACATGTTTTGCATGTGTGATCGTGAAGTATCCCAGAGACAAGTTCTCTAAAAGAATAAAATTTGCATGACATATTCAACTTTGGCTTAACTATTTTGTAGTTCTTTCTATTGGTATAAAATGAAAGTAGCTATTTCAATTACAACGTGCACATTTGTGTTGCGCGCAGTAAAAGAAAAAAGTACTATGATTTTGGATTTGCGCAAAATACCTGTAGGTTTCAAATAATTTTAATTATTAAAACGCCTATAAAGCCTAATAAACAACATGGAATTAAAAATGTAAGTAATTGAGTGCTAATAGGTTTTCGCAAAAGGGCCTCGAAGAGAATTTTTGTGGGGGGAGGGGTTTGGCGAGATTTTTGGGTACGTCACTGCCTGAAATACATATTTTCTCCCATTATTTCACAGGAAATGGCTGTATCCGGAATAGGCTTCGCTCATTTGCGAACAGAATCGCCGAAAATGGCTCATTAATTTCAGAAATCTTTTTACATTAAATCCTGGCATACAGTATTCCTATTTTGCCAGAGTTTAGTGACAACATTAAGATGTTTAAAAGTTAAAATTTATTTCAACTTTTAAATATCCGATCAACAACTACCAATTGTCCGAAATTTATGTAGATATTCTTGTTTCATCCGTATGTTGAAAAGGGCAGCTATTTTCATCTATCCACAATAACTTCAAAATTTGCAATAAAACTTTGACAAGAAAAATTGTAAGAGCTTCACTAAAAATGTAGCTAAGGATTTCAAGTGCAACAGGGTATCTTTGCTATCGGTGGATTCCTGACATTCAAGTGCTGATATTGGTATTTTAGATCGTCTTTAGAGAGCTTCGTTCAATTTTTACTTTTATGACTTTTTTTTTTTTTTTTTTTCGTATCGGGAAAATGCCAGTTACAGCCGTGTATGATGCAAGCTTGGCGGAACTAATGTGAAAATATGATTTACGGGTGAATGATAACTCCCCGTTGTGACCTCTTAGCCTCGCTATCACCCTGCCAAAGGAAAAGGTTCGCGCCGCGAGATCAACAAAAGATCCTTTTCAGAAGTTCGCTACTTACACTACTTGCGTGATCAGCAAAAGAAGCCGACAGTTGGGGAAATTTGAGGTCATTCAAGGGTCAGCGCAGCAGTAGGCCACCGGCTGCACAGAGAGGTCACTAAGTTCACGGGTCTACAATGAACATGCAGAGTTTCGTGAAATTCCCAATTCCCGCCAAGTAATTTCATATTGTTAGATGGTGTTATTGCGAGCTAGCCGTTTTCCAATGCTGAATATATGTCTACAAAACATTTTTTTTTTTTTTGCTTTTAGGATTAGAGCATAATCTCAATTCCTCGAGTGTCAGTTGAAATACCACAAACAAAAGAAAGTCAATAATAATTTGCCACCAATTTAATAAACTCCTACAATAATCAATGCTGCATCACACGAATTCTATTCGTTTAAGGTGGTTCCACTTAAAATCTCTGCCTTGTGTTTCCAATGGTAAAACGTCGTTACATATTTTATTCGCAATTAATGTATTCCCAAGGATGGAAATTTGCACATCGATAAAACTAATTTTAAGTTATAGAATGGGATACTAAATACTTGCTAAAAGATAATCATAATTATATTAAAAATCAATCATTTTTCTTTGAGTAATGTTCAGACCTGTTAATAGATGGCGCGACCTGTACATTGATGACGTCAGTAGACAAACAAATGTTGTATTGCTTATTATAGTTAGGTTTTAGCAAGAATTAAGTATCCCATGCAATAACTTAAAGTTAGTTTTATCCATATGCAAATTTTCATCCTTGGAAATCCGTCCTTCTCGTGTATGAAGTTACCGGACACCCCTTCAAAAGCAAATGAACGGATCCGCTGCGTTGTTAAGAAGCGCAGTACAGCTGCAAACGATATAAAAACAAGCCTGCAGCTGACAGCGATCATATCGCACTGTGAGTTGAGTGAAAATGTTGCGGCGGGGCAGAACTGACTTTGAGAAAGGAACGATTGTTGGGAGTTATATTAGTAGGCTGTCCATAAGAGAAACCGAGAGGCGTTTAAACATACCCAAGTCAACTGTTTTCGATGTACTGAAGAAGTGGAAGACACATGGCGTGCCTGAAGCAGCAAAACGTACCGGAAGACCAAAGAAAATCAATGATATGGGACGTCGAAGCCTCAGGAGAGTCGTTACAACTAATCGACGGAGTACTGCACAAGACCTCAGTGTACATGTGAGTAAAAATGCTGGAACCTCGGTATGTACACGTACGATTCCCAGAGAACTTCATTCCATGGGTTACCCTGGCCGTGCGGCTGCTCATAAGCCTTTCATTTCCGCAGTGTACTATTCCTACGGTCAAGTTTGGAGCTCGCATTGAACTTGTGTGAGGTTTTTTCGTGGTGTGGTCCTCCGTATGGTCCCGGCCCATTGTTATCGTGGACAAACCTGTTAACTAGCACGTCCTCCTCGATATTCTGGACAAGTATGGCCTTCTAACTCTGTGGCAATACTATGGAGCCGAGCCTTGTTGTTACCAGCAGAATAATGCACCGAGCCATAAAGCAAGTACGGTTACGGCGTGCTTTGACGACAATTCCGTATCGTGTGTGGACTGGACAGCACAGAGCCCTGATCTTAATCCCATAGAGCACCTATGGGATGAATTAGAGCTACGCATAAGAAGTTTGGAACCATGGCCTATTACTAAGCAGCATTTAGCGGCAGCATTATGCACTGAATAAAAGCTCAAACCATCGCTGTGTTCCAATATTTTTTCGAAAGCATGTCTCGAGGGTCAGTGCATGCATCAAGGCCAAAGATGGATCGACTCCGTATGTCAATAAATGCTATGTTGTGTTTCTCTTCTAGGTGCCCGGTTATTTTTGTCAATATAATGTACATTTCAGCAGAAGTAGATCAACATTAATCTTGACTTAGTCATTGAAGGAGCGTTAAAAATTGTGTCACAAAAATTATGCAGTGTGCTTGCCGTGATATAAGAGAGAGGCATTCAAGAAAAATCCTTCTGAAAGGCAATGTTGCCTTTTTTTTTTTTTTTTTTTTCATTAAAGCTTTGCCGTTTAGATTTACCGCAAATGAAATTCGATAGTAAAAAAGATTCAGGATGAGGAAAATATCTTGTGTGATTTAAAAATGAATACCACACAGGTTCGCTACCTAATTTTATACTAATGGAATGAATAAACGGAAAAAAATGCTTTTAAAAATAAGAAGATATTTCCATGTATGGCATCAGTTGCAGTCCCGAAAAATGATTGAGCCATCAGACAAGAAGGGTTCGGCTGTCGAAGGCGAAAAATTGGACTTGTGTTCCATGCATCATAATGACAGACTACGGCAAATTAGATTTCCCAAATAATTGAACCACTCGAAAAACAAACAAGATTCCTTCAGGATGATAAGGGAAGAAAGAGATTTAAAAGGCTGCACACAAAAGGTTCTCCGGAAAAGTTGCTCACGGGAACAATTTCTAGAACTAAAGCCATTAAACCTGAGAAGGGAAAAGTCCGCCTTCTTGTTTGTAACTGTGGCCTCCCGCGATGATTTGAGTGGGAATGTTGATTGAGCTCGGGAAAGAGCAGTAGCATATTTTTTTCCTTCCGTCTCTTAGCAAGATTTAAAAGGTGCGCCACAAAGAACACTATTATTGGACAATAAAAAAGCAATTATTAAATGCAAGAATAATTACTATTCATTTCATTATTTATAATTTTAAAGCTTGCACGAAAAATATTTAGCAATTTTTATTATCGTCGAAGATAAAAGTTTAAAGAAACATTGTCAGTCGTACTCGGCAATTTTTTATTTTTTTATTGGAGGTTTAAAGACCACCGTGAGCAACTCAATGGGCTATAAGCAGTCGCCTGTCCCTAATTTAGGGCTACTGACTCCAGGGAAGGGAGAAAGCCAGGGCCGTAAGACAAGCACAGCATCCATACCTCACCAGGATTCGAACCCAGACCCAAATCGGAAGAAATGTTATCAGCTATCGCGTAGACCAATGCGCCACCGAGGCGTCGGAAATTTTTAAAAGGTACGTGTTACAATGAAAAGAAATACGTTGCTGTTGTAACGGCTCTCTCTCTCTCTTTCTTTTCTTTCCCATACACATGTTGACTGCGTCCTCTTTGGCGAATTGTCTGCGGCGCTAGACTCTGAACATTCGTCCGAGATGGGCAAGTGCCTTCACTTTCCTGGAAAACCACTCTGAAAAGCCTTGTCATATATTTCACCAAAAAGTGGTGTTACACAAGCTGCACGATTTTTGGAAAGAAAGGTATACCTTTGTGAGTTTCGTGAAACACACAACATGGTGCAATTCGTGCAAAGTTGCACCAATCAAGTTGGTTAACATAACTTGGTCCATAATTGCACCATGTTGTTGTGTGTTACATGCACCACGTACTGGTGTTCATTTGCCCCCCCCCCCCCAAAGTGGTTCAACTTGTGCTGCACCATTTTTGGGGGCAACATATACCAGAATTTTTAACAGTATTTCAGAGCTGTGCTTCATAGTTATCATAAAATTGTGAGCTTCTAATTTGCTGCATGATCATGATAAGGCCAACAAATGAGCAGTTTGGTTGTTTAAGAGAAAATTTTGTGCAGCCAATATTTTAAACTACTAAGGAATTTCAGATCCAGTATCGTGCTGCATTGAACATAAATCTGCTATTGAGCCTAACAACAAGAAAAAATCACCCTGTGACTGATTAGATAGATAAAATGCGTTCTGTCTCTCTCCCTCTCCTTTTTTTTTTTTTTTTTTTAATTTTTAACGACCATCGGGAGCAACTTGAGATATAAACAGTCACCTCTCCGTAATTTAAAGCCGGACGGGGGCCTAGTGGTCAACGTTCGTGACTGCCACGGAGAAAACCTCAGGTTCAATCCCATGCAGGTACGAAAGCTCGAACCACTAAATATCCGCCGTGCGTCGGATGGGAACGTTAAGCCGTCGGACTCCGGGAATGGCACACACCCCCGGTAATAAATAAGCGCGTCTTCCTCCCCCTTTCTAACTCGCTTCCGTGCCACTTTCCTATCGGGCACTCTAGTTCAAATCTCTTAGCTTCCTATTTTTAAGGGTTGTTTAAGACCTGGGGTCAGACACTCCCTTCCTAAAATCCTCTACATATGACCTGATGATCTAATTTGAAGCCACTGGTTCCATGGAAGGGAGAGAGCCAGTGCCATAAGACAAATGCGACATTCATTCCTCAGCGGGATTTGAACCCGGACTCATCGCGAATGAATGGTCAGAAGCAAGCGCTTAGACCACCGCGCCACAGGGTCCACTCGCTTGCATATGTTAAGGTCTCGTTTTGGATAAATTTAGTTTATAAAGCTACACTGTAAAGAATAAGTTGTGTGAATTCACGGAAAATTTCTGAAAATAGCGTGCAGCAAAGTTGTCGGTAGGTGTCTCTCTTTTAACAAAATTTCAGTTTTCCAAAGTGTCCGGTTTTTTGTACCATCCGTATTTTCACAGATTTTCCGTAGTCAGTAATTCCGTTTATTTCAGAAGAGTCCGTTAAAGTTTTTCCGTATTTAAACAGAAACTTCGGAAAATTGGAGACACTGAATTTTTCAGTTCTTACGCCAAGGAATCCTTTCGCATTTGTAGCTGAGATAGAACGGAGGTCGATTGTGGTGGATCTACACAAGCCGCATGTTTTAAACACTGAGCCAGAATGCCTTCAGAAACACATTCACGTTCAAGGTAAAACTTATTGCACGACGATTATCTTTTTTCTTCATTAATGCGAATGATTTATTCATTTTAATTTCTTTTGGAGCTTATTATTGTTTTGAATACGTTTGTAATGATTTTAAGGGTAATGTCCTAATACAGACGCCTTTGTAATCCACCAGCACATGCAGCTGAACTTCGCGGCGTAAAGCGCTGGCGGGCACGGCATCTCCCGTCGCGGACGACTGTACCCTCTTGTATCCTTAAGGGGACCGCAAACAAATTGCAAATGTAACAATCACCTAGGAAACGAAAACTGGGTTCTCTTAAGGGAGGGATAATCTACAAATGAAAATGTTATTTACTACGGCCACTAGAAACCATGTTTCTTAACAAGTAAGTAGAACCAATTTGCACGCAAATGGTCTCTTTCTACACAGGAACGAATCACCCATGCGATACGATACAGAATTACGTTCCATCCGTCCGCCGTATGCCCGTGCGTCCCGAAGAATAGAAACAAATATCTCCTCCCCAAAACAACAGATTTGAATGGAAATGGTCTCTTTCTACTCCGAGATGCCTCACACCTATCAGATACGATTGAAAATTACGTTGCATCCGTCCGCAGTCTGTCTGTCCGTCCGCCCGGAAGTATAAAAGCGCGAAACCCTTCCGAGGAACAACCAATTTGCACGGAAATGATTTTTTTCTACACAGGGACCAACCACACCTATCACATATGATAGAAAATTGCGTTCCATCCGTATATTATTATTCGGGACGGACGGAGAGACAGACGGCGGACGGATGGCACGTAATTTTTTATCGTATCTCATGGGTGATTCATTCCTGAGTAGAAAGAGACCGTTTGTTTACAAATGGGTTACTTACTTGTTAAGAAACATGCTTTCGTGTGGCCGTAGTAAGTCACATTACCATTTGTAGATGGTCCCTTAAGCGAACCCGTCTTCGTTTCCTAGGTGTTTGTTACATTTGCAGTTTGTTTATGGTTCCCTTGAGTATACGAGAGTCGACGGTCGTCCGCGACGTGACATGCCGCGCCCGCCAGCGCTTTACGCAGCGACGCTTAGCTGATTATGCCGGTGGATTTCAAAGGTGTCTGTATTAGGATATAATATTATTTCACAAAACTTCTAAATATAAAATTTACTCTTGATAGCTATAATAGTTTTTGTATTAAAGTATGCACAGACTGATACATAGACATTGTACAATCACCTGTATAATAATTTAAATACCGGGTTTCTTACGGTAACACAATACATATAATAGCTGGGGCAGAAAATGCGGGAGACGAAAAGAAATATCCTGTGCCACAAATAACCAAATTTCATGCGATGTGCTACCCACAATATGCAATCTCTCTACAGAACTTCAAAATCAGGTTCCCCGACAGACGATTGAAATTTAACATTTAATCAAACCTCAAGTATTCCAGCGAATCTCTCCTACTGCCAGAATGTTTCCGTAATTTGGATAGGGGAAAAGTGAAAACAGAGTTTTTCCATTAATATACGAAAAGAATTAAGGAAAGGTTTCTCAAAATTCTGAATTTTCCGTTAAAACACCTGACCAACAAAGATGACACCGAATTTTCGGTTCTAACGAGCACCTCTTTTGAATCCGCTCCGACGCGAATAAAATTTATCAAAGCTATTCAAAGCCAATGGAACCGATATGGAAAACAACAGTATCTGGCCGAAGAAAAAAGTTTTTCAAGCGGGTTTTTAATCCAGCAAATATTGCCGTAAACGGAATCGTGAAATTTGGTTTCAGACATGTGCGTTAAGAAAATTTTGAAATAATATAAAAAAAAACATTTCGCAGCGGAAACGCTCTCCAACAAATAAACAAACTTTTAAATCGGACTCTTAGAAGCAGAGATATCGACAAATATAAGTTATGCATCTACGCCCCCTGCCGAGGAAATCATGCATTATTTTAAGAAGAAAGTATTCTCAAAAGTTTTTCTGTGTGAGCGGTATCGGTCCACAAAGTAATTTTTTAAATCGAGTTTTCAGGAGATCAGATTTTGCTGTAAATACATCAAAAGCAGAAATTAGCTCTTTCGTCCCCTGATGGCTAAACCATTCTTTAACAAATATTAGAAATTGTATACGAAACTATTCCCATCAGGAGCTGTATGCGATACAGAAAGTATTTTTCAAATCGGAGTTTTGGAAGCAGAGATATCGGAGAAAACGCAAATTTCCTTAACGCCCCATAGCGGAAAGTTTTTGAATTACTTGAAACTTTTAAAAATATGTGAAAAACATTTCGCACCGGAAGTGCTATCTAATAAAGAAGGATTTTTTTAAATAGGTCTCTTAGAAGTAGAGATATTGGCAAAAGATAATATGTATATCTACGCCTCCTGGTGGAGAAACCATTCATTATTTTAAAAAGAAAATGTTCCGAAAAGGTTTATCGACGTGAGTAGTATCGGTTCATGAACAGATTTTTTCAATCGAGATTTTAAAAGCTCAGATTTAGCTGCAAATACATCAGAGGCGGAAGTTAACGCCCCCTGATGGCCAAACTATTATCAGAGGCGGAAGACTTACGCCCCCTGATGGCCAAACTATTTTTTACCAAATTCTTGAAATTATATGCAAAAAATTTCCCATTAAGAGCTCTATCCGAAGCAGAAATAATTTTTCAAATTGGAGTTTTAGAAGCAGAGATATCGAGGGAAACGCATTAAAAAAATTACGCCCCCTAACGAAAACCCTATGCGTAATTTGAAAAAGTGACTATATCTAAAATAGTCTTCGACATAAATGGAACCGAAAGGTAAAAAAAAAATTCGGCGGGATGCATAGAAGCAAATATATGGAATAAAATGTATTTTGAATTCGATATCATCTGCGTTTACGCCCTCTAGCGGCAAATTTGTGCATCGCAAAAAAAGCTGGAATGCAAGTATCATCATTCGGACTTTTCAAGCTTTCCAATGCGGAAAGAATTTTTTAAATCGGACTAATAGGTGCAGAGATATGGTGTTCACAGGCGGAGGAAGGACGGACAAACCGGTAACACGAGCACGATATGTTTTACAAATGACGTGCTAAAAGCGGCAATTTAACATCAATATAAGAAAGAAATTGCGGAAAGTTTTCTGAAAATTCAGAATTTTCCTGTCGTACGAAAAACCAGTGAAACTCAGGTTTTTTTCCTCGTTATTTCACGAAAAAAGTTGTATCAGAAATATGCTTCGTTACTTCATGAAAGGAAACACGGAAATATGCTCCTGAATTTCATAAAATTGTTTGCCGTGTAAAATCTCCTCAATATGAGTTATAACATGAGCGGAATTGACGTAATATGTGTATTAACAAATCTACGAGGTTAATTTAGTTTTAAACACATAGTGGTTATAATTGGGCAACGTTTTCACGAAATGGGTTTTGTCCGAAATGCCTTATATCCCTGAAAATTTTAAGGAAGAAATGTGAATTTTAATTTCCAAAGCTACAGAAACTGGAGAAGCATATCTCTCTCTCTCTCTCTCTCTCTCTCTCTCTCACTTTCTCTCTCTCTCTCTCTCTCACTTTCTCTCTCTCTCTCTCTCTCTCACTTTCTCTCTCTCTATCTCGTCCTCCCATGCCGGGTTGAGTTCCGCAAAGACGACAGTGCATCCATGAGGATTACTGGCAGATTAACGCAGCCAGCTAGCCATAGAAGCATATTATATAAGCAAATTCCGTTATGGAGCGAAAAAATTGTACCACAAACAAGAGCAAAAGTTTAATTTCAAATTTTAATCGGATTGTAAGTGGTAATTTCTGCGCTCTCTCTCTTGAACAGCTCCCTCCTGGCTGCCCTAATTACGCCTCTACCTGTCATGCTGGAGACAAGCAATAATAAACAAAATTATATAATTATTCTACGTTAGTCAATTGTTTTAATGCTTTTGGACTTTTGGACCTAGACATTTTAGCGTTTGAAGTGAAACTTTAGATCTAAGCATTTCGATATTGAAAAGATAAAATACTCAACTTGATGTACTCTAAGCTTCTCGAAGGTTTGTTCAAATAAACTTCGAACAACAATCGATACGTACTTACTGACTACAACATTAACGAATGTATACTTACTGACAGCTAAACCTGTTATAAAAAATCAGTTTTTAAATATCTTGTCCTTTTATGGATGACTGCTTTTTGCCGCACCTCCAGATTCTTTAAGAGCAGAATGCAAAAGCAGCATTTTGCATTTCCAGCGGAATTTCGCACATTCGTAGCAATTTTCGGAGGAATTCATTCGATACGAAGTCGTAAACAGCGAATGCAGCTGTTTGTATACATAGAAAAAATAAGTGTCGGAGAAGCTCGCCGACGATTGCGAAATTCTTTCCGGTTTCGTGTATTTTCTTTATCGTAGTCAATAATCGCCATTATGGAGACCTGAATTTCTCCTCCGCAGGGGATTATGTTCAGCCTCTAGTAAATCGCCCAACTCGACTTACGAAATTAAGGTTTGCGAACAGACGTGTTAACACAGCAAAAGTGGAACAGATACTTTATTCGCACCTTGGACAACAGAAGCATTCTCTTGCTCACGTAAGCTTATAATAATATTGCCTTTGCAAAACCAACTGATGGATTCTCCGAGCGAAAATTTCTTTGGTTGCTTTCCCAGCCTGCCGTGTACGTTTGTTGCTCTTCATAGTTGGAAAGCGGAAGAAGTTCCATCTGAATGAATATGACAGAATGATGGAAATCTATCGGTTTCAAATCTGGAAAGTAAGTGGGTTTGGGTAGTACTTTAACATGGAATCTCCTGAATAGGCAAGTCTTGCAGAAAATTTCGTATGACAAACGCCTTGCAGAAAATGTGAGATACATTTTGTTGGACACCACTTTGCTCTTAGCGGGAATCTCTGAAATCCCTTTCAATTTCTTAGAACTACGCTGGTTAACCTTTGCTATTTAATCTGATAAGAGAACCAGTTATTCACAGGAAGTGGCAGCGTCCAGTTAGAAAAACTTCAAATTTGAGTTCGATATACAAATGGTATTCGTCGCAGCGTTCTCAGATTTCCCGTAGGACAGTTCCTCTTCCAGCCGTGGCAACTGTGTTTACTAGCGAGAACCAAATAATCATTCTACCAATATACAGAGTGAGTCAAAAGTCGCAGGACAACTGCAGTTGCAATTAGCGAAAGCGTGTGAAACACAGGAAATCAGCTAAAAGGGACGGTGTTCTAATTTGAAAGGAGGAGGGAAGAATATTACAAGAAAAACAGCGTTTGGCTGGACGGAACATTTATTACCCGATTTTTTCTTTTTTTTAATTTTCAAAGTGGTGGAGAAAATTTTTTCTTTCCAGCATAACTTCAGTTTGTTCTATAACACTATAGTGAAGTACAGTTTTTATATTATTTTATTTTATTTTATTTTATTTCATTGTTTTTAGAGTTTACATAAGTTCTACCGGCCACATGCTGCTGCCTCCTGGGAGTTCCCCCATTTTCTCAATTTCTCAGTCCGTGACTGAGCCTTATTCGATATGCTTTTCCACTCGATCGTATTCACGGTTTTCCATGAAATTTACAGCTTTTCTAATGCGATATTTTCCAACGTGAGGCTTCCTAGAATTTGATTTCTTTTTTCGAGAAAAAGTCGCACAGCCGAGAACTCGGTGTCATTAATATTTTAAGTTTAAATTTGTATGTCTGTATTTGCATCCAAATTTCAATGCCATAGCCTTTCTTGTCATATATCGCATTCTCAGTATTCCCTTGGCGTGAAAGGATTATTATTCAGAAATGGGTCCATGGCGCAGACAGCTAGACATTGTAAATGTGTTTCCATCATGCGTATCTTTAGATAACAAGCTTTTGAAACTATGCGCTATTATCTGCGTGAGTATCAATTCGCAACATGGCATGCACACAAGTGCTATTAGCGTGTTATTCGTACATCGTGGTAATGAATGTTTTAGCACTTTAGATTATCGGACTGTTATTAAACCGGAGATCGCCGTTTTAGCGTTAGCGGAATAAACAGGTTTCCCACCTGCTGAACAAACAAGCATATTTTCCGCCTACTAAGCATACGCATATTTTCAACAAGAATTTCACCTTATACTTTGCGTGACCACTTTATTAGCAACATCTTCATATTATGTTCATAAAAATGAAACATTCAGAGTTTCTGTAATTTAAGTAGAACCTGCTTTTATATCTAGGAGCTTGGGACTGAGAAAACCCTTTCTAAATCCTTTTTTTGGGTGAAAATTCACCCCATGCATGCGTGACATATGCGTTTTTACATTGTCGAGTCACATTATTGTGACCACCAGCTAATATCCAGAGTAGCCACTGTGTGCAGCGCGGACAGCAGCTAGACGGGTTGGGAGTGACTCAGTAAGGTGCTGGAGGGAGTTCACAAGTATGTGGAGCCATGACAGCTGCTGGTGCATCTGACAGCTGCTAGATGGTGCGTAGCGGAGGATCCATAGAGCGAACAACACGATCGAGGTGGTCCCACAGATACTCAATTGGGTTTACGTCTGGGGAATTAAAGGGCCAGGGAAGTACTTTGAAGTCTTCATCGTGCTCTTCCAACCACTACCGGGCATTTCTAGCTGTGTGCCACGTCGCATTGTCGTGCTGGAAGATCCCTACCACCCCAGGGAAAACAATCAGCATGTATGGGGGCGTACGTGGTCTGCAAGGATTGATTCATAACGAATTTAGTCCATAGTGCCTTCCAATGGTACGAGTGGACCCAGGGAATGCCCCAAAAACATTCCCCTGGTTCATTCGGGAAGTGAGTTGCATTTTCTAGCATGTCGATCGGCCCTCACGCACCTTGGAAGCCGACGTTCACCTCTCACATCAATGGCACGTCGTGCTCTGCAGTGTCCACATCACTTATTCGCAATGGTGCCATTTCTCCAATCACGATAACACAGCAGCACGCGAACAGTTCACAAACTGCACATTTTCAGAAGTACTGCCACCCTTGGCCCGAAAGCTGATAATCATCCTTTTTTGCATATCTGATAAATTGCTTCTTTTATTCATGACAGCAACGAGTGATATGTTTTCAGAATGCCTACAACACGCTTTATATACGCCTCAAGCCAGCTCTCGCTGAGGACACGTAAAATAATTAATTCATTAACTATATTAGTACTACAATTAATTAACTGCTTTTCAAGTGTATTCATCTTGACGGCCGCCGAAACTTACAACTATTTAGCAACGCAGTACACATGAAGCACCGATTTTTCCGGTACAACGCTCACTAGGAGGGTGAAGGGAGAAATGGACACCATTCAAAAAAGTGTTACTTCCTGTTTCCTTACCTGGCTACTCAGAAGAGTAACTAGGCATTTCTGAACCAGGGGCAAACCAGAAAATATTTTTTCACTGGAACCACCGCGACTTCGCCACGTGTTTGCCTAAAATCTTTTTTTCGTCAAATCATTTCCTAGAATATCCAAAGACATTGATACAAAATACAGAGTTACTAACACACTGGTGTGCAAAAAGTAAGGACGAAGAGGGGAAATTACCATAAGAGCAGAACGGACCGAAAGACCACTCAGGAGATAGACTAGGGTCCGGTACGGTAGGGCATGCGCATATATGCAGCATGACGTAGGGGCGGGGGAGTGTCGAAAGGGTATAAAACACACGGACTGTGTACGCTCAGCAATTCGGTGAAGCTATTGCACTGTGTACATAGGTTTGGACGACGTGGAGTTGCAGCCACCGTGTGATATGGCCAACAGGCAATCCAGTAGACGACATCTGGATGACTTTACCCGAGGTCGCGTCATTGGGAAGTTGGAAGAAGGGCGAAGTGTGACTAGTGTGGCCGAGGAGTTCGGGATCGCTCACAGCATCGTTTTACGAGTTGGAGAGCATTTCAAACGACAGGAACAGCTGTCCGAGAGTTTAACAGTGGTCATCCACGAGCAACCACGGCGGCGGACGACCGATACATTTTCCTACAGCCGAGAAGAGACAGAGACGGCAGACAGCCGGAGAAATTGCAAGGCACATGCAACATACAACTGGACGTCCGTTATCGCGTTTTACCGTGGCCAGGAGGCTGTACAAGGGTGGTCTATTTGCACGACGACCACTACGGTGTGTGCCATTAACGCCTGCTCATCGGAGACGGCGATTTCTGTGGTGCCAAGAACACAAGAACTGGACACATCAGCAATGGGGTCGAGTTATCTTTACGGATGAGAGCCGATTTAGTCTGACGAGTGATTCTGGACGTAAACACATCTGGAGAGAGCAGGGAACACGCAATCACACCTCCAACATCATCGAAAGAGAGAGACAGGTTTGGAGGTGGTGGAGTTCTTCTTTGGGGCGGTATCATGCTTGGTAGCCGTACTGACCTCCACATCTTCTAAAGAGTTTCAGTCACTGCTGTCCACAATTGAACGGAGGTTATCCTGCCTCACGTGTGTCTGTTTAGAGGTGCTATGGGTCCTGAGTTCCCCTTCATGGACGACAACGCTACACCTCATCGTACAGTGGCTGTCGCATAAATGTTGAAGAGTGAAGATATTCAGCACATGGATTGACCCGCAAGGTCCCCGGACCTAAATCTAATCGAACAAGTGTGGGACCTTCGCGGGAGACGCTTGGCAGCACGTCACCAGCCGCCAGTAACGATTTCGCAGCTGCGATTGGCGCTACAGGAGGAATGGGCTGCGATGCCTCAACAGCTCCTTGACAACCTCGTCCTCAGCATGGAAAGACGTTGTAAATCCTGCAACGCAGTCAGGGGTGATAATATCCCCTACTAAAGACTGGATTTTTCTTGGCAGCCGCCTGGCACATAGACGTTTCTGTCTTCTGTCCAGTTGTGCTCGAAGCTACCTTTTCAATAAAGTGCCTTTATATGCTTTGGATTCCTTGTTTGGATGGGTTTGCTCACTTGTCCCATATTCTTACATCTTGGGGATCTTATGGTATGATTTGAGTCGATGTGGAGCACTGCTGCATGACGTTACATTCGTAAAAGCATCTCGTCCTTAATTTTAGCACGCCAGTGTACATTTAAATACATTTCCAATGCACATTATTTCATCCAACGACTCCTTGGTGCTACCTCCTGTTGTTAATCCAGTTTAATAGTGGCTTTCACAATGCCTCGTGCCGTTATGTTTCGAAGGATATTCCTTAATTGTCTGCCTATTCCGTTCACCTGAAACATTGTGCTACGACGGGTGTCTGTTTAGATTTGGAAAGCTGTATTGTCTTCTTTCTATCAGAGAAATTTTCCTCTGTGCTTCGCAAAGAAATGGCCATTAAATATGAGTCACACAGACATGTAACTGACACCATAATTTTCCGTCGTGCCCATTAATTAATTTACATAATTATAAGGTTTGACATCCAGATCAGTTAAATAATCATTTACTTTCTGCTGATCCCTACACTCATATCCCAAGTTCACAGCTGCAGATTTTACAGCTATAGGTTTGGCAACACGAACTGGTCAACAACAGGGACGGAACAGGGAAACTGCGCATGCTCAGTAATTATTCATTTGAACTAACCTTTAACGTGTGTCTATATAGTACACTTTTTGTGTAGTTTTAGAATAAAATATGAGGATTGAAGAGCGAAAAAGGTACATACAAATATTTCTTTTTCGTTTGGCGTGGTACGCAGTTTACTGTTGTTGATAATTTTATGGTGGATGAAACGGAAGTAGATAATGCAAAGCTCTGAAATTTTCCCTTTCTCCTGTACGTGTGGGAAGGTTTATGTGTGTCACTGGAAAGTTCTTCGAAATGTACATAATGTGTAATTTTTTCCGTGGCATAAAATATAGTGCAGTAGAAGACATACAATTTCGTTAAAATTTCATTTCTATAAAGCCCAGATGTTTTCTAAGAGTGAAGGTCTAATGGCATAAGGCATTATATGTAGTAAATTACAAGGTATGCAACTGTCAGTTTTACTGCTAATAGCTGTTTCTTCACAGTAACTTACATGGTATGTAACTGTAAGATTTTAACTGTTCCTCTTCATGGTTATTATCTGTTAACAATATACTATAAAACTGTTAGTTTTACGGTATTGTGATGGCAATTTCGTAAACTGAACCCGTAAAATTTACAGTCAGATTTCTTACAGAATATAGTGAGAAATGTTTCATCAGATAGCGTAGACATATGTTTGAAATTTTTGCGATATATCTGTGGAAAATTTTATCGCTCCCTGAATAAGCAGTTGCGGCCCACCGAAACACAGGACTCAGGTGAGGAGTTTGACAGGGCTTTTGTGTTTCTTCTCCGATTCTAATTGCGCAGCTTTCCTGGAGACAGCAATCCTCAAACTCGATCTATGGCAACATTTAGTATTAATGAGAGTCATTAAAACTTTTTAAAAATAAGGTATGAGGTAAAAGAATGATGGATCTGGGATATTTAATTTGGTCCGAAAGAAATAAAAGCACCTTAAACATATTACCTAAATTTTCAGGGTCTTCCATTTGACTCAGTGGTCTGATGATCGAATCACAGATGAGACGTAGATGGTATCTTTGGCTCTGGATCTTTCCCTTCCCTGGAACCACTATCCGCGAAATAGGGTCTGGCAACTTCACGCACTCGGTTGCGTCCGCCATTGCGTCCAGTTGTGCTTTTTTTTTCTTTCTTTTTTTTTTTTTTATTGGAGGTTTAACGACCACCGTGAGCAACTCAATGGGCTATAAGCAGTCGCCCGTCCCTAATTTAGGGTCACTGGTTCCAGGGAAGGGAGAGAGCCAGTGCCGTAAGACAAACACAACATCCATGCCTGACCGGGATTCGAACCTGGACCCCTTACGGACAAATGATCACAGGCCAGCGCCTTAGACCACTCCGCCACCGGGGCGGCCCAGTTGTGCTTGAAGCTACTTTTTCAATAAAGTGCCTTTAAGCTATAGACATCCTTGCCAGCTGTCAGAGCAGTTAAAGCTATAGGCATCCTTGCCAGCTGTCAGAGCAGTTTTCGGCATGAGAATGACAATTCGATTTAAGCGATTTTCAACGTGGTGTCATAGTTGGCGCTCGTGAGATGGGCCATAGTATTTCGGAGGTAGAAACGAAGTTCGGATTTTTGCGGACGACCATTGCAAGGGTGTACCGTGACTACAAGAATTCCGGCAAAACCTCCAACCTACGATACCAATGTGGCCGTAAAAAGACATTGGGTGAAAGTGACCGTCGTCAGCTGTCAAGAATCGTTTCAAGCGATAGGCGTGCAACACTCTTGCAAGTATCATCGGAATTCAATGCTGGAGCCTCAACAAGCATCAGCGAGCGGACTGTGCAACGTACCCTGCACGATATGGGCTTTGGGACCCGACGTCCAACTCGAGTCCCCTTGATGGGTGCACGACACAGAGCTATGCGTCCCGCTTGGGCACGGCAACAACGCCACTGGACACTGGATGACTGGAAACAAGTGACCTGGTCTGACGAGTCGCGTTTCCAACTGTGTAGGGCAGATGGAAAAAATTGTGTGTGGCGCATACCCCATGAAGCCATGGATCCCGTCTGTCAGCAGGAAACTTTACCGGCTGGTGGGATGTCCGTAGTAATGGTATTTGGTGTGTTTAGCTGAACTTCACTGGGACCCCTGGTACGTTTACAAACATCTGTGACCGTCCAACGCATCCTTCCTGACGAGGTACACCCGTTCATGTCCTGCATTCATGCTGATGGGTTGGGCCTGTTCCAACAGGACAATGCACCTCCACACAAGACGCCACATTATGGTTAGAGGAGCATTCATCTAAGTTTGGGGTGTTGCCATTCCCACCTAAGTCCCCAGATCTGAACGTGATAGAACACATTTGAGATGCTATGCAACGCGCTATCGAACATAGGAATCCGAGACCTCGGAATACACCCGAATTGTGGAACGCTCTGCAGGAAGTATGCTGTGCATTGCCTACAGCATATTTCCAGAAGCTAGTGGAGTCAGTGCCCCGTCGTATTTCTGCAGTCTTGCGCTCCCGTGGGGGACCTACCAAGTATGTCTCTAGTGTACCAATTTTTCTGGCACTTCAGTGTATATACACTCACTGAAAATGAAATTTGCGCACGAAGGAAGCATCGGGTTGAGCTGAAATTTTATGGACGTATTGATACAGATGAATGATACACATGATGGCAAAAATATATCTGCCGGACAATTATAGAGGGATCTGTGGCACGCAGTCCGGTCATCAATAGCGCGTCGCACAGCCGTACCTCCTCATGCGGCGATACATGCTGCAATATGGTCCGGCATGGAGGCGAATAGACGCCTCATGTTGTCCGACGGCATAATGACCTACACGTGTTGGACTGTGAGCACCAAATCGCGGATAGTGCGGAACGGCGGTAGCCGGCGTTTCAACTGGTCCCACACATGTTCGATAGGAGATATGTCCGGGGAGCTGGCAAGCCATGAAAGTGTCTGGATATGGCGTGGGCAGTCCTGGGCAGCCAGAGCCGTGTGCGGAAGGGCATTATCCTTCTGGTATAGCGTACCTGGAATCCCGGCCAGGATTGGGAGCATATGGGGCCGTAGGATTTCATCCACATATCTCTGACCCGCCAATGATCCACGTACCACTACTAGGGCTGATCGGCTATCGTAGGCAATGGCTCCCAGACTATAATGACCGCAATGGGGCAGATGTGGCGTTAGATAACGGGGTTGGGATTTGACCGTTCGACCCGGGGACCTCCACACCCCGACACGATGATCATCTGTCCCCAAAACGGAGCTGCGCTAATCGCTAAACATGACACGTCTCCAGTCTGTGGCGTTCCACGTGGCTCTGGCCTGGCACCACGGCACACGGAGCCGGCGATATTCCGGTGTTAATGGTAGCGCATGTAAGGGCGCAGGATCTGTCGATCCTCTGTCGACCACCGCATGTAAGGGCACAGCGCATGTAAGGGCGCAGGATCTATCGATCCTCTCCACCGGTGGTCCTCCTGGTCCGTCCGGAGCCGCTCCGTCGTGTGGCAGAGCCGTCAAGTTTTCACTGCTCCCAACACAGTCGGACTGTGTGGTCAGAACGATCCACGTGGCGGGCTATACGACGCGCCGATCACTCTGCGTTTTTCAGCCCGATGATCAGGCCTCTCTCAAAGTCCGTAAGTTGTGTAAATCGACGGCTCTGGCGTCTAGCCAGCATCCTTGTCACTCTGTACTCTTGCTTGCGTCGGCCGGTGCTTTTCGCTTTCATGGGGCATTTTCCGTATTCATTTTGTCATTTTCTTGTAGGACTTCCGTCCACAGTGAGTATAGTTTAGATCCCAGCCACCTACAGCGAGATCGCCTTTTGGGCAGGACACAGAAACGGATGGAATGAGAGCAAGTCTAGCGACTTTGACAGAACAGTTTGTAGTGAGATTAGAGTACAGTAGATGGCGCCACCGTACAAGTACGATATTGCACATAGAAGGATGAGAGAATTTCAGGGGGGACATAGGAAAGGATACCCATTTAACCAGTGGGTCCAGCCTGGGGCCGCCACTTAACGTGCTCGTCCGATGCACGGCGGATATTCAGCGATTGTTAGTAAATCACATCATCTCCGAAAGATCAGCTCAGGCTTAAACCTGGGGACCTTGCATCGATAGTCTGAAACACTAACCACTAAGCCATCCGCGGCTCTTTTCATGGGGCATCGACTACACGCTGGTTTATAAGGCTGCAGGTTCGTGCTTGCAGCGCCACCACAGGGTGTGCAGTCATGCGGAATCACACCAAACGGGGGTCATTTGCGAACCAGCACACACTCTAGCGATTTGCAAAGTTTCGTGGTTGTAGCATGTTTTCTTCTAGGTGCGCAAATTTCATTGTCCGTGAGTATATATTTGTATAAGGAGATGCATGGAAATTTCGTTTTGTTCGGCGGAGATCTTGTCAAAGTGTAGGAGTTTTTTCTTGTTGATCAAAACGAAGCGAGGATTGACTAAATAAGCCCGCGGCCTAGGTGTCTTGTATAGAGCTGAGAAATGAGTCGTTGAGTAGCTTTCATTACTGTATTTCGTAAGCGTTAATAAAATGCTTATAAATATAAAATATTAGGTTGTAACTTAAGAGCTTCCAGAAAAGCCAACAGCTTAGGTGCCTTGTCAGCACCCGAAAACCAATTCATTGAATTTCTTTTGATTATCTTTTATTGCATGTTATCATCGTACCAAATATTAAAATCAGAACTCAATATTTAGTGAGTCGGATAGATTCTACATAAACTTTGTGTCATTACGATTTTACGTATGCCGTTTATATCACCAGGAAAACTCGAGCATTGCGCTTTGTTCCACCAGGAAAACTATCCCACTCATCTCAGCACTTCAAAGAAAACGCAATTTCTGTTTATCCCCTTCTATAAGTAGGTGTAGGAGTTTACCGGTGCGGAAGTTTTCCGCCGTGTAGCAGTTTTCTTAGCAGCAGAAGAAAGTGTGAAAGTTTACCGGTGTGGCAGTTTACCGCCTCCCTTGTGAAAACCCAAATTTACCTGCGACGGCACTAGAACCCCCACGTCCTTGTGTTCCGGAGCGGAATGCTTTCCCAATTACGCTACGCCGGCGAAGTCTTTCCGTTTCTAATTACCGTCTTGACATGTGCGTCACCTTTGTAGTACGTCTCGTAGAACATCTCCCTGAGAAAGACGGGGACACGAAATCGCAGGTTTCGTGTCAGCCGCAAACCATGCTCGAAATATCTCTCTGTAGAATAGGAATTCTCATTAATTCCAGACGATGTGTGGTAGAAGCATCACACATTTTTCGAAGCGTTGAAGAAAAAAACTCTCATTGATTCCAGATTATGTGTGGAACGAACATCACACATCTTCTGAAGAACCTAACGGCCAGTAGATTCATTTTTACGTTCTAGGGCCAATGTTAAAACACAAATTTCCCGGTGGCGGTACTCGAAACCACATCTTTTTGCTCCGGAGCCGAATGCTTTCTCAACTAAGCTATCCCGATAGGGTCTTTCTTATCAATGCTACTTGCCGTCTCCACCAGGGCTGGATTAAGGGAACGTCTGTAGAGGTGGATCTTGGGGTACATAATGACCAAGGGCCCAGGAGGTATTCCTAGGCAAATAATAGAGAGAGAGAGAGAGAGAGAGAGAGAGAGGGTAAGGGGGAGTTATAAAGTAGTTTTATTTTTGTTTCGTATGATTTCCTCTTGGCCAGAAACAAATTCTGGAAGAGGGACAGTATCCAAAGCAGTGACTATCCAAGGCAGTTTTAACTTTTTCACTACCATCCACCCACACGTCCCAATTTGCACTTGGAATCATTATGGTCGAAGCCCGCTTTGTCTTCACATTGCATTTAACAAAAGAGATGGACTAAGAAAGGTATACAATGATAGATCATTAGAAAAGCCATGACAAAATCTAGGAATCTTAAGCTTTTAAATCGTGTTCTTATGAAAACAATGTAAAATACAGTGCCCTATTATACTCTGCCGATAATTTATTAGTTTGAAGAATGTCCTACACAGGGCCGGATGGTGCTCTTGCCGGGCCCTGGGCGAAAGTTCATTGCGTTGCCCAGAGCAAAATTTCATTGTGGGCACTAAAAGATAAATCTCATATTTTAATAAAGTCGTTTCTGAAAATTATCGTTCGTGAGGAAGACACACGAACACTACCGTAAAGACAAAACGATTATCTCAAAGAAGCATTTGCTTTAAGCTTAAGAAAAAGACCATAATACGGACTGAAAGTTCAGAGAGAGAGAAAAGAGAGAAAGAGAGAGAGAGAGAGAAATATAGAGAAGAGGGAAGAGAGAGAGAGAGAGAAAAAAGAGAGAGAAAAGAGATAGAAAAAGGGAGAAAGAGAGAGAGAAAAGAGAGGGGTTGAGAGAGGAAGAGAGAAAGAGAAAATGAGAGAGAGAGAGAGAGAGAGAGAGAGAGAGAGAGAGAGAGAGAGAGAGAGAGAGAGAGAGAGAGAGAGAGAGAGAGAGAGAGAGAGAGAGAGAGAGAGAGAGAGAGAGTGTGTGTGTGTGTGTGTGTGTGTGTGTGTAAAAAGTGTTAAAATCTACGATTTTCTTTCCCAGGAGAAGAGGTTTAGGTTGCATTGTGACTCTTATAATAGCTTATTCACAAAATGATAAAAAGATACCTGCTTAGCGAATATTTTGTCATTGCGAATATTTTTGTATAGGAAATATAATAAGGATCCCTCTAAAATAAATTGGTATAAACAGTTGTTTTCTTTTCCTGATACATGTATAGTGATTGGTTTTTAATGCACAGTGGAGTAACTGACAAATTAGTGACATTCTAAACTTCCACTAAGGCTCTAATCCGTCCCTGATCTCCCCATGTGTACGTCCCATTATGCAAAATTCAGTCCAGCGGTGGGATTTTGAAATTTAAAAAGCAGCGTTTCCGTTAATTTGTGTAACCAAATTCCATTAAAATGGAAGAAAATAAGAACGTTTCCGCGTTCAATGTGTGTGTGTGTGTGTGTGTGTGTGTGTGTGTGTGTGTGTGTGTGTGTGTGTGTGTGTGTGTGTTTTAGGAATGAAAGAAAAAAAAAAAAACCCAGAGAACAATGCCCTGGTGTGAGTGAAATTCCTTTAAGTTCGGCTCAGGCAACCTCACACCGAGAGATGACATCTTTCTTTAACTGTCCTCTCCTAAGATTTCCCTTGTTAAAGTTGTGTGTGGTCTAACAAAGGAGAATTCCAAACTTAACCCACCCAGTAATGAAGACGTCAACTACATCAAAGCCTTCTTATTGATTGGCTGATGTTTTCTCCCCCTCCCACCCAATTAGCTTCGTTTCAACACGAGCTCGGACCTGCGAGCAACAACTTTTCTTTCCCAACAAAACCTCCCCCTTCGCTTCCCAAGAATAAACACAGAGGAACGCTTGCGATATACCTTCGAAATTATACGCTGTCTTCAGAGGTCCCAAAGGGCAAAGTTAGCCATTGATGTGCCTGTCAAGGTAGAACCAGATGAGACAAGCTCCCTTTGTATGACTAAGATACAAGATCTTAAACAAAAAAGGTAGCGCCCAAAGTGATGAAATATATATATATATGCTCATACATAAAAATGATAATAAAGATTTTTTAGTAATTTTTTTTGTTTTAATTTTAGGAGAACCGCTCCCTCAAATCATCCTATCTATTTCAGGTTGAACGTGAATCGCTATGATTGCGCCACCTGGCTATAACCGCGTAGGAGATACAACCCTCCTGTACAAGCCCCCCCCTCACCTACTGGAACACGTCACAGAGCAAAAGACAACTCCATACTTCATCACCCGGGGAGAGTTGTCAGAGTTAATGGGCGCCCGTAATTTCGTTGTCACTCAATAGGTCGACAGAGTGGTTGCACCTGGTCTGATATCACTGCTTCCTCCCAACCGCAACGTCTACCTCCCTCGGGTTTGCGCCAGCGGGTGTCCGCCATTTTACATTGCAGAAATCAGGGAACGTGAACGGATTCAAACTAACAAAACACTCAGGAATATTCCAATATTTAAATTTAATTTCGTAAGTTTTTATAGAACATTAGAGAAAGGAAGTGTAAGAACAGGAAAACAAGTTACTCGTGATACTTCTAATTAAACACATAATTGAAATGCTCTCAAGTCATTACTTTTATACTTTATTTATGCATATCAAACCAGTGGCGAAGCGTGGTACGTACTCTTTGTTGGGGAGACTGAATTATTATTATTTTATTTTTTTCAGTTAAACTAACGTCTTTGAAATCCTGCTGTATTGAAGGGGGTTTGGACATTTGGGCACCGGACATTTGAGCACCCGGACATTTTGGCACATTTCCTTTTAAAGCAATGAAATTGCGCTGCGTAAAAAAATATGGTGTTCCTATATTTCTCCCTACTTGAGCAAGCGGTGTGCACAAATTTTTTTCCCTTATATCTCATAATCATTAAGAAATTGAGGCATATTTACGATTTTCTGCCTGAAAGTCATTTGGGCACCGGACATTTTGGCATCCGGACTTTTGGGCACAAATGTTGATAGGGGCCGTATAACAATTGCCGTTTCTTTGCCCAATAGTAAGAGTGACCGAGAAAATGTTCGCCGTAAGTTACTTAGGCACTAAATATTTACGGGCACGTGCCTACTCAGCAAACCTGTCGGGGGGGGGTAGGGATCAAAATTGTAAAATACGAAGAATTTTTCGTCCGATCGGGAGATTTTCAGCATTTACAAACTACAACTGCAGACATTATCTCAGGGCATGAACCTACTGAGCAAACCTGTCGGGGGGGGGGGGGGGATACTAAAAGTGTAAAATATGAAAAATTTCTCTTCCGATCGGGAGATTTTCAGCACTTACAAGCCACAACTCGACACATTATCTGAGCGCACGTGCCTACTCTGAAAACGTGGCGCGGGGATGGGGGTTAATACCAAAACTGTAAAATTTAAAAATTAATCGTCCAATAGGGAGATTTTCAGCATTTACAAACTACAATTGAAGACATTGTCTCGGGGCATGAACCTACTGAGCAAACCTGTTCGAGGGGGAGGGGGTAATACTAAAAGTGAAAAATTTGAAGAATTTCTCGTGCGATCGGGAGATTTTCAGCATTTACAAGCTACAACTCGACACATTATCTGAGCGTATGTGCCTACTCTGGAAACCTGTCTGGGGAGGGGGTGATACCAAAACTGTAAAATATGAAGAATTTCTCGTCCGATCCGAAGATTTTCAGCATTTACAAGCTACAACACCACCCTCCGCCCGACAGGTTTCCTCAGCAGGCACATGCCTTCAGATAATGTGTCGAGTTGTAGCTGCTAAATGCTGAAAATCTCCCGATCGGACAAGAAATTCATCATATTTTACACTTTCGGTATGCCCCTCCCCCTCCCCCCACACACACAGGTTTGCTGAGTAGGCACATACCCTCAAATAATGTGTCCAGTTGTAAATGCCAAAAATCTGCGGATCGGACGAGAAATTCTTCACATTTCACACTTTTAAAATTACCCCCCCCCCGCCTCCTCACGGACGTGTTTGCTGCGTAGGCACATGCGCTCAGAACAGAAAATTTGTCGAGCTGCAGGTTGTAAATATTGAAAATCTCCCGATCGGACGAGAAAGTCTTCATATTTTACACTTTTGGTATCCCCCCCCCTCTCACATACACAGGATTGCTGAGTAGGCACTTGCCTTCAAATAATGTGTCAAATTGTAGCTTGTAAATGCCAAAAATCTCCCGATCGAACGAGGAATTTTTCATATTTTACACTTTTGGTATTACCCCCCCCCTTACCCATCGCCGACAGATTTCCAGAAAGTGCACACGCGCTGAGAAAATTTGTCGAGTTGCAGCTTGTAAATGCTGAAGATCTCCCGATCAGAAGAGAAATGAGAAATTCTTGATATTTTACGCTTCTGGTATTCCTCTCCCCTCCCCCCACTAGTTTCCTGAGGCAGCAGATGCCCTCAGACAATTCGATGACTTGTAGCTTGCAATGGCTGAAGATCTCCCGATCGGACCAGAAATTCTTTATATTTCATATTTTAGGTTTTAAGCAAAACCCCCACCCCACCCCCACCCAACAAGTTTCCTGGGTTTACTCGCAGAGAATTTGTTTAGTTATAGTTTATAGAAAAATATCGTAAATAAGAAAATACGAAATTACGGACATTTTAATGTGTGCTGGGGGGGGGCTAAGAAAAATCCGTACCTCCTTCAAGGCTGTCGAACATTTAAAAAAAAGGTTTCGTCTAATTTAGTGTTTTAAATTTATCAAAAATTTGGCTATATTAACGGCTGGGGGAGGGGGAGGGACTCTCCGCTTATGGGCATTCTTGGTGCTATGTAATCATGAATATGATAGTAATCCATATTCATGATTATGAGCTATGTAATCCCGATCCAGGACGACGAAATTGTCAAGTTTTCGGATATTATGCTTGTCATATTTACACCCAAAAAAACGTATTGTCACCTTCAAAATTTGTGCATTGTAATATTTTTTTAAAGTCAATTATAATTGTCGTTTGTCTTACTGAAACGTTTTCTCCATTCAATTCCCCTCACAGCGAAAAAAACCGGCAATTTTTGTACGGCCCCTCAAGATTTGTGCCAAAATGTCCTGGTGCCCAAATGTCCGGTGCCCAAATGTCCTAAACTCGTCTGAACCTGCATCAGCAGGGAAAAACATTTTTGCTTCTGTATCTAAATTATATAAAATTCCGATGAAAACTGTAGTCAGACACATACAAGTTACGTGCACGTCGATCCCTGTATTCTAATTAAAACAGGCTAATAATCATAGGCGACGACTAATGGGTTTGTGTCAGATGGTTCACTGTAAACCGAATCTAGGTAAAAAAGTCCGAGGAAAAAAAGTCCAGGTAAAAAAGTCCGAGGAAAAAAAGTCTGAGACTGTTGATAAACGCGGAAAAAAAGTCCAGGAAAAAAAGTCCGAGGAAAAAAAGGCCAGGAAAAAAAGTCCGAGGAAATAAAGTCCGAGGGAAAAAAGGCCAGGAAAAAAAGTCCGAGATGGGCGTTTATATTGTCAACATGGGCATACCAATAAGTCGATTGGACATACTGTTTGAATGTTGGGGGTGTGGGGAGGGGCATACTTTCATTATTTACTTAGTGTTGTGGGGTTGCCGGAAAACCGCCACATGCCGCCCCGGTGGCGCAGTGGTCTAAGCGATGGCCTCTGATCATTCGTCCGAACGGGGTCTGGGTTCGAATCCCGGTGAGGCATGGATGTTGTGTTTGTCTTGGGGTTCGGACATTTGGGCACCGGACTTTTGGGCACCGGACATTTGGGCACCGGACATTTGGGCACCCGGACATTTGGGCACATTCATTTTTAAAGCAATGAAATTGCGCTGCGTTGAAAATTATAGTGTTCCTATGTTTCTCCCTACTTGAGCAAGTGGTGTGCACAAAAAAAATTTCACTTACATCTCATTATCATTAAGAAATTGAGACATATTTACGAATTTCTGTCTGAAAGACTGGGCGGACATTTGGGCACCGGACATTTGGGCACCGGACATTTGGGCACCCGGACATTTGGGCACCCGGACATTTGGGCACAAATGTTTAAGGGGCCGTATAACAATTGCCGTTTCTTGGCCCACTAGTAAGAGATTGACCGTGAAAATGATCGCCGTAAGTTACTTAGGCACTAAATATTTTCGGGCACGAGCCTACTCAGCAAACCGGGGGGGGGGGATATATCAAAAGTGTAAAATATGAACAATTTCTCGTCCGATCGGGAGATTTTCAGCATTTACAAACTACAACTCGTAACATTGTCTGAGCGCACGTGCCTGCTCTGAAAACTTGTGTGTGTGGGGGGGGGGGGGGTCGTATACCAAAAGTGTAAAATATGAAGCATTTCTCTCCCGATCGAAAGATTTTCAGCATTTATAAGCTACAACTCGGCAGATTATTTGAGGGCACATGCCTAGTCACCAAACCTGTCGGGGGGGGGAGGGGGTATGATAATTGTGATATATAAAGAATTTCTTGTCCGATCGGGAGATTTTCAGCATTTACAAACTACAACTGGAGACATTATCTCAGGGCGTATAAACCTACTGAGCAAACCTGTCGGGGGGGGGGGGGGGGTAATACTAAAAAGTGTGAAATATAAAAAATTTCTTGTCCGATCGGGAGATTTTCAGCATTTACAAACTACAACTGGACACATTATCTCAGGGCGTAAACCTACTGAGCACACCTGTCGGGGGGGGGGTAATACTACAAAGTGTGAAATATAGAGAATTTTTTGTCCGATCGGGAGATTTTCAGCATTTACAAACTACAACTGGAGACATTATCTCATCTCAGGGCGTATAAACCTACTGAGCACTCCTGTCGGGGGGGGGGGTAATACTAAAAAGTGTGAAATATAAAAAATTTCCTGTCCGATCGGGAGATTTTCAGCATTTACAAACTACAACTGGACACATTATCTCAGGGCGTAAACCTACTGAGCACACCTGTCGGGGGGGGGGGGGGTAATACTACAAAGTGTAAAATATAAAGAATTTCTTGTCCGATCGGGAGATTTTCAGCATTTACAAACTACAACTGGAGACATTATCTCAGGGCGTATAAACCTACTGAGCACACCTGTCGGGGGGGGGGGGTAATACTAAAAAGTGTGAAATATAAAAAATTTCTTGTCCGATCGGGAGATTTTCAGCATTTACAAACTACAACTGGACACATTATCTCAGGGCGTAAACCTACTGAGCACACCTGTCGGGGGGGGGGTAATACTACAAAGTGTGAAATATAGAGAATTTTTTGTCCGATCGGGAGATTTTCAGCATTTACAAACTACAACTGGAGACATTATCTCAGGGCGTATAAACCTACTGAGCGCACTCCTGTCGGGGGGGGGGGGGGTAATACTAAAAAGTGTGAAATATAAAAAATTTCCTGTCCGATCGGGAGATTTTCAGCATTTACAAACTACAACTGGACACATTATCTCAGGGCGTAAACCTACTGAGCACACCTGTCGGGGGGGGTTAATACTACAAAGTGTAAAATATAAAGAATTTCTTGTCCGATCGGGAGATTTTCAGCATTTACAAACTACAACTGGAGACATTATCTCAGGGCGTAAACCTACTGAGCACACCTGTCGGGGGGGGGGTAATACTAAAAAGTGTGAAATATATAAAATTTCTCGTCCGATCGGGAGATTTTCAGCATTTACAAGCTACATCTCGTAACATTGTCTGAGCGCACGTGCCCGCTCTGAAAACTTGTGTGTGTATGTGTGTGTGTGGGGGGGGGGGGTTATACCATAAAGTGTAAAATATGAAGCATTTCTCTCCCGATCGAGAGATTTTCAGCATTTATAAGCTACAACTCGGCAGATTATTTGAGGGCACATGCCTAGTCAGCAAACCTGTCGGGGGGAGGGGGAGGGGGGTATATGATAATTGTGATATATAAAGAATTTCTTGTCCGATCGGGAGATTTTCAGCATTTACAAACTACAACTGGAGACATTATCTCAGGGCGTATAAACCTACTGAGCAAACCTGTCGGGGGGGGGGGGGTAATACTAAAAAGTGTGAAATATAAAAAATTTCTTGTCCGATCGGGAGATTTTCAGCATTTACAAACTACAACTGGACACATTATCTCAGGGCGTAAACCTACTGAGCACACCTGTCGGGGGGGGGGGTAATACTACAAAGTGTGAAATATAGAGAATTTCTTGTTCGATCGGGAGATTTTTAGCATTTACAAGCTACAACTCGACACATATCTGAGGGTATGTACCTACTCAGCAAACCTGTCGGGGGGGCGATGCCGAATATGAAATACAAAGAATTTCTGGTCTTCACATCGGGAAATTTTCAGCGTTTACAAAGTACAACTCAACCAATTTTCTGCAGATGTGTGCAGACGGGCGACTGCTTATAACCCATTGAGTTGCTGACGGTGGTCGTTAAACCTTCAATAAAAAAAAAAAGAAAAGAAAAACACCCAACCGGAAAAAAAAAAAGATGAAAGAAAAAAGAAACTGCATTGCCCGCCCTGTATTGTGTTTGACTTGTTCTTCTCGTGATATGTGATAACTGTTTAAAATAGTTATCAAGAATAAAATAAATAAAACTACAGGATCGTATAACATCTGGTGCCTTTATTTAGCTTTTTATTCTTTGCGCTTCTTCTTTGTACGTATAAGTAAGCCAACTAATTTCTCATATTTTTTACAAACGTTTGGAAATAACATCTGTTTGGATACATTGACAAAAAATCACAGGCTGAATTTTATTTTTAAAAATATTAATATTCAGCAAAAGAATATTTGTGTTGTTTGTTTTTTTGTACATTTCCTGATCAGCAATTACAATTGCCTTTTAAAACATACGTGAAATCTCGTAGTTTATCTTTTTGTCCTTTTTTTTTTTTATTTTCCTCCTGACAATGGGGGAGAGTGGTCTTCCCACGTCAGATCTCTTCACATCTGTGCCCCCCCCCAATAATTTGGTGAAGTCGGCGCTCCTGGTGTGTGTGAGTGTGTGTGTGCGCGCTTTGCTTTTCTTCTGTCAAAACGTGCCGGAACTGAAAATTTTCGCTTTGTGTTAGAAAAAGGCTTAAAAAAAATGTTCAAGAAATTTATTTGCTTTTTGTTAGGTCCATCGGCCTTCTTTAGCAACAGCAGCTTGTGTTTTTGAGTAACGGCATCTTTTTCTCCAGAAAAAAAAACACACATTCACACACATATGCAAAACGGTACTGTTTTTTCTGGAGGATAAGCACACACAAACACACACACACACACACACACACACACACACACACACACACATCATTATCAATCCACTGCTGGATGAAAGTCTCCCCAAATTTCTTCCAAAACTGTCTTCTTTGAAAACGTTTCTTCCAAAACTGCTGCAGGTCCTAGTGACATAAGACGATATATAGAAGTTTTTCAATTCATGTAATTTTTAGTTATGATTTTAATATTTTGTGTGTAATAACTACAATAAAAAGCTAATAAAAAAGGATCCAACGGATCGATCTTCAAGTGTTTAAAAATAACGTAGGCGGCCGGTCTTTCTCGTAAGTTTTGAATTACAAAGTAAATATTCGGTGCGTGTAGACATGCCTGAAAGCTAGTGAAATGTACTCAATACATTAGTCGTCAGATATTTGCAAGACACCTAGACCGCGGGCCTTTTAGGAAGACTGAGTTACAACCTAAATATCAGTTTTGTATAAACATGTTACAAGAACTAATAAAAGAGGCTCAATGGAACAGCTTTAAACTGTCTGAAAGATACATAGGCTTCAGGCCTTTTTGGAAGATTTGAAGTTACAATATAAATATTTGATTTGTATAAACATGTTAGAAGGCCTAATAAAAGAGACTCAAAGGAACAGCCTTAAAGTGCATGTTTAGAAGGCGCCTATGCCGGGGACCATTCGGTTTATAGTAGGTCCTAAATTTTTTTCACAAATTTAAGTTGTTATTGTCGCATGTGAAACTACAATGATTTTAATATTTCGTAAGTCTGAATAGTGAATAAAAAGTTCTCGAGAGCCATTAACGCATTTTATGTCAGATGCATTCAAGGAACCTAGACCTAGGAATTTTAAATGAAATTTAAGCTATGGTCTTGACTTTTACAGTGAGGTGCGTTCAAATGTACAAAAAAACTGATATAGATAAAACAGCACATCAGATCTCATAATGAAATAAAATTTTTTTTCGCAGAATATGTCCAGGTATATTTTATATTTGTAGAAGAAATGAAAAAGAAAGAAAACAAAAAATTCTGTTTGCGCTTCTATGCATGAACTACCATAACATTTTATCATTTGCAACTGCGCAATTCTAAGTTTCCGAAAATGCTGTTACTATTTTAACGCATTTTTGCTATCTGGCAATATCAGGAGCAAGAGAACGTAGTTGCTTGTCCTCTGCGTGATCTTTTTTATAGTAAATAAAACAATGCGATTTAGGACCACTATGCACTTTTCCAGGGGTTTTGAAGGACGGGAACCCCACTGAAAAGGTCTGCTTTTAAAGGATTTCATAAAAAAAAAAAAAAAAAAAAAGGAAAGAAATCCGAGAAATATTGCGACTGACTGCTGTTATTTGTATTCGATATTTCATCAGCTGCCTATTGAAACATCTAATGTGCGGCGAACGAACACAGGGAAAATGCGACTTTGTTGTGTCTGATATATTTATGCCTAAGAACTGTCAGCCCTCCATTGCTTACGCGTAGAAGTACATATCTTATACCTGACCGAGTTTTCTTGTGAATTTTAGAACTTATGAAGCGCTATTTCCAGGTAAGTCTTTTATGCAATAAATTCTGTCCTGGTGTTCAGTAAACACGCTCAAAAACAAAATGGCGCAGACATGAATTATTATCACACACATAAAGATGCACCTAACGCTGTGGAGTTTATTACTCGGAACAATTTTAAAATATTAATTATGCCCTTTTTAAAACAAGTTAGTAAAATCGTGCGATACATTGTTTATGATACGCTCTGCAACATACCGGAAATCATTACTCAAGTTATTTAATAATGGCTGTGGAATAAATCCCGCTCCCGTGTCCTGACCTTTGACCCCATTTCGATGATATTCAACAGAACCGGTGCAGTATACCTCCGGAACAACATACCAAAGTTTTGTCGCAATCGAAGCATTTTTACGTAAGTTATGACGCATATGGGCAATGGAATGGATCCTGCTCCTATGTCCTGACCTTTGACCCCATTTGGTCCATTTTCAACAGGATTTGTCCCCAGGTGGTCCCCTACCACATACTAAAATTTCATCGAAATAGAAACATTTTAACGCAAGTTCTGACGCATAAGGGCAATGACATGAATTCCGTTCCTCAGTCGTGACCTTTGACCCCATTTCCAATAGGGTTCGTTCCCAGGTGGTCCCTATCACATACTAAAATTTGATCGAACCATTTTTACGCGAGTTATCGTGCAGACAGACGGACAAAGCTGGAGCACATACGCTTCTTCAACCAAAATATGGAAAGCGTAAAAAGTGTATATGAATGCTGTTCGATAACTATAAGTACAAGAAACAAAAATGAAGTAAGAAAGTTATTTTCAAATGACAGTTTCATACCATAACTGCTATGATGAAAGATCAAGACTCTGCTAAACGTTGTATTTGACGCTGCTGTTCAAATACAACGTCCACGGCAATCTAAACGTGCTCGACAATCATCAGAAGATCGAGAAAGTGAACGTGTTCAGGACGTTTCCCGAATTCAACGAATCAGACTTGGTCAGCAAGCCACAGAGTGCCCAGAAGAGGCTGCATTATGACGTGCTGAAGCTGAAGTACGACGTTCAGGCCAATCTAAAATCACTCGAAATTCATCAGAAGAGCAAGAATCTCAGTAAGTTCACGGTGTTCTACGAATTTAACTAATCAGACTCGGTCAGCAAGCCACAGAAAGTCCGGAAGAAGCTACAATACGGAGTGCTGAACCGGCTGCTTAAAGATAACGACCATGTCCATTGCATCGTCCTGCTATTCTCAATCATGAAACCTTTAACGAGTTCGAAGACCCTGCTCATGATTGTGCTGCGATGAATGTTGAGTGTCAGTGTAGGGGCGAACGTAAATTCTCCACCTGCCTTATGTAATTCAAAGTCCTGCAAGGCTCTGTAATCAAAGCTCGTTCACCGGAGCACGCACCTCACAGACAATAGGTCAAGGTTCCTGTTACTTAGATAACCAATAATTTATAATTATTGGTCAAACAGGCGCTCCGCTCCCTCAGCTTTGTTATATTAAGATCGGCTGATCAAGGGAGGGGAGGTGAATGAATAACGATGAGACAGGCCTCGAAAGGAATCCATCAAAGTTTTCTAAACTTAAACCAAATTTAATCATTATTCAAAGAAATGCTGTCCGAGCCTAGGCTGTATATCGGAGACTTCGCTCGTGGCAAGAAATCACTTGCGCATTGTTTCACACGTGCGTTTTCGTCGTCGTGCAGCTCTCCTTGCTAACACTTTATTGTTCTTCCTAATAATACCTGCCGGAGTCTGTCCGCTCTTTGGCACAGAATCTCCACGCGCTTGTGAGAGCCTGCAACGGTGTGTGTCACAAGAACGCTAAATTTCCGTCCATCCACGAGGACATACTAAGTTTTTTAGCTTCCTGTCGAGCAGCATACACGTGCTCCTCCACCAAGCTCCGACCCTCAACTAACTGAATATCGAGCCTCGCGTCCGCGTACTAACCACTGCCCTATCGCCTGAGGCGCGATGAACTATCTAGTGAGAGGCAGACAACGAGCCTCCACTGTTGCCTCCCCCATTCTTTTCCGACCCGTTTACTCCCTGACCCCTAACCCCCAGCCTTCGCTGCGTTACGAAGGTCACCTAACGGCCCCAATCGCGACATTGACCTTTTCCAAGAACTAATCTCCAACGGACAGCATAGTTCGCCAGCATTGTACACAGTATTGTGTTCATACATTCCGAACCGACTTGGTTAAAATAAATATGTACATTTTCTCAGACGGTCGGGCGCCATGTTGGAGTCTTACAATACATCCCAAACCCATTAGCCTCAAGGGCTTTTAGTAATCCGACAAATTTAACTTGCAGAAATGTTCCTTTTCTGGAAATAAAAAGTAAATAGAAGAGTTATTTTTCTGGAAACGGGAAACCACGTGCTGCTTCTTTTTTTTTTTTTTTTTTTTTTTTTGTCGCTTGATTTCTAATTCCAGTCCTTGAATCGTAATCACATAAAATATGAAAATGATGTCGAATGTCCGAAATTCCGTTAATAATGTATTTCTCTCTTACAGTCAGTTCTGCCATTCTATTAATTTTTGTGCTGAGAAATCTGATTATAAAACACTCAAGTATTGCTGTTTCAAAGTAACTGTTTTGCTTGAGAATGAAGGCCAAGCAGTTCGCGAGTTTCCACCTGATTTGAAGGATATGATAAGTAATCGACAGCATCCAAATTATCGGCACTTCAATGAAAATATTAGTTCTTTCCACAGCGCCTTAAGTTTCATATCGTTGGGCGCACAAATTTGCTCACGTTGCAGAAAACGGTCTCTAAATCTTCAGAGTTCACAGACAGATCTACCATCAAACAGGATAGATGAATACCAGTGAAGACAGCAATTGCTTTTATGCTGAGCTTCATGTTATTGACTCAGGCTTGGCAAATCAACAGCGTATAAATCATCCAGGGAATTAGCAACGTAATCCTGATATCGTAGCTTTCTTGGATGAGGTAATTCGTCGTAACAATGTGCGTGCTCACGCTTATCGCATGCTGCGAGAAGTTGAAATTGATGAAAAGAAAAGAGCTGCTGATGAAGACCATAAATTGCCAATGACCGCAGACGCTACAGTCTTCCTATGGTTGATGAGATCACCATGATTTTCCTGTCAGCTGACGGTGAACCACCATTTGAGCGCGACTTTTGAATTTCTTCTCGAAATTCCCAGCAACTACTCATCAAGCTCAACATTTTGAGTCCTCATCTGAACCCAGTCTCTCGTTGAACTGTTGTAATGGAGGAAATGATGAAACAGACGTATATGACAACTCAGAAAGTAGGAAGTTTAGGTGGTCTCGATTCTTTATACCGTGCTGTCAAAAAAGAAGGCGTCAAGAAAAAAGACGTCATGAAATGGTTGAAGGGGGAGAAAACGTACACCCTTCACAAGCCGGTGAGAAGACATTTTCCGAGAAATAGAGTATTAGGAGAATTCGAATTCGTGCAGAAATAGTCCAAAGTAATCGAGGTAGTTGCCTTCAATGCACGATCTACTTTGGAGAAATAGAGTGATGGTGAATGAAATAGGACAACAGTTCCAAGCAGACCTAGCTGATGTCTCCAGTTTGAGTCAATATAACGATGGATTTCGTTACTTGTTAAGATGCATTGACATATTTTCCAAATATGCATGGGTGATTCCCTTAAAGCAAAAGTCAGGGTCCCATATCGTTCAAGCATTTTCCCAGATTTTCCAAGATAGAAAACCAGTAAAACTTCAAACAGACAAAGGAACTGAATTTAAGAACAAAGAGTTTCAAAGGTTTTTAACACAACACGGTGTGCATTTCTTTACAACGAACAACGAGACAAAAGCAAGTGTTGTGGAGAGATTCAATCGCACGCTCAAAACTCGCATGGTGCGATACTTTACAAATCAAAATATGTTTAAATTCATAGACGTGCTCAACGATTTAGTTCACAGTTACAACCATTCCCCCCATCGAAGTATAAAAATGAAACCTGTAGATGTAAACAAAGATAATGAAAAGCAAGTGTTTCTCAATCTGTATGGTGATCTCAAGAAGGAAAAACAGTCCTATAAATTTCAGGTGGGTGATCATGTGAGGATTAGTAAAGCAAAATTGACATTTGAGAAAGGATACGAATCAAATTGGACGGAAGAAGTTTTTGTTGTGAGCGGTCTTGTTCCCAGATCCCCACCCGTCTATAAAGTTAAAGATTTATTGAACGAAGAGCTGGAAGGAACTTTTTACGCCGAAGAGCTTCAAAACGTTACTCTGTCCGAGGCCTTTCCTGTGGAACGTGTTCTAAAGAAACGTAAAAGAAAAGGAAAAATGGAATACTTTGTTAAATTTAAAGGGTATCTTGATAAATTTAATGCTTGGATCCCCGCGGAAGACTTGACCTCTCTATAAAACCGACCTTTTTTTAGATGAAACATCATTCGTCAACATGAGTTTCTATCTAACGTTACCTAGCGACAGCTCTCTCCGCTACTTTTCAGACAATAAAATTTCTCATTTCATCACGCGTCTTCCTTCCCCGATCGAACTCAATGGTGACTGGGAAGTGGGACTCGTCGAACTCATCTACCCTCATTCCTGGTTTAATGTGAATGTAAATTCAAATTCTTTTGCTTACGGTCTCGGTCCAAGTCAACTGAAAGCAGCAAAAATCCCTGCTGGATATTATGATTCTGTGGGAGACGTGGTAAAAGCCATGTCCCAGCATTGGTCGAAAAATATTACGATGTTTTTTAATAAAACCACGAGACGTGTCAAAGCAGCTTTAACTCTTGGTTCTCAGCTGCAGTTATTTCCAGGAATACCTGAAATTCTAGGTTTTCAACCTGGAGTGTATTCAGCATCAGAAGGGAGTGATGTCACAATTCATGGAAATTTCGTAGCCGATCGGAACACATCGCTTTCCCTATTGTACGAATACAGCGATATTGTGGATCCTCAGCCTGTGGGAGACATGGTTGCTCCTCTCCTTCGCATCGTTAAAGTGAGCGGAGAAGACGCAGATGTGGTGAGCGCCTTATACGATCGCCCTCATTATTTGCCTCTAGCAAGAAAACATTTCCAAACCGTAGAAATCGTTATAAGGAATCACTCGGGACAATTAGTACCATTTGAACGTAATAGAGCGATCGTGAAACTTCATTTTCGTCTCAAGGCTCTGTAGTCATGCATGAACCATACCGCTGTTGTACAAAATCCTTCGATGAATATTACGTCAATCAAAGTGGAAAAGGTTTAGTCTACTATCAAGGAGCACCCCTTCAAAAAGGGTATGGACTTGGGGGACTTTTTCGTTCGTTATTTAGAGCGGCGATACCATTATTCAAACAAGGTGCAAAAACGCTTGGAAAACAAGTCTTTCAAACGGGGGTCGACCTTGCAAATGACTTAATGCAAGGAAAGGATGCAAAAACAGCAGCCAAACAACGAGCTAAAGAAGCAGGACAAATTCTCACCGACAAAGCTGCAAGCAAAGTGAAGAAAATGTTAGGAGGAAGCGTTAAAAGGAAGAGAAACACGATGAAGCGCATCATTCGTTCAAAGAAAGCCAAGACGACAGCACACGATATTTTCGATCCGTAAACCATGGCTTTGATTCACAGTCATTCTTCCGTATGTTTAAAGTCGGAACTTGATTTATTTGCTTTACCGCCCACCCAAACGAGCATAGAAAAAGGACAATGGATCGAATATCACCTCTTGGCCAACATTCGAGATGGAGGACCTCTGGAATTTAATATTTCTGAGAGTGGAGAAGAATACTTGTCTTGACTTGTCTTCCAGCCAACTCTACGTAAAAATTAAAATTGTGAAAGCTGACAATTCCGTCACAGCTGACAAAGAGCCCGTGGGGCCCATAAACTGTTTTCTTCATTCTCTGTTTTCCCAAATTGATGCTAGTTTAAACGAAAGAGTGATTTCGTCCTCGAGCAACATGTATCCTCACAGAGCATATATTGAAACTCTATTAAATTATGGAGAAGACGCAAAGAAATCCTATTTAGCATGCGAAGGGTTTTACAAGGATACAGCCGGAAATCTGAACGAAATTAATCCCACGAATGCTGCAACAAACAAAGGATTACATCAACGCTATGAGCTCGTGAAAGACAGCAAAACGTTTGACATGATTGGAACCTTGCACTGTGATTTATTTTTTCAAAACAGACTGCTTCTCAATTTAGTGGACGTGAAAATTAAACTGGTTCGAAATAAACCTGATTTGTGCCTCGTTTCCTCCTCAGAGGCCCCCAATTACAGAGTTCTCATCGAACACGCCTCTATTTTTGTGAGAAAAGTGAAAGTCAACCCGGGAGTTGCCATCGGCCATGCAAAAGCTTTAGAAAAATCTCCCGCCAAGTATCCTATTGATCGTGCTTTTTATGCAAAGTGTATTCCGTCTCTCAAGGAAGTATGTCCTTCGTGCAAGACAACGTATTCCTAGGACAAATGCCCAAAAGACTGATTATTGGATGTGTCGATAACGATGCTTTTAATGGTACATATAAATCTAACGCTTTTGAATTTAAGCATTATGATGTTAACTTTATCGCCGTGTACGTTGACGGACAGTCAGTTCCTCATAAACCTCTAGAACCCAATTTCGAAAAGGGCAGCACAATTCGTTCTTTCCATAGTCTATTTCAAGGAACCGAGAAACTGGGCCAAGATTGTGGAATATATATCGATCGAGATGAATTTTCCAAGGGATACACTCTTTATGCATTCAATCTCAGTCCGGACCTGTGTGATGGAGGGCATATGAACCTGATCCAACAAGGAAATTTAAGAGTGGAAATCAAATTTGGAAAAGCTTTAGCAAAAACCATTTCTGTGCTAATCTACGCAGAGTTCCAAAACATTATTGAAATTTCAAAGTCCAGAAACATTCTTTGTGATTTCTCCAATTGAAGAAATGAACAGTGTTCAAATTGTAAAGACCCTAAAGCAAGATCACGTGACACAACGGTCCTTCCTCGGAGTGTTTGCCTGTGACAGACTTCCCAAGAGAATTGTCATGTTCCCAGCATGTATTGTTGTGAATACGGATCGATATGGAAATCCTGGAAAACACTGGTTGACTATGTACATACCAAACCCAAAAACAATGGAATTTTTTATTCTTTCGGACATTCTGCAGAATATTTTCAAGGACCTATTGCCAGATTTGCCTCCAAGTTGGATACTGTTAAATTGAATGAAGTACCTCTTCAAAGTTCGTTTACAGCCGTATGTGGACAATATTGTATTTTCTTCTTGTATTATAGATGTCGCGGAAAAAGCTTGTACTCTATTGTAAGAAATTTTGGATGGAAATCTGAAACAAACGACCTGCGTGTCTTTCATTTCGTTCGAAATAAATTTCGAATTGAATCAAAATTCAGAATTTAAAATAAAAATTGATTGAAATCTACTTTATGTGTCTTTAAATTATTTTGTACCTTTTTTAATGACTTCAGTTGACAACATGGAAGTGCCCAGACTACAACATCCTTTCACTGCTCTGATAGCGAGCCCTGCTGGCTGTGGGAAGACTCAGTTTGTAAAACGTTTACTTCAGCATCAAGCGAAAGTTATATCTCCCCCTCCCGAACATGTGGTGTGGTTCTACGGGGTTTACCAAACATTGTATGATGAAATAGAAAACGTGACATTTGTGGAAGGCCTCCCTCCAATTTCCGTGACTATGTGAAAGGAAGAACGCGTGGACAGAAATGACGGAGAAATTTACTTCGTTATAATGGCGCCCGAACTATCCGGATGACCCGACCGTTCAAAATCTCGCATTGGTGTGATGTTTTTTCCACACCGCGAGATAGGAAAAATAAGAGAATCCCTTCTCCGGCACTTCGAAAAAAAAAAAAAAAGACGGAGATGATGTAACGTACCAGGAGATGTGACGTACCTGCCCGAAGGACGCACACGACATAAAGGCAGATAGGAATCAGAACAAAACGTCCGCGTAGCTCAATTGGTAGAGTGACTTATTCCGGAATGAGGGGATCAGGGTTCGAATCCTGGCGTGGACAGAAATGACGGAGAAATTTGCTTCGTTATAAACAGTCTCGGACTTTTTTTCCGCGTTTTTCAACAGTCTCGGACTTTTTTTCCGCGTTTTTCAACAGTCTCGGACTTTTTTTTTCTAGGACTTTTTACCCTGATTCAAAAAAATCAGTCATTCTGAAAAGAAAGAAAACCTAAGGGAGAGGGGAAGACAGGTATTTTTACACGTGGCTTTCTTTACAATGATGTCGTATTTTCTTTGCACATTTCTATTCAACCGCGGAGTACCTGTTTGACCTTCTGAGGGAAGCAGTGAAAAATAACATTTTTTTTTTTTTTGCCATTCTTGTGCCCATTATTGGAAGTACAGGAAACGGTTCAGAGGTATACTTTATCTCCTTCTCAAAAGAAAAAAACAAACAAAAACGATTTTGTTTGCTTTATGCAATATATATATATATATATATATATATATATATATATATATATATATATATATATATATATATATATATACTGAAGAGCAATGCTGAAAACTAAGGAAAACTTTAGAATTTAAAACGAAAGTTGCAAAATTAACCTGAAGATCGAAACGCGCAACGCAGCAGTTACGAAAATTCAGAATTCACATTCTATTAAGAAGAGACCTAAGCAAAAAAAAAATTATATATTTTTGACTAATACCAAGTACAACATAGAAAGGGTTATATGTCTACTGGTGTGAGTAAAAGGAGAAAAGATAAAAAATAAAATAAAACAACTGAATGTAGAAAGTGTCGAGAATACTGAGCCTTGGCTTTATCAAGGACCAGCAAAAACTGCATTTTCTCACTTCCACAAAGACCTAGTTGGAAATGGGTTTCTGCAAAGCCATGGATGCAAGTAATAAGCCCACCAAAAATTGTTTTAAAATTTATATATATATGTCATGACCTCCGCAGAGTTGTATGACCTAGCGCTGGTTAACAATTTAGCTTGCATCCATAACTTCCATGGCCCGACCCATGCTCTTCATCTGTTACTATTAAACAGAGAGAAGAAGATTAAAGAGAACTCAAGTTGTGAGAGTGACATAATAATTAGAAATAATTTTCAGCTATAACGAAACGCCAAGTTCGCCTGAGAGAGAATATAAACCTGAAAAGTAATACAAAAGAATTCCAAATTTTTACATTGCAATTAAAAAGGAAATATTAATTTTTTAAAACTCAGATTTTTGAAAGAAAACTTGATTCTAAAACCCGCTACTCCGCAACATCTGACAACACAAAAACGAGAATAAATTAAAGACAATAATTAACTAAAGAAAAGCTTTGTGAAAGTTATATGACATAAACAATTAGTTGCAATATGTACAAAGTATTTCAGCAGTGCTTTAAGTGCATAATTAAGTAGTTATTAAGACCTTAACTACTTTGAAAATACAGCGCAAAGTAAAGGAACTATGCTTAGCCAGCTTCTGTGCCTAAGTTTCCTAAAAGACGCGCAAAGATACCAAGAAAAGAAAGAGTTAAAACCCGCAAAAATGTTAACAGTCTAGCCAGTGCCTAAATGCTAAAAAGCAAAAAACAACAGAGAAAAAATACAAGAAGTACAAACATTGAACTTATAAAACCTAAAACCCTAAGACAATGAAGAGAGCTTACCTCTTATGCAACTAAACTTTCTCCACTCAAGAGGAAACATGGCCGACTTTTTCCCCAAACTTCCAAACACGACTGCCACTCCCTAGTCGCTGGGGGCAGTGTGGGTGGGGCTGATGGCCTCCTCACACTGAAAGAAACCAACTCGCGGAGATTTTATCCAGAGAAAAAAATCATGCGCAAAAGCGACCCTGTTATATTTGTTCGTGGACGAAGCGACCCTGCTATTCGAATCATTTTACTTATATCATCATTGTCAACCATTTTCAATCCATTGCTGGACGAAGGTTTAGCCAAGTTTCCTCCACAACGGTCTGTCTGTCTTGTGCCGGTCTCCTCCATGTCACTCCCGCATACTTTCGAATTTCATCCACCCATCTCCCATGTGGTCTTCTTCTGGGTCTTTTCCTGTCCCTTGGAATCCAATCTAAAATTTCGGCTGTCCATCGATGGTATATATATATAGAAATCGTAGTCAAATTATTTATTTACATCTAATTAATGAATTACTTACATCAAGTTTTTTATACTAAATACAAGTCTGTAATATCATTTTATATGTGTATACTATATATATACAAATCGTAGTCAAATTATTTACATCATTAATTAAGTACCTACATCTGAATTTTGTAGCTTTTGCACTTAGTCCAACTTGATAACACAGCTTAATGCTTTCAGGCATTTTTTAAGAACTTTAAAATTTCCAAATTCCCCCATGATATTGCGAATGCGTTCGTCTACTTGTATATGCATCTTCTTCCTTTTCCGACCAAGTTCTTCTAATTCTTTTAATTGTTGTTTGTGCATCACACGTCGAATTTGGAAATTCTGAAGAAATTAAAAAATGCCTTAAAGCATTAAACTATGTTACCAATTTGGACTAAAGCTACAAAATTCAGAAGATGTAAGTACTTAATTAATTAGATATAAATAATTTCACTACGATTTGTATATATATATAAGTAAAATGATTCGATTAGCAGGGTAGCTTCGCCCACGATAAAATATAACAGGGTCGCTTTGCGCACGATTTCCAGAGGGTCGCTTGACACCAGACCCAGTCTCACCCAGTCTCGTGTAAATAAACTAAACTCCCCTTCGGCCCTGCTGGGGCATTAATGAAGGGGGAGCGGAAGTCCAATATTCTTTGAACTTGTGGTCAGTCAGCGGCGGTGATGATGAGGAGTTCCCGCCCCTTTTTTCCCCTGTGGACAGTAAAGCAGTTATACTGAGAAGGGGAAGCGTCTCAGCTTTCATTTAATGGGACCATAAAAACAGCAGGAGCAGATGTCAGCTTTGATTAGAAAGTAAACGTTGACAGACGAGATTTCGGGGAAAACAGACCGACAGTCGATCTCAACCAAAATTTATTGCAAATACAATAGGTTGTCATTTAAAATCTTCTAAAAGACCTCAAGATCAACTGGTTGAGTCCCCGTTGATTACCTTGTATTGCATGTTATGACATGCGAAATATTAAAATCATTGCTGAAGATTTAATGAATCGAAAAGCTTCTGCATAAACCTTGTGTCAATGTAATCTTACATACGCATTTCCATATATGCCTAGGAAATAGACGATGCCATCACTCTGTTCAGCGGTGTCCGAACAACAATTTTTCAGTTGCTATGAGTTGTTTATAAAAGAACGTGAACAGAGCGATGTCATCGTCTACTGACATTATTTTGACATATTTGTAATATATTCACCATGCCCAGGAAAACTGGTACATTTCGTTATGGTCAGCTAGGAAAACTTCCACACTCTGACAAGATCTCGGAATGAAACGCAGTTCGTGTACATCCCCTTACATGACAAGGTGTTCAAAAGTTTTTCGGTGTGCGAGCTTTCCGCCCTTTGCTGAGCAGTGCGAGAAAGTGTGGGAGTTTTCGTTGATCCAACTTGAGTTGATACGTAATTGTTATGAATGTGACATGAATAGAAAAAAAACTTAAAAAGGCCTAGGCCCTGTGAGAAATTTTTTAGTGAAAAAGTAAGGGTAGGATATTATTAACTTGAGTTGATACGTAATTGTTATGAATGTGACATCGCTTGAACAGAAAGTGTAATAAAGGCCTAGGCCTAGGGCCTGTGAAATGATATTTAGTGCTTAAGTAAAAGCAGAATATAATTAACTTGAGTTGATACGTAATTATTATGAATGTGACATGGATAGAACAAAAACTGTTAAAAAAGGGCTACGCCTAGGCCCTGTGAGAAATTTTTAGCGAAAAAGTTAAGGCAGGATATTATTAACTTGAGTTGATACGTAACTGTTATGAATGAGACATCGCTCAAACAGAAACTGTTAAAAAGGCCTAGGCCTAGGGCCTATGAAATAATATTTAGTACTTAAGTAAAAACGAAATATTATTAACTTGCTTTGTACGTAATTGTTATGAATGTGACATGGTTAGAATAAAAACTGTTTAAAAGGCCAAAGGCTTAGGCCTAGGGCCTATGAAATCATATTTAGTGTTTAACTAAAAGCAGAATATAATTAACTTGAGTTGATACGTAATTGTTGTGAATGTGACATTGATAGAACAAAAACTGTTAAAAAGGCCTAGGCCCTGTGAGAAAATTTTTAGTGAAAAAGTAAAGGCAGGATATTATTAACTTGAGTTGTACGTAATTGTTATGAATGTGACATCGATAGAACAAAAACTGTTAAAAAGGCCTAGGCCTAGGGCCTGTGAAATAATATTTAGTGCTTAAGTAAAAACGCAATATTATTACCTTAACTTGATACGTAATTGTTATGAATGTGACATCGGTACAACTAAAACTGCTAAAAAGGCCTGGGCCTAGGGCCTGTGAGAAAATTTTTAGTGAAAAAGTAAACGCAGAATATTAGTAACTTGAGTTGATACATAATTGTTATGAATGTGACATCGATCGAACAAAAACTGTTAAAAATGCCTAGGCCTAGGGCCTGTGAAATAATATTTAGTGCTTAAGTAAAAGCGGAATATTATTAACTTGATTTGACAGGTAATTGTTATGAATGTGACATCGATAGAACAAAAGCTGTTAAAAAGGCCTAGGCTTAGGGCCTATGAAATAATATTTAGTGCTTAAGTAAAAGCGGAATATTATTAACTTGTGTTGATACGTAATTGTTATAAATGTGACATCGATAGAACAAAAACTGTTAAAAATGCCTAGGTAGGGTCTATGAATTAATATTTCGTGCTTAAGTGAAAGCGCAATATTATTACCTTGAGTTGATACGTAAACGTTATGAATATGGCATCGGTAGAAATAAAGGCTGACAAAAGGGCCTACGAATGAGGCACAGTAATTTAGTGTCTAATTCAGTAAAAGAGAAATATTAATAACATGATTTAGTGCCTAAGTAAAAGTGAGACGTTATAAAAAATTCCCTCCTTGTCGTCCTTTTCCGAGCATAGTATGAGTTCTGGTGTAATTGTTTTGTTCCTTTGAAACCTAAGAAATGTGCCATGCAGTGGTACCCGTATGAGTACTTGGAGGAAGGGGGTAAGAAAAACCCTTACCTCCTTCAAGGTTCAAGGCTGTCAAACATTTAAAAAAAGGTTTCGTCTATTTTAGTATTTTAAATTTATCAATAATTTGGCTATGTTACAGGCGGGGGGAGGTTCTCCCCCCATGAGCGCCCTTGGTGCTATGTAATCATGAATATGATGTAATACATATTCATGATTATGAGCTATGTAATCCCGATCCAGGACGACGAAATTATCCCGTCCGGGGGGAGGGGGGTAATTTCAAAAGTGTAAAATATGAAGCATTTCTCGTCCGATCCGAAGATTTTCAACATTTACAAGCTACAACCCCCCCCTCGCCCGATAGGTTTCCTGAGTAGGCACACGTCCTCAAATAATGTGTCCAGTTGTAAATGCCGAAAATCTGCCGATCGGACGAGAAATCCTTCATATTTTACACTTTTGAAATTACCCCCCCCCCCGACGGGTTTGCTGCGTAGGCACATACGCTCAGAACAGAAAAATATTTGTCGAGCTGCAGCTTGTAAATACTGAAAATCTCCCGATCGGACGAGAAAGTCTTCATATTTTACACTTTTGGTACGTATCCCCCCCCCCCCCCCTCGCACACACGATTGCTGAGTTGGCACATGCCTTCAAATAATGTGGAGTTGTAGCTTGTAAATGCCGAAAATCTCCCGATGGGAGGAGGAATTTTTCATATTTTACACTTTTGGTATTAACCCCCCCCCCCCCCATCGCCGACAGGTTTCCAGAGAGTGCACATGCTCTGAGAAAATTTGTCGAGTTGCAGCTTGTAAATGCTGAAGATCTCCCGATCGGAAGATTAATGAGAAATCTTGATATTTTACGCTTTTGGTATTCCCCCCCCCTAGTTTCCTGAGGCAGCAGATGCCCTCAGACAATTCGATGACTTGCAGCTTGTAATGGCTGAAAATCTCCCGATCGGACCACAATTTTTTTATATTTCATATTTTAGGTTTTAAGCCCCCCCCCTCCACACACACACTCGACAAGAGTCCTGGGTTTCCTCATACTCGCAGAGAATTTGTTTAGTTATAGTTTATAGAAAAATTTCGCTGAAAATCTCCCGATCGGACCATACATTTTTTATATTTCATATTTTAGGTTTTAAGCCCCCCCCCTTTCCCCCCCACACACACTCGACAAGAGTCCTGGGTTTCGTCATACTCGCAGAGAATTTGTTTCCTTATAGTTTATAGAAAAACATCGCTGAAAATCTCACCATCGGACCAGAAATTTTGTATATTTCATATTTTAGGTTTTAAGCCCCCCTCCCCCCACACACTCGACAAGAGTCCTGGGATTCGTCATACTCGCAGAGAATTTGTTTCGTTATAGTTTATAGAAAAACATCGCTGAAAATCTCACCATCGGACCATACATTTTTTATATTTCATATTTTAGGTTTTAAGCCCCCCTCCCCCACTCGACAAGAGTCCTGGGTTTCGTCATACTCGCAGAGAATTTGTTTCGTTATAGTTTATAGAAAACATCGCTGAAAATCTTACCATCGAACCATACATTTTTTATATTTCATATATTTTAGGTTTTAAGCCCCCCCCTTCCACACACACACTCGACAAGAGTCCTGGGTTTCCTCATACTCGCAGAGAATTTGTTTAGTTATAGTTTCTAGAAAAACATCGCTGAAAATCTCTCGATCGGACCACAATTTTTTTATATTTCATATTTTAGGTTTTAAGCCACCCCCCACCCCCTCCACACACACACTCGACAAGAGTCCTGGGTTTCCTCATACTCGCAGAGAATTTGTTTAGGTATAGTTCATAGAAAAATTTCGCTGAAAATCTCCCGATCGGACCATACATTTTTTATATTTCATATTTTAGGTTTTAAGCGCCCCCCCCCTTCCCCCCCCCACACACACTCGACAAGAGTCCTGGGTTTCGTCATACTCGCAGAGAATTTGTTTCCTTATAGTTTATAGAAAAACATCGCTGAAAATCTCACCATCGGACCATACATTTTTTATATTTCATATTTTAGGTTTTAAGCCCCCCCTTCCCCCCCCAACACTCGACAAGAGTCCTGGGATTCGTCATACTCGCAGAGAATTTGTTTCGTTATAGTTTATAGAAAAACATCGCTGAAAGTCTCACCATCGGACCATACATTTTTTATATTTCATATTTTAGGTTTTAAGCCCCCCCCCCTCCACACGCACACACACTCGACAAGAGTCCTGGGTTTCCTCATACTAGCAGAGAATTTGTTTAGGTATAGTTTATAGAAAAATATCGTAAATAAGAAAATACGAAATTACGGACATTTTATGTGTGCTGGGGGGGGCTCAGAAAAATCCTTACCTCCTTCAAGGCTGTCAAACATTTAAAAAAAGGTTTCGTCTATTTTAGTGTTTTAAATTTATCAAAAATTTGGCTATATTAACGGCGGCGGAAGGGGGGCTCTCCCCCTGGACACCCAATTGTCGTTTGTCTTACTAGAAACGTTTTCTTCATTCAATTGCCCTCACAGCGAAAAAAAAACGGCAATTTTTGTACGGCCCCTCAAGATTTGTGCCCAAATGTCCGGGTGCCCAAATGTCCGGGTGCCCAAATGTCCGGTGCCCAAATGTCCGGGTGCCCAAATGTCCGGTGCCCAAAAGTCCGGTGCCCAAATGTCCTAAACTCGTTTGTCTTACGGCACTGGCTCTCTCCCTTCCCTGGAGCCAGTGACCCTAAATTAGGGACGGGCGACTGCTTATAGCCCATTGAGTTGCTCACAGCGGTCGTTAAACCTTCAACCAAAAAAAAAAAAAAACCGCCACACAGGAAAACTGCCACACCGGAAGATTGCCACACAAGAAAACTGCCACACCGGAAGATTGCCACACAGGAAAACTGCCACACGCTTTTCATTAAGGTGCCGGGCACAAATTGCTATTCCTTCGAGGAACACTTTGAATGTGTGGCCGTTTTCCAAGTTCCCGAATTATGTGTGGCAGTTTCCCAAGGTGCCTAACGATGGGAAGGAGCTCGTATCTTTTGTTTGTCTGAATTTTCATGTCGGTTCACACTTACGGCAATTGGCCACAGAAGTTCGGTGGGGGGGGGTATGAAGAATGCCGTTTCTTGGCCTGTATTGAGAATTGAATTGGGAACTCCAAACAAATTTCGAGAAAACGTTCTATTTAAGCGCCAGGCGTTCAGGAACGAACAATAAGGTGGGATTTTTTTTAATAACGCTGCACTTTTACTTAGGCACTAAATATTTACATAACATGTCAAGTTTGTAATATTTTTCTTTTACTTAATTATTTCATAGGTCCTACACCTCGGCCTTTTTAACAGCTTTTAAGTCGCCGACTTTATATTCCGAACGCTTACGTATCAAATCAAGTCAATAGCATTGCTCATTTACTTAGGCACTAAACAGTCATAGGCCACAGGCAATTTAACAGGTTTTATTCTACCAGTGTCATATTCACAACGTTTACACATCAAATTAAGTTAATAATAATGCGCTTTTATTTAGGCACGAAATATTAATTCATATGCCCTAGGCCTAGCCTTTTTAATAGTTTTTACTTTATCAATGCCATATTCACAACGTTTGCACAACAAATAAATGTAATAATATTGCACTTTAATTAAGGCACGAAATATTAATTCACTGGCCCTAGGCCTAGGCCTTGTTAATAGTTTTTAATTTGTCAATGACATATTCACACCGTTTACACACACAAAAAATATATGTAATAATATTGCTCTTTTACTTAGGCACGAAATATACGTTCATAGGCCCAGACCTAGGGCCTATGAACGAATATTTCGTGCCCAAGTAAAAGCGTAATATTATTAAATTGATTTGTTGTGTAAACGTAGTGAATATGCATGGTATTGATAGAGTCAAAACTATTAAAAAAGGCCTACGGCCTATGAATTTATATTTCGTGCTTCAGTAAACGCCCAATATTATTAACATGATTCGCTGTATAAACGTTGTGAATATGGCATTGGTAAAATAAAAACTGGTAAAAGGGCCTAGGCCTAGGGCCTGTGAATAAATATTTCATGCCTAAATAAAAGCGTAAAATTATTAACTTCATTCGATGTGTAAACGTTGTGAATATGGCATTGGTAGAATAAAAACTGTCAAAAAGGCCTAGGCCTAGGGCCTACCCAGCAAAAACTCAAGTGCTGGGAAACTGCTGGCCACCAGCTGGCAGTGATGGGTCACTGCTGGGTGAAATCTGCCGCTCGCGGCCCGGTAGTGGTCCGTTGGTGGCAGCGCTATCAGTTGGCGAGCCATTGATGGCCCTGCAGCATCGCCGTGAATTGTGGGCCTCCAAGCAAGTGCCACTAATGGCCCGTTGCTGGCAACCAATGTAACTCCCAACACCAGGTGGAAGCATCGGGACTGCGCATGCGCAGAAGCAGCACTTGCTGTGTCTCTCATGGTACCAGTTAGTTGAAGACGACGCTATCGCCATCGTGTTATTTTAGTGGATGTTAAGAAAAAAATCCATATGTGAAGAGGCGAATTAATTTCGTAATGAAATTTTCCGTCGACGAAGATATCAGATTGAGCCCTGAAATACTAGATTACAGCCATGAAATACACCCACTCCATTCCCATGAATAACAATTCATGGAATGGAGTGGATGAATAACGAGAAAAAATTTGAAACCGCTTGAAACACATATCCTGGAAAACCATTAAAACAGCGTTTGTTGGGAAAAAAAAAGAATTATACGCGTACAAAATTTATTAATTATTTGAAAGAAAAAAAAGAACGCTATGTGGTGTACTCATCCATGGGTTGAATACACAAGACTGGGAGAAATTCGCTTCAAAAATAACTAGAAGTAAAATAAAATATCTTTTACTCTTTAAAATAAATGTAGCTTCGGACAACGGAAAGGAAAGACACAACGTTAAAAATGTAACAGAATGTGACATGAACCCGGGTAAAGACACAACGTTAAAAATGTAACAGAATGTGACATGAACCCGGGTAAATATATATTTATTCAACAATCTCTTTTCAAGACGGCAAGGACAGTACAAAACGTTGGAAAGCGACTCTAAGTATGTACACGCCTTGAAAAAGAGTGAAGTTCCCTTAAGGTAAAAGAAAAAAAAAACTATCGTTACGTTGAAAAAATTAATTTATCAATTATATGAAACTGACTTTTATGAAAAATACCTCGCAATATTGTAAAATGAATGAGGGAAGCATTCGATTACAAATTGCACACCAAACAGATAGCTTCCAACACAAGTCCGAGCGTCCTGAATTAGTCCGGTCGGTAGCGAGCGCGGCTTCCACGCAAGCGGCCTAGGATCAAATCTAGTCAGATGCAAACGGGCGTTTTTCCGGTCTGTCGAGAAAATTTCCGCAGCGCAGTGCGTTAATTCCCAAGCTTCGTAAGGGTAGAAAAAAAAAATTGTAGCTTTAGGAAACTGCGGTTATCCTTGATTCGGCAAGCCGCCAGTTACGTCACGTGGTTGCTACTGCCTGTGATGGTCCTGTTGTGGCATATGAAAACTGATGGGATGCCAACTGTTGGCCTGAACTGCTGGTCCTTCTGTTGGCCGCCCGGACATTTTATTGACGTTTCGGCAGCGGCAAAAACAGTCTTGCTGGCCCAGCAAAGTAAAAACTATTAGTGATAAAGTAAAAACTATTAAAAAGGCCTAGGCCTAGGGCCTATGAATTAATATTTCGTGCCTAAGTAAATGCGCAATATTTTTAACTTGATTTGATGTGTAAACGTTGTGAATATGACACTGGTAGAATAAAACCTGTTAAAAAGGCCCTATGCCTGTGGCCAATTATGATTATTTAGTGCCTAAGTAAAAGAGCAATGCTATTGACTTGATTTGATACGTAAGCGTTATGAATATAAAGTCGGCGAATTAAAAGCTGTTAAAAAGGCCGAGGTGTAGGGCCTATAAATTAAGTAAAAGAAAAATATTGCAAATTTGACATGTTATGTAAATATTTAGTGCCTAAGTAAAAGTGCAGCGTTATTAAAAAATTCCCACCACATTGGTCTTTCCTGAACAAAACAAATTTTGCTTGGCTTACATAGAACGTTTTCTCGAAATTTGTTTGGAGTTCCCAATTCAATTCTCAATATAGGCCAAGAAACGGCAATCTTTATACCCCCCCCTCGAACTTCTGTGACCAGTTGCCCTAAGTATGAACCGATATTAAAAATTCAGACAAACAAAAGAGCTCCTTCCCATCCTTAGGCATCTTGGTGGGAAACTGCCATACATTCAAAGTGTACCTCGGAGGAATAGCAATTTGTGCACGGCCCCTTAATGAAAATCGTGTGGCAGTTTTCCTGTGTGGCGGTCTTCCTCCATAACCAATCTAGGGGAGACGGAGCAGCCCAGAACGCAATTTTTATACTGCCCCTTAAAATTTTTGTGGCTAGTTCACCGCTTAGTCTTAGCCCCGAAAATCATGGAAATGTCTAAATTTCTTACTGAAAATGAAATATTAAAAAAAAAAAAAAAATTATGAACAATAGTTGCTCAAGTAGTGGGGAATATAGCCACACGAAATTTGTTTATGCAGGACAATTTTATGGCACTGAAATTGCAATGTGTTCAGTTCTCCGGTGGCCACTTCTCCGTGCCCGTTCCTCCATGGGTATTTTTTCCTGGGGCATTTTTTCCGCTTTTCAGTTTTCAGGGGAATATTCTCCGGGGGTATTTTTACCGTTTACTGTCTATATACAGTACTATGTAAATTAAATTAAACAATATATATTACTATATTTGTGCTTTCCAGTTCTTTTGTTACTTTTACCATTTCATGCATCATCGCCCTTAAAAAAATAATAATGGCTACCGTTAATTGAATATGTACCCTTAAAAAAATAATAACATAATACCGTTAATTGAATATGTACCCTTAAAAAAATAATAACATAATACCGTTAATTGAATATAGTATATTCAGTTTTCGCACTTTAGAGCTATCTTTTGCGCACCTCTCTGATTATAATGATCTATCTCTTAAGGATATAATTATATGACGAACTTGACAAGAAAAAAAAACGAACATGTAACCTGAGAAGCAACCGCCTTATTTTCACACAAAGCACTATTAGTCGCGATATGATCCTCGTCAAAAATTCCGAGATTGTATTTCTCTGAACAAGTTACAAATATTTCTCCAGCATACAAAGAAAAAAAAAATAAGAATCTTGTTTTAAGGACGACTTACCGACACCCCGGGTGGTCTTCTCCCCCCCCCCGCCATTACGCTCTAAACATATTTTCTTTCCCCCATCCTTTCTTACCACCCTAGATAAAATTGCCGTGGCGCTGGACTTCCTAACGAAATGCCTCGGAGACAGATGTGAGGGGGAATCTTCCACGTTAGAGGAAAAGCACTTGGTATAAGAAGATATGCCTGGGGCAAGAGGAAAGGCTGAAAGAACGAAATCCAGTGTGAAACAGTACCGTTCATTCATCAAATGTCGGTGACCGGGGAAAAAAATAAAAAAATAAAGTATTCCACCACAGGCAAGGAATGTCCTTCTGAAATGTAACGCAGAGGGAATAGAGAAAGACCGGCTTCATGTCGAACTGGCATTTAATGGAAAATGAACAAGCGTTCTTCAAAGTGGTTAGGAGAGTAACGCACAGTAGCAAGAGAAGAAACTGATTACTTCAACTGTAAATCTGCGGTTCATGTGAACAAAGAGTTTTAGTGTTCACTGTGTGGGACCTCCTGCATGCGCACAGTGTCGTTCCTGAAAAACTCAGCCCACCCCTCCTCCAAAAAAAAAAAAAAAAAATCTGAATATATATCTTCCAGGCACTTTTGCGAAAATCTGTATCGCTCTCAATTACAGAAAATATTAAATTCCATGTTGTTAACTAGGTTTTACGGGTGTTTTAATAATTCAAATTCTTTGGAATCTATAGATGCAGTCCGATCAAAAAGTTCCGAGACCAGGCCGATATACAACAAAGTACTTACGGTGGTTGGAGGAAGACTGCCACACAGGAAAACTGCCACACAATTTTCAGAAACTTAGAAAACTGCCACACATAGGAAAACCGCCACATAAGAAAACTGCCATACAGGAAAACTGCCACACGATTTTTATTAAGGGGACGTACACAAATTGACATTCCTCGGAGGAACACTTTGAATATGTGGCAGTTTTCCAAGTTTCCGAATTATGTGTGGCAGTTTCCCAAGGTGCCTAACGATGGGAAGGAGCTCTTTTGTTTGTCTAAATTTTCATGTCGGTTCATAATTAGGGCAACTGGCCACAGAAGTTCGAGGGAGGGGGGGGGGGGTATAAAGAGTGCCTTTTATTGGCCTATATTGAGAATTGAATTAGGAACTCCAAACAAATTTCGAGAAAACGTTCTATGTAAGCCAAGCAAAAATTGTTTTGTTCAGGAAAGACCAATAAGGTGGGATTTTTTTAATAACGCTGCACTTTTACTTAGGCACTAAATATTTACATAAGATGTCAAATTTGTAGTATTTTTCTTTTACCTAATTAATTCATAGGCCCTACACCTCGGCCTTTTTAACAGCTTTTAATTCGCCGACTTTATATTCATAACGCTTGCGTATCAATAGCATTGCTCTTTTACTTAGGCACTAAATAGTCATAATAGGCCACAGGCAAAGGGCGTTTTTAACAGGTGTTATTCTACCAGTGTCATATTCACAACGTTTACACATCAAATCAAGTTAATAATATTGCGCTTTTATTTAGGCACGAAATATTTATTCACAGGCTCTAGGCCTAATCTTAGGCCCTTTTACCAGTTTTTATTCTACCTATGCCATATTCACAACGTTCAAACAGAAAATCATGTTAATAATACAGGGCATTTACTTACCCAGCAAAAACACAAGTGCTGGGAAACTGCTGGCCACCAGCTGGCAGTGATGGGTCACTGCTGGCTGATATCTGCCGCTCACGGCCCGGTAGTGGTCCGTTGGTGGCAGCGCTATCAGTTGGCGAGCCATTGATGGCCCTGCAGCATCGCCGTGAATCGTGGGCCTCCAAGCAAGTGCCACTAGTGGCCCGTTGCTGGCAACCAATGCAACCCCCAACAGTAGTATAAGACCGCGCTTGATAACCCTTTTCGGTGGCAACACTTCCGGTCACGTGACGGGTGGGCGGGTCCACCCGGTCTCCTCTCGGCGCGAGGGAGAAATACGATGGCAGCGCCTCTGGTGGTGGTGGTTCGCGAAAATGTGCAGCGCCATCTGTCGGCACTTTTTGAAATTAATTTCAAATGGTGATTATTTTTTTTTTATCGTCGATGTGGACGAAGCCAATTTTAATTCTGGGAAATTTCTCCGCAATTTTTATTTTATAACTGTTTTTAGGGTGGTGGTGGGAAATTTTATTGTAAGTGGACTGGGGAAATTTTTTGAAACCACGGATTTATGTTCGGAAAAAAGCGAAGACAGGGTTTGGAACTGGTTGGGTTCGAACTTGGGCCGTTTATATTGTGGCCTGAAGCTCTACCGATGTGACTACCGAGACATTGCTTGGGTAAGTCAAAGAGATTAACACATATGATTCGCGTAATGGAGGAAGACTGCCTGAAGGATTCCCTGTTGGCCCTCTTTAGATTGAATGCAGGGAGGAGAGCGTATGAGCTTATTAAATATTTTTTTCATGACGTATTGTTCTTCATAATCCTAAACATACTCTTTTTCTTTTTCAAATGTAAGGCGTTGTTTAAACTTTTTCCCGACGTGATTCATACGCGTTTAATCTGGTTCATATGATTCGCGTAATGGAGGAAGACTGCCTGAAGGATTCCCTGTTGGCCCTCTTTAGATTGAATGCAGGGAGAGAGCGTATGAGCTTATTAAATATTTTTTTCATGACGTATTGTTCTTCATAATCCTAAACATACTCTTTTTCTTTTTCAAATGTAAGGCGTTGTTTAAACTTTTTTTCCCCCGACGTGATTCATACGTTTAATCTGGTTCATACATTTTCTTTATAAAATGAAGGACTTTATTTTCACGTTTAGAATTATTTTTTCTGTAGGGTTTCTTGTAATTAAATTTAATCAGTCAGACGACCTATGAAATTTTTTTTTTCATAACTTTTTCTACGTAGCATGTTGTTTTTAGTAATTGAGATTTTTTTACCGTATTTTTGTTCATGTTTTATCTTGTAAAATGAAGAACTTGATTTATTTTTCCTTTCATGGGTTTATTATATTTCTTTCTAAAAGAGGACATATTAAATATTTTCGTTATTTATTCGCGCAATGTGTTTTCAAAAATTCAGATTTTTTTGTATTGCAACAGTTTTCGTAGGGTTATTATATTTAATTTTCTGTAGAGGGACAAAATTTAGTTTTTCGTGCGTAATTATTCTAAACGTTATTTGCTTTGAGAACTTTAAAAATTTTTTGATCTGTTACGATCGTTTTAAGTTCGATCTTTGAGACCACGTGTCCGTCATTTTATAAAACGAGAGCTCATTGAGAAACAACGTTACCCACCCTCTCCGCTTCGGGTTGGGGGCAGTTGTAGGTGCGTGCGAAACGGCTGACGAAGATAGTATATTGACGGTGGCAATGATGAGCGTGTGACCACGTGTTTGCTTTTTTTATGACATGTTGGCTTTTGTGACTCATATTCGACTTGTTGGTTTTTGTGTGATTTATATTCCGACATGTTGGCTTTTGTGCGACAAAAGTATTACCAAAGGTAGTAGGTGTAATGGACGTGGTCGGAGCACGTAATACATGTATTTCTGCGTTGACGTCATTCTTTAAGGCTGCATACAAGTGGCAACTGGTGTTGTTCGTGCTTGTACCGTCTCTCGTCTCATGCTTTGTTCTCATCCGTTGCTAGCGACCACAGGATAGTGCCTGAGGGTAGTCACTGATCCATTTCTTCATTTGATTGGCTGTTTTGTTTTCGAGCATGAGTACTACAGGAATCACTTCATTTTCAGTATTTGTCTTCGCTCGATGCAAACTTTCTAGCCTGGAATTCCTGTTTTGTTCAATATTTTGTTATCATGGCAGCTGTAAAATCTATTGAAGTTCTTCGATGATGCTGTATATGGATAATTTGCCAGAAAATTGTTTCCATCTAAGAGATAATATCTTCGTTTACGTATCTTCATGTGCTCATCAAGTGGCGTGCACATCAGAGAAATTTCAATGCTATGGCAAGCAATGCTATCCAAGCAAATCTGGTATTTGTATGTCTTTAGATCAATGGCGTGAAATGATGGATGAGAAGGCTTATATCATGTCATCTAGCCTATGAACATCGGCTCCTAATTTTTCATTCTCGAAGGTTTCGAAGGTAAAGTTATGCCACAAACTCATGAAATCAGTATCAGTAAAGAAATTTATAATTGGAAGGCTGCGAAAATACAAATCGAATATTTTCTCTCTGAAAATCTGTGGAAAGAATTACTTCATATTTCTTCCAGTGTATGGCATCAGGTGGTAATAGAATTTTTACCGAAATATACCTTTCATACTATATTCAAGCAAGAGATACAATCGAATGGACTGACTAGCAATTTCACATCACCAGAGCAGTGAAATGCTGATTAACGAACTGAAAATGGTTCTTACAAACGCAGTACTTGAGTATTTGAAAGAAACATCTAGATCAAAGTCTTTAGATTTATCTGAAGTGTATTGTGATGACGAACATTTTTGCACAGCCTTTTAGGAATAGAATGTAGTAAAATAGCGGAAAAATATCTCGAATCCTAAAGAAGAAACTTGCTATCGTTTGTAACGGATGCTTTTTTACAAGCAATAGATCTACAAATTATTTGAGTATGATCAAGGCAGAAATTCGTGCAAGTGACTTTGAATAAGAATGTACGTAAAGCAAACATCTACACAAAGAAAAACCAAAGGCGTCTTTTTACCACAATAATTTATCAAAGAGGATTATCATAATCGTACATTTTTCAATATTTGTGTGTGTATGTGGGCTATTATGTAGCAGTTTCATGTTTTATTTTGAACTTCTAGCATAATTTTTAAAGTTATATGTATTAAGAGAAACAGTGTTTTTGATATGAATCACCATAATTTGATACATTTTGATAGGCAACATATCAAATGCATCAATTCAGTGATTTTTGTTTGTTTGTTTCATAGTTGAAAATATTTCTCTGTTTGAATTTGTGCAAATATGATCTTTTCTTTTGATTCCGTTTCCACATTACCTAGAGGTGCTAATGTTCACCGACCTTTGCAACACACTTTCGTCAAGGCTATTCATGTTTGCACCCGATAAAGATCTTGTCAGCCACGTGGTGCTAAACAACCACATGACGCGGGGTGGGGTTCCAGTTCTTTGTTTATCCTTCTTAACTCGTAGAATAGGTAGGTACATGCAGAGCATTGTGACTATTGGTTAATCCCCTAAAGCTCTTTTAGAACAATATGTGCTCAGACTAACACAAAGAGGAACAACGGCTACATATTAGTGTAGGTAGGTTTCGGAACCATAACCTCTAAATATTGTTTGATCGTCGATCCTACCCCTTTGGGAGAAAGTACGTGTTCACAGGCAGACAAAAGAGAAACGCTAAGGGGGTACGGTAGCTGCCAGTAAGGTAACAAAGATATTTGTTAATCCTCAAAACATGTTCTGTGCAAGTAAGCACGTGTTTAAGGGCAAAGAAATGCAAAAACGTGTCGTTATTTATCGCTGACATATGCTGACACCCTCATTTACTGTTCAGACGGAGTTCTGCTACACTCGAGTTTTTCTTCGTGCGTTTTCTTTCCAAGTCAATTTTAGTGTTTCTTCACTGTTCCTTAAGTTTGCAAAATGAAAATGATCAATTTATTATCTTGGATGTATTAGAGCTGCAAATTAAGCATCAGGTTCTGCTAACAAGAAAGTATTTTTTGAAGAAACAGAGATGGTCTTCCTGAACACGCTGCAAAATCATTCAATGGTTGATATTTCTAAGAACTGTGTTTCGTCGGATATTTTACTAGTCGTTCAGTCTAGAAATTCGGGGACAGTGAAATTGTAGTGGTGGAAACAATGTTACCTTCAGGACAAATACTTCAAGAGGATCCTCCGAAGCACCATTATTCCTTGGTGGAGGGAGGTTTGTAATTGTGATTGATTTTTAGGTTTGTAATTGTGAATGATTTTATTTTTATATTTTCTGAAATGAATTTTTATTCATTTCAGAAAATATTATTCTGCGGTGTTACATACAAGCCATCAAAAACATTAGTAACAATGACACCAGCAACGTTCTAGAAATTCAACGCCAAAATTTCAAACATGATATCAGGAGAAGAGATAGCAATAAAGAACTGTTTATGCCTTACACTTACCCCTCGCAAAGGACTACAAGTGAAGTGGCAAAAAATGTATGTTGAAACAAATGAAAGTTCTGTTTTTGCCCCGGGAGGAGTCATCTTCACCAAAAGAACAAATTGAAAACTTTCAAAATGCCTGTAATGTCGTGGCAGATTCCGTCCGCAGAGTTATTGTTTGGCGGAGCCTTTTCAAACTTCGGTTAAAAAATACGAGACTCCCCAGAATAAATGCACCAAGTCAAAGATGATACATTATTAGTAATTTTTCAAAAAGGCTGTCGCCAGAACAGTAGAGAAATGTATCGGAAAAGTGTTTGCTATGAATGTAGATTAACTATGGAACTCCTTCGAGCAGCGCATGACTGTATTAAGACATCAAGCGAAGACAAGTGGGCATTTTACAAAGATGACGCAGTTCCCTCACTTAGAACCAAGATTGCTCGCCGAGGCGTTTGTTTGCAGAATTTAACGGAATGAAACTTACATTCCAGATATATTTCTGAACTCTCTTAAAGAAAGCGGTACTGAATGAGGTTCGCGCTATCGACGTAAACAGGTGATAAAACAAACAAAAACAGTTTTTAGGGGATTCATTACGCGGGAAACCACTTAAAAATAAAACGCATTGGGATTCCTTACCTCTTGGGTGAAGTGGAACGGAATAAAAAATAAAGAAAGAAAAGAACACATTTACACAATTCACACAAGAATAAAAAATCGTTCTGTTTTAAAATGTTGCTTGATTAAAAATCTTGAAATGGTATTTTTGCGCCCACTAACTTCGATGTTGTGAGAAGCAAGCTAATAGAAGTCTTTCAGAAAGCATTTATGAAGGTATTTGAATCGCTGATTTTTCTAATAGTCAATATTTTAAACGTTCGTTTTTTCAAACCAATATTTGAATGCTTCATTTTCTAAAAGTCAATATTTGAATCGTTCGTTTTTCATAAAGTTTGTTTTTGAATCGTATAAATTTTAACGTCAAAAAATGGTTTTGTTGTTTTTACTAAGAGAGCGATTTTTTTTAAATTTTCGTTTTCTTATAATCGCAAAAATCCCATAGAATAACATGGGAAGTGCTATCCAATTCAAAAAGTCAATATTTGAATCGTTCATTTTTCATAAAATTCGTTTCTGAATCGCATAAATTTTAATAAGACAAAAAATGGTTTTGTTGTTTTCACTAAGAGAATATTTTTAATTCCATTTCTTATAATCGCAAAAATACCATTGAATAACATGGGAAAATTACCATGCATAAAAGAGCTGTTTTGAAACAAGGAAAATTCTAAAAGATCGATTCCGTAAGTTGAAAATAGACCAGGTGGAAAATGGAATGTTCTAAAAATGTCTTAAGGAACGAAATGAACTATGAAAAAAATATGTAGGAAATAATTATTAGCTTTAATGACTAGTTTTTTAAAAAATAGAAAAATTCAACTCAAAGAATGACACTTTATTTTCTTTCCATCTGATTTTAATAGAGAATCCATCGATATGACACAGGATTCAAATTTTTACACATTTTCTTAGTTTCTGTCTTTTCCGTTTAGAAGTTACAACAGAATTTCCTTTTGCACAGGATCTTTTAACATTTGTTTATTTTTAATATACTTTGTTGGCAAATTAATATCCCTCAATGCCTCTACAAATTGTCTAGGTAGTTGCAGCTTAGAACCTTTGCTTGAAACATGGAGTCTACGAGATCGACAATATTCGAGTTTTTCACAATGTGTCCTCGGACTTGGAGTTCTGCTTTGGGGCTCCATCAATTATGTCAGAGTTTGTTTTATGTGGTATCCAACACATTTCTTGCATAGCGTTTCAATTTAGTAGGAATGGCCTGTATGACAAGATCTTCCACATAATGTTTTTCTTTCTCTTCTTCGAAAAGCTCTTCTTTCGCTGGTTCTTCAGTTCTCGACGGGGTTTCATGAGATGTTACCGGAGGATTGAAGCTGGATACATGAATGCTTTATTCAAGACTTGGTTATATAATTTCACTTTTGCTTCGTCAGGCTCTGCTTTGCAGAATTTTTTCATTTCTTTGTCCAAGTCCGTCAGCGTTTCATCTGTTGGCATATGGCGAGAAATCCGTTCTTCTTGAATCAGAACCATTTTCTAGGTGAATTCCATTATTTCGTAAGCTAAAGGCATAAGTACACCTTGCGAGCTCTTTCTCTCTAAAAAGACGCCTCTGCCTAAAAATCCCCTCTTTTTGAATAAGGAGTTTCCTCTTTTTATACAGAGGCGTCTTTTTTAGAGAAAGAGCTCGCAAGGTGTACTTATGCCTTTGCTTACGAAATAATGGAATTCACCAAGAAAATGGTTCTGATTCCCGAAGAACGGATTTCTCGCCATATGCCAACAGATGAAACGCTGACGGACTGGACAAAGAAATGAAAAAATTCTGCAAAGCAAAGAGCCTGACGAAGTGAAATTATATAACCAAGTCTTGAATAAACGCATTCATGTATCCAGCTTCAATCCTCCGGTAACATCTCATGAAACCCCGTCGAGAACTGAAGAACCAGCGAAAGAAGAGCTTTTCGAAGAAGAGAAAGAAAACATTATGTGGAAGATCTTGTCATACAGGCCGTTCCTACTAAATTGAAACGCTATGCAAGAAATGTGTTGGATATCTATAAAACAAACTCTGACATAATTGGATGGAGCCCCAAAGCAGAACCCAAGTCCGAGGACACATTGTGAAAAACTCGAATATTGTCGATCTCGTAGACTCCATGTTTCTGAAGCAAAAGGTTCTAAGCTGCAACTACCTCCTGAATTTGTAGAGGCATTGAGGGATATTAATTTGCCAACAAAGTATATTAAAAATAAACAAATGTTAAAAGATCAGTAAAAAGGAAATTCTGTTGTAACTTCTAAACGGAAAAAAACAGAAACTAAGAAAATGTGTAAAAATTTGAATCCTGTGTCATATCGATGGATTCTCTATTAAAATCAGATGGAAAGAAAATAAAGTGTCATTCTTGAGTTGAATTTTTTCTATTTTTTTAAAAAACTAGTCATTAAGCTAATAATTATTTCCTACATATTTTTTTTCATAGTTCATTTCGTTCCTTAAGACATTTTTAGAACATTCCATTTTCCACCTGGTCTATTTTCAACTTTTACGGAATCGATCTTTTAGAGAATTTTCCTTGTTTCAAAACAGCTCTTTTATGCATGGTAGTTTTCCCATGTTATTCAATGGTATTTTTGCGATTATAAGAAATGGAATTAAAAAAAATATTCTCTTAGTGAAAACAACAAAACCATTTTTTGTCTTATTAAAATTTATGCGATTCAGAAACGAATTTTATGAAAAATGAACGATTCAAATATTGACTTTTAGTTGGATAGCACTTCCCATGTTATTCTATGGGATTTTTGCGATTATAAGAAAACGAAAATTTAAAAAATCGCTCTCTTAGTAAAAACAACAAAACCATTTTTTGACGTTAAAATTTATACGATTCAAAAACAAACTTTATGAAAAACGAACGATTCAAATATTGACTTTTAGGAAAATGAAGCATTCAAATATTGGCTCCTGGAAAAACGAACGTTTAAAATATTGACTATTAGAAAAATCAGCGATTCAAATACCTTCATAAATGCTTTCTGAAAGACTTCTATTAGCTTGCTCTCACAACATCGAAGTTAGTGGGCGCAAAAATACCATTTCAAGATTTTAATCAAAGCAACATTTTAAAACAGACGATTTTTTTTATTCTTGTGTGAATTGTGTAAATGTGTTCTTTTCTTTCTTTATTTTTTATTCCGTTCCACTTCACCCAAGAGGTAGGAATCCCAATGCGTTTTATTTTTAAGTGGTTTCCGCGTAAGCCGAATCCCTAAAAAACTGTTTTTTGTTTGTTTTATCACCTGTTTACGTCGATAGCGCGAACCTCATTCAGTACCGCTTTTCTTTTAAGAGAGTTCAGAAATATATCTGGAATGTAAAGTTTCATTCCGTTAAATTCTGCAAACAAACGCCTCGGCGAGCAATCTTGGTTCTAAGTAGGGGAACTGCGTCATCTTTGTAAAATGCCCACTTGTCTTCGCTTGATGTCTTAATACAGTCATGCGCTGCTCGGTTAGGTTGTTGGAGTTCCATAGTTAATCTACATTCATAGCAAACACTTTTCCGATACATTCTCTACTGCTCTGGCGACAGCCTTTTGAAAAAATTACTAATAATGTATCATCTTTTGACTTGGTGCATTTATTCTGGGGAGTCTCGTATTTTTTAACCGAAGTTTGAAAGGCTCCGCCAAACAATAACTCTGCGACGGAATCTGCCACGACATTACAGGCATTTTGAAAGTTTTCAATTTGTTCTTTGGTGAAGATGACTCCTCCGGGGCAAAACAGAACTTTCATTTGTTTCAACATACATTTTTTGCCACTTCACTTGTAGTCCTTTGCGAGGGGTGAAGGTGTAAGGCATAAACAGTTCTTTATTGCTATCTCTTCTCCTGATATCATGTTTGAAATTTTGGCGTTGAGTTTCTAGAACGTTGCTGGTGTCATTGTTACTAATGTTTTTGATGGCTTGTATGTAACACCGCAGGAATAATATTTTCTGAAATGAATAAAAATTCATTTCAGAAAATATAAAAATAAAATCATTCACAATTACAAACCTAAAAATCAATCACAATTACAAACCTCCCTCCACCAAGGGAATAATGGTGCTCGGAGGATCCTCTTGAAGTATTTGTCCTGAAGGTAACATTGTTTCCACCACTACAATTTCACTGTCCCCAGAATTTCTAGACTGAACGACTAGTAAAATATCCGACGAAACACAGTTCTTAGAAATATCAACCATTGAATGATTTTGGCTGTGTTTCAGGAAGACCATCTTCTGTTTCTTCAAAAAATACTTTCTTGTTAGCAGAACCTGATGCTTAATTTGCAGCTCTAATACATCCAAGATAGTAAATTGATCATTTTCATTTTGCAAACTTAAGGAACAGTGAAGAAACACTAAAATTGACTGGAAAGAAAACGCACGATGAAAAACTCGAGTGTAGCAGAACTCCGTCTGAACAGTAAATGAGGGTGTCAGCATATGTCAGCGATAAATAACGACACGTTTTTGCATTTCTTTGCCCTTAAACACGTGCTTACTTGCACAGAACATGTTTTGAGGATTAACAAATATCTGTTACCTTACTACAAGGCAGCTACCGTACCCCCCTTAGCGTTTCTCTTTGTCTGCCTGTGAACACGTACTTTCTCCCAAAGGGGTAGGATCGACGATCAAACAATATTTAGAGGTTATGTAATAGTTCGAAACCTACCTACACTAATATGTAGCCGTTGTTCCTCTTTGTGTTAGTCTGAGCACATATTGTTCTACAAAGAGCTTTAGGGATTAACCAATAGTCACAATGCTTCTTTAGCATGTACCTACCTATTCTACGAGTTAGGATAAACAAAGAACTGGAACCCCACCCCGCGTCATGTGGTTGTTTAGCACCACGTGGCTGACAAGATCTTTATCGGGTTATAAACATGAATAGCCTTGACGAAAGTGTGTTGCCAGGTCGGTGAACATTAGCACCTCTAGGGTAATGTGGAAACGGAATCAAAAGAAAAAAGATCATATTTTGGTACAAATTCAAACAGAGAAATATTTTCAACTATGAAACAAACAAACAAAAATCACTGAATTGATGCATTTGATATGTTGCCTATCAAAATGTATCAAATTATGGTGATTCATATCAAAAACACTGTTTCTCTTAATACATATAACTTTTAAAAATTATGCTAGAAGTTCAAAATAAAACATGAAACTGCTACATAATAGCCCACATACACACGCACAAATATTGAAAAAAATGTACGATTATGATAATCCTCTTTGATAAAATTGTGTGGCTTTAAAAGGGCCTTTGGTTTTTCTTTGTGTAGATGTTTGCTTTACGTACGATTTCTTATTCAAAGTCACTTGCACGAATTTCTGCGCTTGATCATACTCAAAATAATTTGTAGATCTATTGCTTGTAAAAAAGCATCCGTTACAAACGATAGCAAGTTTCTTCTTTTAGGGATTCGAGATATTTTTCCGCTATTTTACTACATTCTATTCCTAAAAGGGCTGTGCAGAAATGTTCGTCATCACAATACACTTCTAGATAAATCTAAAGACTTTGATCTAGATGTTTCTTTCAAATACTCAAGTACTGCGTTTGTAAGAACCATTTTCAGTTCGTTAATCAGCATTTCACTTTGCTCTGGTGATGTGAAATTGCTAGTCAGGGTTTGTCCATTCGATTGTATCTCTTGCTTGAATATAGTATGAAAAGGTATATTTCGGTAAAATTCTATTACCACCTGATGCCATACACTGGAAGAAATATGAAGTAATTCTTTCCACAGATTTTCAGAGAGAAGAATATTCGATTTGTACATTTTCGCAGCCTTCCAATTATAAATTTCTTTACTGATACTGATTTCATGAGTTTGTGGCATAACTTTTACCTTCAGAAACCTCGAGAATGAAAAATTAGGAGCCGATGTTCCATAGGCTAGATGACGTGATATAGTTTCCTTCTCATCCATCATTTCACGCCATTGATCTAAAGACATACAAATACCAGATTTGCTTGACTAGCATTGCCATAGCATTGAAATTCTCTGATGTGCACGCCGACTTGATGAGCACATGAAGATACGTAAACGAAGATATTATCTCTTAGATGGAAACAATTTTCTGGCAAATTATCCATATACAGCATCATCGAAGAACTTCCAATAGATTTTACAGCTGCCATGATAACAAAATATTGAACAAAACAGGAATTCCAGGAAGGCTAGAAAGCTCTGCATCGAGCGAAGACAAATACTGAAAATGAAGTGATTCCCTGTAGTACTCATGCTCGAAAACAAAACAGCCAATCAAATGAAAGAAATGGATCAGGTGACTACCCTCGGGCACTATCCTGTGGTCGCTAGCAACGGATGAGAACAAAGCATGAGACGAGAGACGGTACAAGCACGAACAACACCAGTTGCCACTTGTATGCAGCCTTAAGGAGAATGACGTCAACGCAGAAATACATGTATTACGTGCTCCGACCACGTCCATTACACCTACTACCTTGGTAATACTTTTGTCGCACAAAGCCAACATGTCGGAATATAAATCACACAAAGCCAACAAGTCGGAATATGAGTCACACAAAAGCCAACATGTCATAAAAAAGCAAACACGTGGTCACACGCTCATCATTGCCACCGGTCAATATACTATCTTCGTCAGCCGTTTCGCCGCACTCCTTACGACTGCCCCCAACCCGGCAGCCGTAGGAGAGGGGTGGGGTACGTTGTTTCTCAATGAGCTCTCGTTTTATAAAATGACGGACACGTGGTCTCAAGCATGATCGAACTTAAACACGATCGTAACAGATCAAAAAATTTTAAGTTCTCAAAGCATAACGTAACGTTTAGAATAATTACGCACGAAAAACTAAATTTTGTCCCTCTACAGAAAATTAAAATATAATAACCCTACGAAAACTTGTTGCAATACAAAAAAATCTGAATTTTTGAAAACACGTTGCAGAATAAATAACGAAAATATTTAATATGTCCTCTTTTAGAAAGAAAATATAATAAACCCATGAAGGGAAAAAATAAATCAAGTTCTTCATTTTACAAGATAAAAACATGAACAAAAATACGGTAAAAAAATCTCAATTACTAAAAACAACATGCTACGTAGAAAAAGTTATGAAAAAAAATTTCATAGGTCGTCTGACTGATTAAATTTAATTACAAGAAACCCCTACAGAAAAAATAATTCTAAACGTGAAAAATAAAGTCCTTCATTTTATAAGAAAATGTATGAACCAGATTAAACGCGTATGAATCACGTCGGGGAAAAAGTTTAAACAACGCCTTACATTTGAAAAAGAAAAAGAGTATGTTTAGGATTATGAAGAACAATACGTCATGAAAAAAATATTTAATAAGCTCATACGCTCTCCTCCCTGCATTCAATCTAAAGAGGGCCAACAGGGAATCCTTCAGGCAGTCTTCCTCCATTACGCGAATCATATGTGTTAATCTCTTTGACTTACCCAAGCAATGTCTCGGTAGTCACATCGGTAGAGCTTCAGGCCACAATATAAACGGCCCAAGTTCGAACCCAACCAGTTCCAAACCCTGTCTTCGCTTTTTTCCGAACATAAATCCGTGGTTTCAAAAAAATTTCCCCAGTCCACTTACAATAAAATTTCCCACCACCACCCTAAAAACAGTTATAAAATAAAAATTGCGGAGAAATTTCCAGAATTAAAATTGGCTTCGTCCACATCGACGATAAAAAAAAAATAATCACCATTTGAAATTAATTTCAAAAAGTGCCGACAGATGGCGCTGCACATTTTCGCGAACCACCACCACCAGAGGGCGCTGCCATCGTATTTCTCCCTCGCGCCGAGAGGAGACCGGGTGGACCCGCCCACCCGTCACGTGACCGGAAGTGTTGCCACCGAAAAGGGTTATCAAGCGCGGTCTTATACTACTCCCAACACCAGGTGGAAGCAACGGGACTGCGCATGCGCAGAAGCAACACTTGCTGTGTCTCTCATGGTACCAGTTAGTTGAAGACGACGCTATCGCCATCGTGTTATTTTAGTGGATGTTAAGAAAAAAATCCATATGTGGGGAGGCAAATTAATTTCCTAATGAAATTTTACGTCGACGAAGATATCAGATTAAGCCGTGAAATACTAGATTACAGCCATGAAATACACCCATTCCATTCCCATGAATAACCATTCATGGAATGGAGTGGATGAATAACAAGAAAAAATTTGAAACCGCTTGAAACACATATCCTGGAAAACCATTAAAACAGCGTTTGTTGGGGAAAGAAAAGAATTATACGCGTACAAAATTTATTAATTATTTGAAAGAAAAAAAAAGCAACGCTATGTGGTGTACTCATCCATGGGTTGAATACACAAGACTGGTAGGAATTCGCTTCAAAAATAACTAGAAGTAAAATAAAATATCTTTTACTCTTTAAAACAAATGTAGCTTCGGACAACGGAAAGGAAAGACACAACGTTAAAAATGTAACAGAATGTGACATGAACCCGGTTAAATATATATTTATTCAACAATCTCTTTTCAAGACGGCAAGGACAGTACAAAACGTTGGAAAGCGACTCTAAGTATGTACACGCCTTGAAAATGAGTGAAGTTCCCTTAAGGTAAAAAAAAAAAAAAAAAAAAAAAACTATCGTTACGTTGAAAAAATTAATTTATCAATTATATGAAACTGACTTTTATGAAAAATACCTAGCAATATTGTAAAATGAAAGAGGGAAGCATTCGATTACACATTGCATACCAAACAGGCAGCTTTATGCATATGCTCGAGCGTGGCAAATTAGTCCGGTCGGTAAAGAGCTTAGCTACCACGTGAACGGCCGTGGTTTAAATCTACGCAGATGCAAGTGGGCGATTTTCTGGTCTGTTGAGAAAAATTTCCCCATCGCAGTGCACACAAGTTTCGTAAAGGTAGAAAAAAAAATTGTAGCGTTGGGAAACTGCGGTTATCCTTGCTTTTATTATTATTATTATTATGTCTACTACTGGGAAATTGGCTGACAAGATTCGGCAAGCCACCAGTTATGTCACGTGGTTGCTGGCTGCCACTAACGGCACACTAGCGGACCACATTAGGCTAGCCATCATTTCTAGCACGTGCTTGCAGGGCCACTGAAGGGCCACTTGTGGCAGGTACTGCCTGTGATGGACCACTGATGTCCTTGTTGTGGCATATGACAACTGATGGGGTGCCAACAGAAGGGCCAGCTGTTGGCCTGAACTGCTGGCCCTTCTGTTGGCCGCCCGGACATTTTATTGACGGTTTGGCAGCGGCAACATAGTACTGGGCCATTGCTTGGCAGTGCTGGCCCAGCAAGACTGTTTTTGCTGGGTCGGCACGAAATATTAATTCATAGGCCCAAGGCCTAGGCCTTGTTAATAGTCTTTACTTTATCACTGCCATATGCACAACATTTACACAACAAATAAATGTAATAATATTGCGCTTTTACTTAGGCAGGAAATATTAATTCATAGGCCCTAGGCCTAGGATTTTTTGACAGTTTTTATTCCACCAATGCCACATTCACAACGTTTACACATCAAATTAAGTTAATAATATTACGCTTTTATTAAGGCACGAAATATTTATTCACAGGCCCTAGGCCTAGGCCCTTTTACCAGTTTTTATTTTACCAATGCCATATTCACAACGTTTATACAGCAAATCATGTTAATAATATTGGGCGTTTACTGAGGCACAAAATATAAATTCATAGGCCGTTGGCCTTTTTAATAGTTTTGACTCTATCAATACCATATTCACTACGTTTACACAACAAATAAATTTAATAATATTACGCTTTTACTTGGGCACGAAATATTAATTCATAGGCCCAGACCTAGGGCCTATGAACGAATATTTCGTGCCTAAGTAAAAGAGCAATATTATTACATTTTGTGTGTGTGTGTGTGTAAACGGTGTGAATATGTCATTGATAGAGTAAAAACTATTAACAAGGCTTAGGCCTAGGGCCAGTGAATTAATATTTCGTGCCTAAGTAAAAGCGCAATATTATTACATTTATTTGTTGTGTAAACGTTGTGAATATGGCATTGATAAAGTAAAAACTATTAATAAGGCCCAGGCCTAGGGCATATGAATTCATATTTCGTGCCTAAGAAAACGCCCAATATTATTAACATGATTTTCTGTGTAAACGTTGTGAATATGGCATTTGTAGAATAAAAACTGGTAAAAGGGCCTAAGACTAGGTCTAGAGCCTGTGAATAAATATTTCGTGCCTAAATAAAAGCGCATTATTATTAACTTGATTTGATGTGTAAACGTTGTGAATATGACACTGGTAGAATAAAACCTGTTAAAATGCCTGTGGCCTATGACTATTTAGTGCCTAAGTAAAACAGCAATGCTATTGACTTGATTTGATACGTAAGCGTTATGAATATAAGGTCGATGAATTAAAAGCTGTTAAAAAGGCCGAGGTGTAGGGCCTATGAATTAATTAGGGAAAAGAAAAATATTACAAATTTGACATGTTATGTAAATATTTAGTGCCTAAGTGAAAGTGCAGCGTTATTAAAAAAATCCCGCCTTCTTTTTCTTTTCTGAACGCTTTGCGCTTAAATAGAACGTTTTCTCAAAATTTGTTTGGAGTTCTCAATTCAATTCTCAATATAGGCCAAGAAACGGCATTCTTTATACCCCCACCCCTCGAACTTATGTGGCCAGTTGCCGTAAGTATGAACCGACATGAAAATTCAGACAAACAAAAGAGCTCCTTCCCATCGTTAGGCACCTTGGGAAACTGCCACACATAATTCGGAAACTTGGAAAACTGCCACACCAAAAAAGTGCCACACATTCAAAGTGTTCCTCGAAGGAATAGCAATTTGTGCCCGCCCCCTTAATGAAAAGCGTGTGGCAGTTTTCCTGTGTGGCAATGTTCCGGTGTGGCAGTTTTCCTGTGTGGCGGTTTACAGTGAACTTAAATCTGGCAATGATCTCCCACAAAGTAGTCTCCTTGGGCAGCGATACGTCGCTGCCAGCGAACGCTCCCTGGAAGTCCTGTTCGCAAATCGGATCAAGCACCGTCTGCGATTCGCGCTGGATGTCGTCCACGGTTTCAAAACGGCGATCCTTGACCTTCAGCTTCATCTTCGGGAAGAGAAAGAAATCGCAGGGGGTCAAATCCGGCGAGAAAGGCAGGTGAGGAAGGGTAGTCATGCTATTGCGGCTGCAAAACCACCTACACCACCTGCTGACGGAAATCTTGACAGAGTTCGACACGGAGCGGCGTTCAGAATTTTTGGCACAAGATTTACAGCAATGCGGTGCATGTTCAAAAACGACGTCAACATTTTTTGCACTGTACCGTATGACACATTGACGATAGTAGCAATGCCTTAAATGGTTCTCTCTCTTGCCGCCCAGGTGGCGCAGTGGTCTAAGGCGTTGGCCTCTGATCATTCGTCCGTAAGGGGTCCGGGTTCGAATCCCGGTCAGGCATGGGTGTTGTGTTTGTCTTACGGCACTGGCTCTCTCCCTTCCCTGGAACCAGTGACCCTAAATTAGGGACGGGCGACTGCTTATAGCCCATTGAGTTGCTCACGGTGGTCGTTAAACCACCAATCAAAAAAAAAAAAAAAAAAAAAAATGGTTCTCCGACGATCCTCATGCACCAGCTCCCCAATTTTGTCTACATTTTCAGGGATTTTATTCGTGGACGGTTGGCCTAACCTTTCGTCATCTTCCAGTGCAGTATTGCTGCTCTTGAAGCGCGAGTGCCACTCAAAATAACCTCACACGACTCATTGCTTCATTGCCATAAGCCTGACACAACATTTCATGCGTCTCCGTACCCGATTTGCCGAGTATGACGCAGAATTTGATGTTCGCTCGCAGCTCTAGTTTGCAGTCCATACCGTAGTCACAGCTGTGTTCTGCACGTAGTCACCAAATATCGTGTAGCACAGCTCCCGATGTTCACAGAACGACGCTACTCGGCACAATGACTCGTGGAGGTCACTGCCCTCGACCGCTGCTCGCACATCCGCGTACTGCCATCTGTTGGCGCACTAAGCACCTAGTCTCGGAAATTTTTGAACACACTACGAATTTTTCGTAAAACGAAAATTGCTGCACTTTATTGCGTGTAACAGTGCACATTGTGATTAAAATGTTTGTCCTAGTTTTATACCAATACAAAGTATTAGAAATTATGTGCAAAGGATTTCCCATCAGGAGCTGTATCCTGTGCAGAAAGAATGTTTCAAATCGGAGATTTAGAAGCAGAGATATAGAGGGGAAAGTAATTTACCTTTTCGCCCCATAGCGAAAAGTCTATGAATTACTTGAAAAATTTGGAATTATATGAAAAACGTGTCATACTGGAAGCACTATCCTACAAAGAAGGAATTTTTCAAACCGGACTCCTAGAAGTAGAGCTATTGACAAATCTACGACCCCTGGCGTAGAAACCATGCATTATTTTAAGAAGAAAATGTTCCTAAAAGGTTTGTCAACATGAGCAGTATCGGTCTACAAACGACTTTTTTTTCAAAGGGGATTTTGAAGCTCAGATTTTGCTGCAAATAAATCAGAAGCGAAAATTAAGACTTATGCCACCCGGTGCCAATAATTTTTTTTACAAAAATTATAAAATATGTGCAAACGATTTCCCATCAGGAGCTGTATCCGGTGCAGAAAGATTGTTTCAAATCGGAGATTTAGAAGTAGATATATAGGGGGAAACGTAATTTACCTTTACGCCCCCAAGCGGAAAGGCTATGAATTACTTGAAAATTTTGAAATTATATGAAAAACATGTCACACTGAAAACACTATCCAGCAAAGAAGGAATTTTTCAAATCGGACTCCTAGAAGTAGATATATTGACAAAAATAAAATATTCATCTACGCCCCCTGACGGAGAAACTATAAAATATTTTAAGAAGAAAATATTCCGAAAAAGTTTATCGATATGAGTGGCATCAGTCCACGAAAAAATATTTTCAATCGATGTTTTAGAATCTCAGATTTTATGGTAAATACATCAAAAGCAAAAATTAACGCTTACGCCCCCTGGTGGCCAAAGTAATCTTCACCAAACATTTGAAATTATATGCAAAAGATTTTCCATGAGGAGGTGTATCCGCTGAAGAAAAAAATTTTCAAATCGGAGTTTTAGAAGAAGCGTTATCGGGAAAAACATAATTTACTTTTCCGCCCCCTTGCGGAAAATTTATGCGTAATTTCAAAACGTAACTGTATCTAATATACTCTTTGAGATAAATGGAATCGAAAGATAAAATATTTTTTTCAATCGGATGTTTAGAGGCAAATATGTGGAATAAAACGTGTTTTTGAATTTGACATCATCTGCATTTACGCCCTCTAGCGGCGAAATCGTACATCGTAAAAAAAAAAAAGGAAATAAAGGATCATCATTCGCATATTTTCAGCTTCCCAAAGCAAAAATAATTTTTCAAATCGGACTAATAGTTGTAGAGATATCGTGTCTACAGACGGACAGATGGACTAACGGAAGGACGGACGGAAGGACGGACGGAAGGACGGACAAACCAATAAAATAAGCACGATCGTTTTGTACAAGAGACGTGCTAAAAATGATATGCGTGGTCGGTAGCCAACACTTCGTGAACCGGCCAGTGACGGGAAATCGAAAGCTTTGCCACGTCAATTAGGGGTGTAAGAGAACTGGCCACAAAAATTTTAAGGGGTTGTATAAAAATTGCGTTTTTGACCGCTTTATGCCCACGATCCCCACAGGTTGGTTATCTGAGTCATATAAAGTTTCCGTAATTTCGTTTTTTCTTAATTCCGATAATTAATGTAATTTTTTTATAAAAATATTTATGATCTACATTTCAACAGAAGATTTCAGGGTTTTCAAACTACAAGTCTTCAAATTATTTGAGCGCATGTGCTGACACCGGAAACTTGTCATGGGTTTACCAAAAGTGTAAAATATGTAGCATTTCTCGACCCGTCCGAAGATTTTCAGCATTTACAAACTACAACTCGACACATTATCCGAGCGTATGTGCCTACTCTGGAAACCTGTCGGGCGGGGTAAATACCAAAAGTGTAACATATGAAAAATTTCTCGTCCGATCGGAAGATTTTCAGCATTTATAAGTTACAACTCGACAAATTTTCTGACGGCGTGTGCCTACTTAGCATACTGTCGGGGGAGGGGGGGTATCAAAACTGTAAAATATGAAGAAATTCTCGTCCGATCCGGAGATTTCAGCATTTACAAGCTATGTACAACTCGACACATTATCTGAGTGCATGTGCCTACTCTGCAAACCCGTAGGGGGTGGGGGAGGATACCAGAAGTGCAAAATATGAAGAATTTCTCGTCCGACCGGGAGATTTTCATCATTTATAAGTCACAACTCCACATATTATCTGAGCGTATGTGCCTACTCTGAAAATCTGTCGGGGGGGGGTTAATACCAAAAGTGTAAGATATGAAGAATTTCTCGTCCGATCCGAAGATTTTCAGCACCCCCCCCCCGGACAGATTTCCGGAGTAGGCACTAGCCTTCAGATAATGTGTCGAATTGCAGCTGCTAAATGCTGGGAATCTCCCGATCAGACGAAATTGTTCATATTTTACACTTTTGGTAACCCCCCCCTGACAGGTTTACTGAGTAGGCACATGCCTTCAGATAATGTGTCGAGTTGTAGCTGCTAAATGCTGAAAATCTCCCGATGGACGTGAAATCTTCATATTTTACACTTTTGGTATGCCCCCCCACACACACAAGTTTGCTGAGTAGGCGCATACCCTCAAATAATGTGTCGAGTTGTAAATGCCAAAAATCTGCCGATCGGACGAAAAATTCTTCATATTTTACACTTTTGAAATTATCCCCCCCCGGACGGGTTTGCTGCGCGTAGGCACATGTGCTCAGAACAGAAACTTTGTCGAGTTGTTACTTGTAAATGCTGAAGATCTCCCGATCGGAAAAGAAATGAGAAATCTTGATATTTTATGTTTTTGGTATTGCCCCCCCCCCCCGACTATTTTCCTGAGGCAGCAGATGTCCTCAGACAATTCGATTACTTTGTAGCTTGTAATGGCTGAAAATCTCCTGATCGGACCAGAAATTCTTTATATTTCATATTTCAGGTTTTAAGCCCCCCCCCCCCCCCCGACCCGACAAGTTTCCTGGGTTTGCTCATACTCGCAGAGAATTTGTTGTTTAGTTATAGCTTATAGAAAAATATCGAAAATACGAAATTACGGACATTTTATGTGTGTCAGATAACCAATCTCGGGGAGACGTGGCCACGGAGCATACCACAACGCAATTTTTATACTGCCCCTTAAAATTTTTGTGGCCAGTACTCCGGGTGGTTAGTTCTCCGGTGGCCACTTCTCCGGTGGTCAGTTCTCCGGTGGCTAGTTCTCCGCTTAGTCTTAGCTCCGAAAATCATCGAAATGTCTAAATTTCTTACTGAAAATGAAATATTAAATAAAACAAAAATAATGAACCGTAGTTGCTCAAGCAGTGGGGAATATAGCCACACGAAATTTGTTTATGCAGAGCAATTTTATGGCACTGAAATTGCAATGTGTCCAGTTCTCCGTACCCGAGTCAAGTAGATGTGCATAGAGTTTTCTTATTGGATGAGAACTTCTCCACTTTATGCTATTTCTCCTTGTCTCAGTGTATTTTTTACTGTATAGGACATCAAAGTCTGATATTGAATATGTCAAGGAACTGCGTTTTATTTCAGAATAAGAACTGTTGATAAGGTTTGTAGGAAAATTTTTTCCTTTGTGCTTTCATTTAGACTTACCAGTTTAGATAAGTAATAAGTTCTTGTCTAAATACTCAGTCGTTGCTTCTGGATGTTGTGATTTTCTTGGGCCACATTTCCGGTCCCCTTCCGTCTTTTGTTATGGAAGAAAAACATTTGTGTACTATTTTTGCCTCACTGAAGAAGTTTGTGATCGACTTTTTTGCCCTATCTGCAAAGGGGGCGTGATAGCCCCCCCCCCACTAGGGGGGCGAGGGGATCCTTCGTGGTGTTATTGTGTGCGCTATAGGAGTTTCCTGCACAACTGCACAAGAAGTAAATTGCTAAATGTCATAGTTTGTGAGATATTGATTGACCTGATCTAGGACTTCCCTTGTAACCCCGTATACAAGCAGCACATGCTTAAGGCATGTTTGCACCCCGATGCAAATGCCATTTTGGGGCCCACTTTATTAACTTCTCGCTGGAGGAAATTTACATGTCTTCGAATTTTACATATTCACATGCATTTGGCTGTTATACACCATCCCAAATTTAAAAATAAATTGTTTTAGGATCTTTCAAGTACTTAGTAACACAAGTTACCAACAGGGAAATGGAAATTTCCTTCAGATAAAGAAATATTGAGTACTAACTGCCCCTTGGGTAAAATTGTTGTGTGTAGTAGATTCACGTAGACGAATGGGTGCCCCTGACCATGTGCGCTCTTAGTTTAATTTTCGAAACAGAAGTAGTAACTACACTTGGCATACGCAAATACCATATCCAAATTTTCACTGTGCTTTCTTGTGATCTAATCGGTTTTACCACACTCTCAACGCATAAATTGGAAATCAGAAGACCAAAATACTGCGTAAAAAAGTCGGATAAATGTAATTAGATTTTATGTTAGGGCAATTAGAAAATTTCTTTTGATCCTTTTGGCCATTTGAGTCATATGAATAATTTTTGCAAAGTCAGAGACTATCATAGTGTAAAAAAATGAAAAATCAAACTGACTGGAGAAAAATTTATGTGGGAAAAATATGAGCATCTTGTCATTAATGAAGTTTTTAAGAAAAAGTGCTCTGTAGATTCATGGAGGAGAAGGTAGACAGTACAGAACATAAGGATTTACTGAAATGAGGTATGTGTTCCACTTTAATTAAATATTTACTTCTTTAAAAAGCATAATAGTTACTGCATTCTGTGGTAGATAATATGCTAGAGTCCTAAAGAGTGGAAGCCTAGAAACTTGAGAAAAATCGGTCGATTTCGTGGTTTTGTACTCAAATTTTGAGGCTATTATACTCAACTCGTGGCTTGAGCAATAGTCTCTCGAAAAACGGTAGCATGTTTTGTGTGCAATTTAATAATTTGCTAAGATTCTCTAAAGAAACATAGAAATGAGAAATATCACGTCGCATAAAATGTAAATATAGTAAAAAGGCCGTCTCTCGTCGTGTTCGTTTATACAAAGTCCGTCTGCGCATATGCTTAACTGTAATGTAAAAATGAACAAATCAAACTGACTGGAGAATTTTTTTTTAAAAAAAGTATCCTGTAAATTCCAGGAATCAAGAAGTTTCAACGACGATTCTTTTAAACCATTTCCCTGCGTTTAACTCTCGTTTTTTAGAGGAAATTTAATGCTTTTCTTTTCTTCTTATACGGATGGAAGAGATTTACTCGAATTTTTAATAAAGCTTGATCGGGGAGTTTTCCAATGTATAACTAAAGTGTCATGTATTCATGAAGAGAATGAAGAGTAAGAAAAAGTATAAAGGTCAACCCGAAATAAACTACTTATTTTTTTATAACAGTCGTTAACACTCAACTAAATTCATCACTAGACTACATACACATAATTTTAAAAGATATAGAAAACGAAATCAACATTTCAGTAAAATTCTGGTAAAACGAAATGTTCTTTTATGAGGTTGTTGAAGAAAGCAGGGACCGACATGAAAAGATTTATCGGACAGTTTTTTTCTGATCGGAGGTTTAAAGACTACCGTTAATAACTCAATGGGCTATAAGCAGTCGCCCGTCCCTAATATAGGACCACTGGTTCCAGGGAAGGGAAAGAGCCAGCACCGGAAGACAAACACAACACCCATGCCTTACCGGGATTCGAACCCGAAACCCTTTCGGACTAATGATCAGAAGCCATCGCTTAGACCACTGCGGCATCGGGGAGGCAGACATTTTTCGACAGAGCGCTGTTTGAAATTCATTAGGGTATGTATGTACATAACTTTGGGTATGTTTTAATAGGAAACATATTTCGTTACGACTAGAATCCCCCCAAAAAAAAAAAAAAAAAAAAACTGGCGCATGTACAGATCATCAATGAATTAAAAAAAATTCCATACGTCTTAAGTTTTAAAAAAAAAGTATCATTTCTCTATTTTTTTCTAACAGGTTTGATTTTAGTAACTTTGATGAATTTAGTTTGCGTCGGAAGGGATTCAAAAGACGTGCTCGTTACAACAGAGAATTCCGTGTCATATTTCTTGTTTTTAATTGCCTCCAATTTTTGTTGTCGCAGTTTATGTTTTGTGATTTAGCATTTTAAAACCTTTTACAATACACGAGTGAATGATGTATGTTCGTATATCATTTGGCACAATATTTGAACCAAATTCTTACTTGAAAGCGCCAAGTAACCGGCTTTGCATAAATGTATTTAAGATTCTGATTCCCGCGACGTTACTTAGTCATTATATTTACGATGCCATTTTATCTCACCACCACCGATATCCACGTGCTTGTTATTAGCAGTTGTTGATCACTTCCCCTGGCGTCACTCAGGGCGATTGGAAATAAGTGGACTTTTTCCCTCCAATTTACTTCACTACTTACTGCTCCTTGTAAAGTACTTCAGAGCAAATATGAAGAGTGACAGTCCTTCCCCCTTCTTGAGGATATAAACAAAAGCGCACTTGGAAATGAGTATTCTTGTACATTTTGGGATACATTTTTGTGGCGCAGCGGCAGATGGGAGCCATTTCCTCATGTTGTTTTTAAGAACTCATCACTCCGCCTATGAGTGGTGCAGGATTCCTTTGAAAATTGCCGCGGGGCGCTTTTACGCTCTAAGTTTTCTTTGCGAAATCGTGTTTGTATTGTTCGAAAAATTTCCAGCAGAATGTGTTGCATCAGGTTGATGGGCTCTCAATGATCATGTGTGTACTTTGCAGACTCTCTTTGCTTCTTCTTCTCTTCGTGTAGTTTGTTTGGAGATAATGATGCGGTGCATCTCGGAACTCATGGTCGTAGAACATATAGGTGTGTAAGAATATCTCACAGGAATTTACAAAGGGGCAAAAATAAAAACTCAGGAGCAGCGAAAGAAATAGAGGAAGATATATCTGAAATGACCTTTTCTGTTTTCATGTTCTTTTTTTTTTTATTGCTCGTTGATCACTTTCTACTCTCGTGTAAATACAAGTTTAAAATCCAGCTTAGTAGCAAACTTCTTATAAATCATGCGCACTTTCTGACAACTTAGCCCATTTAGCACGAGAAACTTCATCACATCCGTTTAAACGAAACAATAAGCTATACCTAATATCAGAGGGGTAATCAGGCATTTCCGCGCCCGGGACAAACCATAATACATTGCGCCCCCATCTGTATATATTGATATATTGTTAATAATCTAATACAGAACGTATCTATATGGTATAAGATGAGGAACTCGTGTATAATGAAAATGACAAGAGTGGAAGACATCATAATCAGAATAAAATCCCTGAAACGGCAATGAGCTGGACATGTTGCCTAAAGAACGGACCACCAATGGACAACCGAAATTTTAGACTGGATATCACGGGACAGAAAAAGACCCAGAAGAAGAAAGACAACATGGAAAATGGATGGATTAAATTCGAAAGCATGCCGGAGTAGCATGGAGGAAGCTAGCTCAAAACAGACAGTTTTGGGGGAAATTTATAGGTTTATATATTTATATAACACAATTAATGTCATGTGAAACTGCAACTGCTGGAACAGCTTTTTCCAACTGTTTGGAGTTTGGACCTTTGGTATCACTTCAAGTGCAATGAATTCAGCTGAAAATCGTGGCTCGCAGTCACAATAATAATCGAATACCTTCCAATGAATTGTTTATGGGTTTAACGACCACCGTGAGCAACTCCATGGGCTATAAAAAGTCGTCCGTCCTTAATTTAGGGCCACTGGCTTTAGAGAAGGGAAAGAGCCATTGCCGTAAGACAAACATAACACTCATGCCTCAGGTATTCGAATTCGGATTAATCTCGGAAGAATGCTTAGAACACAGCGCTTAAACCATTGGGCCAGAGGAAAAAAAAAAAAGAGGATACACAATAGAGGGGAAAAAAAGAGGATGCACTTTTAATTTCCCCAAGAGGAAAGAAAAAGAGGATACACTTTTAATTACCCCCAGAGGAAAAAAAGAGAAAATGGATGATGTCATCGCTCTGTCCACGTTATTTTATAAACAACGCATAGCGACTGAAAAATTGTGTTCCGACACCGCTTTCAGTTGCTATGCATTGTTTATAAAATAACGTGGACAGAGCGATGACATCGTCCATTTTCATTATTTCCACGTATTTGATATATATTTAAAAAAGAAAAGAGGATACACTTTTAATTTCCCCCAGAGGAAGAAAAAAGAAGATACACTTTTAATTTCCCCAGAGGAAAGAAAAAGATGATACACTTTTAAGTTCCCCCAGAGGAAAGAAAAAGAGGATACACTTTTAATTTCCCCCAGAGGAAAAAAAAGAGGATACACTTTTAATTTCTCCCAGAGGAAAGAAAAGAGGATACACTTTTAATTTCCCCCAGAGGAAAGAAAAGATGATACACTTTTAATTTCCCCCAGAGGAAAGAAAAAGAGGATACACTTTTAATTTCTCCCAGAGGAAAACAAAAAGAGGATAGACTTTTAATTTCCCCTGGAGGAAAGAAAAAGAGGATACACTTTAATTTCCCCCGGAGGAAAGAAAAAGATGATACACTTTTAATTTCCTCTGAGGAAAGAAAAAGAGGATACACTTTTAATTTCTCCCAGAGGAAAGAAAAAGAGGATACACTTTTAATTTCCCCCAGAGTAAAAAAAAAAAAAGAGGATACACTTTTAATTTCTCTCAGAGGAAAGAAAAGAGGATACACTTTTAATTTCCCCCAGAGGAAAGAAAAGATGATACACTTTTAATTTCCTCTGAGGAAAGAAAAAGAGGATACACTTTTAATTTCCCCCAGAGGAAAGAAAAAGAGGATACACTTTTAATTTCCCCCAGAGGAAAAAAAGAGGATACACTTTTAATTTCCCCCAGAGGGGAAAAAAATAGATACACAATATGCGCCACGTTTTCTAACCCTTCCCTCAGGAGTAGGGGAGACTTTTACTAACAAAGATTACGTCACCACTAGTTCACGTACAAACACACAAGTGACGACACGGTCTATGTGACTTTTCATTAGAGTTATCTCCATATTTTTTTATTTTTTTATTGGAGGTTTAACGACTACCGTGAACAACTCAATGGGTTATATGCAGTCGCTCGTCCCTAGTTTAGGACAACTGGTTCCAGGGAAGGGAGATAACCAGTGCCGTAAGATAGGCACAACATCCATGCGTCATCGGGATTCGAACCCGGGCCCCTTTCGGACGAATGATCAGAAGCCATCGCTTAGACCACTGCACGGTCGGTTTTGGTCGGTTTTCAGATCTGCCATCTGAGAACTGTAGACTTCGTTTTACAAACTGTCCAGGAAGACTCTGTGTGCAGAATAACGCTACAATTAGTCTAATGTTTGATGTTCCTGGTCCACGTTAAATGTCTGTATTAATTAGTCTAATGCTGTCAAATGAAGGAAAAATAGTAAAACAAAATACACATCTTTCTTTCATTTATAAAATAAGATGTATTCGTTAAAATAAAATTTACCTTCTATAAAAAAAAAATTAGGTTTAACTTTTTTGATCTTGCGTAATATAATTTTGTCTTCAGAAGACCGAAACTGCTCAGTTTTTTCTGTATTGACCAAGATCCATAGTTGATCGAAAATGTCACTAATTTCCTACATGGTTATCATAATTTCTTCATCAACTTTGATTTAGTTACATTTCATTTAGAATACATTTTTAGTTGTTCATTCATTTATTTCAACTTTTTGTGGCCGCTTTTTACTTCTTGTTATTGATTTTACCTCATTTGTTTATTTATTTTTTGCATTAGGAGTTTCTTAGTTCATTAATGCTATATTTCAGTAATCTTTACTCCTCTGTTCAGAGGTTCATTGCTTTTTATGCCATGCTTAATTTGATTTTATCTTTTATTTCCCGAAACGATTTCTCCATGTTGGCATTTTGTCCCTCTACTATTAATTTAATTTCATCACGCTTCGTTTTGTGCTTTCTTTTTTCTATATCGGTATTGTCATGCAACTTTTTTTTTCTTTTCACCTTTTGCAATTCTTCTGCTATTATTAATTTAATTTTATCCAATACGTGGTGTGATGTCCAGAGTTACAAATATTTCCCCTGTCCCTTCGCTTATATTTATTAACTTGCTCTTCTATTTTATCTTTTACTTACATCATGACTCCTTTTTTTCTGCCCATAACTCCTTGTATATTGGGTATGTCAGTCACAGGAATAGGGATTTTATTTGCTTTGCTTGAAGTCTTGCTCAGTTCAGTGTTGCGATATTTTTGAAACATTTCTTCTTCACTCACCGTGTTAGCTACATTTATTCAATGGTTAATTGAATTTTATATTTTATTCCCTCAACTCATTTCTACATTTTTGCATTTTGTGACTCTTGCTGTACTATTGCCATTAATTTAATTTCGTCCTATTTCGTTTTCTCTGTAGGTTCTGGTAGTTGAATTATTATGCCGCTTTCTTCTTCGCATTGTTGAATTATTTCCGTTATTATTAATTTATTTGATACGAGGTATATTTATTTTGCTCGTCCTATACTTCCTTAATAATCATCTTATCTTTTATTATCACCAAACTGATTTAGTACGAAGCATGTCATTTATTGGGTTAAAAGAGGAATAAGGCGAGAGATTTTATGTACAACTGTCGCTACTTTCACCAATGAAAATAATATATTTCCCCCACCAGTAAAATATATTATTTTATTTAGTATAACTACAATTACTGCTTCTGAAGACACTTTTATTTGTACTCCTAGTACCAGCATAGACGTAGCACGACCAAAAATTGGGGGGGGGCACAAATAAGTGTAAACTGGTGGGGGGGCACTCTGGGAAATAGTTTCTCCGAAAATGTTCCTTTCCAATTGCCATAACTTAGATTTTTACATGCGTAATATATCCGAAACAACGAAGTGTACCAGGCTTGGTTGTTTCACATTCATGAGGATGTCTCTCTATTCTAAAAAAAAAAATAACGGCCGCCGCTGCTGCTGCTGCTGCTGCCGCTGTTTTAGAAATTAAAAAAAAACAAAAAAAACCGCGGCTTTCAAAGCACCTTATACAGTCATCCGATGATGAAAACCATCATGAGATGACTGCATGCTATTGTGCATGGAATGACTGTATTCCAGCAGACATTCTGCTATAAAGCAGTCATAGCAATGCTTGCTATTGCATAGCGTTGTTCCCTTGGCTGTATATCACACTTTATAACATTTAAAAGGCAAACGAGTAGTTATTATTTTTTCAAAATTTTAAGTTGAGGGGCACATGCCCCCCTCTCCCCGACGCTACGCCTGTGAGTATCGGTACTGCTACTTCCAGTAAAATCAGATTAATAAAATATAGTATTCAGCACTAAAATATATTTTACCCAGTGCCAATACTGATTCTATTACTGCTACTAATCACGACTGATGTCCTTAAGACAAATGAAACCAGTGATATACAGTAACACCTTCCTAGCAGACACTCCCAAACAGCGGACACTTCCATTTTAGCGAAAATGTTGTGATCCCCAATTCCAAAGTACTTAACATATTGCGTATTTATTTATAAAAAGCTAACCTCCGAATAGCAGACAGTGAGTGATCTTTGTCACAGAGCAGTTAAAAATGCGAACATTCAAGGACAAATTGTGTAAACTTCTACTCAGAAGAATGTTTTTAATTTGTCTGGACGAAAGCAGGGTGACATTTTGTCCTTAAGGTCTCCATTACAAATCTAATAGTCTGTGATTTCAAATAAATTCGACCATTTCGTATGATTGGACAAAGCGGTTGTTTGGATTTTGCGGACAAATGTGAAGCGAGCGGTGGAATTCGCGGACAGAAAGAAAGGTTGTAGTATTACAGAGTTGACGATTGCTTTAGCTTCAACTACCATGCCTGCGTTGACGTATGCTTTAGCTTCAACTAGCATTCCTGCGGACAGGAAGAAAGGTTGTAGTATTACAGAGCTGACGATTGCTTTAGCCTCAACTAGAATGCTTGCAAACAGGAAGAAGGGTTGTAGTAATACAGAGTTGACGATTGCTTTATCCTCAACTAGAATGCTTGCGAACAGGAAGAAGGGTTGTAGTACTGCAGATTAAGTATGGTTGTAATATTGAAGAAGGGTTGTAATACTGTATTACATTGTAGTACTGACAATTGTTTTAGCTGCAACTACCATGTCTGCGGACAGGAAGAAGGGTTGTATTATTACACTGTTGACGATTGCTTTAGCCTCAACTAGAATGTCGGCGAACAGGAAGAAGTGTTGTAGTACTACAGAGTTAATGGCTGCTTTAGCTTCACCTAACATGCCTGCGGTGAGGAGGAAGGGTTGTAGTATTACTGAGTTGACGATTGCTTTGTCCTCTACTAGAATGCCTTCGAATTCGAACAGGAAGCAGGGTTGTAGTACTACAGAGTAAGTATGGTTGTAATATTACATTGTAGTATTGACGATTGCTTTAGCTTGAACTACCATGCCTGCTGACAGGAAGAAGGGTTGTAGTATTACAGAGTTGACGATTGATTTTGCTTCGAATAGCACGCCTGCTGACAGGAAGAAGGGTTGTAATACTACAGAGTTGACGATTGCTTTTGCTTCAACTAGCATGCCTGCGGACAGGGAGAAGAGTTGTAGTATTACAGAGTTGACGGTTGCTTTTGCTTCAACTAACTTGCCTTGAAAACCGTGAGTTGTACCATGTACTTTTAAGTAATCAGTTCCTACATTTCCATTAGGGTTAGTATAAGCACTGGATATTTTTACATTAATGATCATTATTTTTAAATATTATACCAAATCTCCATGGAACGAATAAATTTATATGACTTTAGTTTAAAATTAAAAAAAAGTCTGAGAAGCGCCGTCACCCGTTAATAGGTAATTTCTGACAGGGGTGACTAATTTTTTGTCCGGTGTGCTTAGGTAAAATGGCAACAGACACCAACGGTAATGGTGCTCATGGTTGACGATGATGATGACGAAGTTTGAAACGTCTACCACGATTTCTTACTAATTATAGCTGTCACACATACACATTATCTTTTATTACTACAGTTTATAAACAAAATGACAGAAATAGCACACGTGCTGAAATTTCTGCAGTTGGTTGTAAGTACTTATTTCTAAATGTGCTTTGGTCTTCTTTTTGCATTTCTGTCCAGGGTGGCGCAGTGGTCTAAACGTTGCCTTCTGATCATTCGTCCGAGATGAGTCCGTGTTGAAATCTCGGTGAGTGATGGATGTTGTGTTTGCCCCACGTCAATGGGTCTCTGCCTTTCCTCGAACCAATGGCCCTAAATTAGGGACGGCCGATTGCATATAGCTCACTGAGTTGTCCACGGTTTTCATTAAACTCCCAAGCGAGCAACTTTTTAACATTACATTCCAATCAGCGTTTGTAGGGCCTTTTTAAGAGGTGACCAACATGGTAGAGATTCGTGAGCATATCTCAAATCACGAGGGTTGTACCGAAAGTAATGCAAATGTGGGCATAACTTTTTTTAACTAACAGAGGTCGTTCAAATGGCACATGTTCATAGAGTAACTCTTTGCCTATACAAAAGTACTACTTAACATAGTCTTCATCACAAGCGATGCATTTGCGCCATCGTTAAACCTAACTCTCGAATCCTCTTTGGAAAAATTCGGGTGTGGACTGTTGTACCCAGTTCTTCACAGCCACTTTCACCTCGTCTGTGTGTGTTATCAAATCGTTGTCCCCGGATACTGTCCTTTATTGGACCGAGCAGGTGGAAGTCGGAGGGCACCATATCTGGGTTTTACGATGGATGCAGGATCACCAAACAAGCCTAATTTGCTGATCGCCTGATTTGTTGACAAAGATGTGTGTGGTCATGCATTGTCGTGGTGAATGTGGATCCTTTTCCGACTCTTCTTCGGTCTTTTCCTTCTTATGGCTTCTGTAAGCTTCTTCAGTGTCTCAATGTGGCGCTTGTTGGTCACGGTACGGCCACGTTCCAGAAAATCAAGGAGAATGACACCCGTGTCATCCCCAAGAAAACAGTCACCTTGAATTTCTCTGCCGATCGCTGGCTCTTGAACTTCTAAGACATTGGTGAAGAGGTATGACGCTATTCCATGGATTGATTCTTCGTTTACGGATCGTAAAGATGCGCCCACGTTTCATCCCCTATCACCGGATCGAGAAAAAAATGTGTCTTCACTGGCTTCAAACACTTCCAGCAGATCAGAGCAGACTTCCACCCATCTGTCCTCCAAATCGGGTGTCAAAAGCCGAGGTACCCATTTTGCACACACTCTCCGATACCATAGACTGACTGTTAGTATTTTTGTCAAAATCCGAGGTACCCATTCAGTATTTTTGTCAAAAGCTGAGGTACCCATTCAGTATTTTTGTCAAAAGCCGAGGTACCCATTCAGTATTTTTGTCAAAAGCCGAGGTACCCATTCAATATTTTTGTCAAAAGCCGAGGTACCCATTTTGCACACACTTTCCGATATCTGGTATATTATTCAGTATTTTTTGTCAAAAGCCGAGGTACCCATTTTGCACACACTTTCTGATATCTGGTATATCATTCAGTATTTTTTGTCAAAAGCCGAGGTACCCATTTTGCACACACTAACCGATATCTGGTATATCGTTCAGTATTTTTTTGTCAAAACCGAGTTACCCATTTGGCACACACTTTCCGATATCTGGTATATCATTCAGTATTTTTTGTCAAAAGCAGAGGTACTCATTTTTCACACATTTTCCGATATCTGGTATATCATTCAGTATTTTTTGTCAAAAGCCGAGTTACCCATTTTGCACACACTTTCCGATATCTGGTATATTATTCAGTATTTTTTGTCAAAAGCCGAGTTACCAATTTGGCACACACTTTCCGATATCTGGTGTATCATTCAGTATTTTTTGTCAAAAGCCGAGGTACCCATTTGGCACACACTTTCCGATATCTGGTGTATCATTCAGTATTTTTTGTCAAAAGCCGAGGTACCCATTTTTCAAACACGTTCCGATATCTTTTATATCGTTCAGTATTTTTTGTCAAAAGCCGAGGCACCCATTTTGCATACACTTTCCGATACTCTAAGATTTCCACCACTTTCCGATACCCTAAGACTTCCACCATCTTTTGTATGCAAATGTGACCACAGTCCAGTTGTGGAACAATCTCACGGGTTGTGATTCGTCTCTTCGCGCGAATCAATTCATCCAACCCCTGATGATTCGTGCCGTTGGTCGCCATTGTGTAGTTTGTTTTCAATGCTGGTTCGCCCTTCTTTAAACTTCTTCATCCATCTGTGTTCATTGCTCTTTTCAATGGTGTCATCTCCATACACATTATTTAGCCTTCTGTGGACGTCGGACAGCCTGCACCGTTCATTCGCGAAGAACTCAACGACGGCACGTTGATTTGCTGATACTCTACCAACATGATTTAAGAGTTACTCTACCAACATGTGCAATTTGAATGACCTCTGTCAGTAGAAAAAAAATTATGTCCCCTTTTGCATCACTTTCGGTACAACCCTCATATTTATAAGGACTCATTTTATTAACTTGACTTCCTCGTCTCTATCCACCATGGTTTTTGATGACAGAGGCTGCTTTGAAAATTATTACCTACTCATCTTTCGGAGACATTTTTTTTTTAACTTCTGCTGGAAGTTTATTCTCCTGACATTGTTGGTAAGTCTTTTTACGAGGAACATTAAAAGTTGACGAAGTGAGAACTTCGAATTTTTCAGGTTTCGTATAACAAAGAGACAAATAACATAAAAGTCAAAGAAAATTCAAGAAATCTATCGACTTCTTTCGATGCCTTGTCTTGTTCTCTCCCCTCTTCCCCAAAGAGGCATTCATACCGCACAAAATATCTGAAGCACCATTAAGCAAGTAATTCTGTGATACATTATTCACGAGAAGAGGTATAATAAAACTGAACCATCATAACTTAAAATAATCCCCACATTTCTTCGCGGCGTCATCATCGGTTCTTGAACGAGGGAAGACAAGGGGGGATTTCAGGCACAAGAAGACAAGTTGTTCCTGTGATCTACTACATCATAAAGATAGTAAAACGGCCCGGGAATATGGTTAAAGGAGAAGCTCCCAGCTATCACTTCTCGCCTTTTATTAAATTTATGTTCACATTTAACACCAGCAGAACGCGCATGGAAGTAAAAAGTGCGCGCTCCTTCAGAACCACTAATGTCAAAAACATGATGAAGTACACCCAGCAGAGCGTGGAATCATATATAAAGATATTTTTTTTTATAAATAACTAAAAGCATAGGCGTATGAGAGTCGTATTCAGTAACTTTAATTCAAGTGGGATAATCCCTTAGCACACACACACACACACTCAGCAGTGAAAATGGCAGATGGGAAGAGAGAGAGAGAGAGAGAGTCTGACCATTTTCCATTCTGTGTCAGCACCTAACAAAAAATAATGCCGAGGCATTCTCCGAGGGGGAAAAAAAGGTATAAAAAATAGAGGAGAGGATTTTTTGGCAGACGGCTCTCACTGAGAAAGTCCAGGCTTCCATCTGACGTGGAGATCATTGGAGAAGAAGAAAGTGTTACAACCCTCTCAAACAGTTTCTCATTTTAAAACTGCAGAGCAGACTTCCAAAATCATCTTTAAATTTCAGAAATACTTACTTTGTGTGAATATGTGCAACTAAGAATTCAGTGCTAAGGTCCCCATTTCTGAAAAACGAAAAGCAAAATACAGTGTCAGCAGACAATACTAAGACTAAAAGAGATAAAAACGTGCTCTTCTGAGTCACAAAAATAAAAATGAAATTGTAAAGTTTTTCTTGATCCACTCCTCACAGATTTGTTAGTTTAAGATGGAAAAAATATTTTTAAAGAACACGAGTCTGAAAATAGTAACTATACTAGTGATCCGATTTATTGGCGTAGGAATATATGGAATAGTCTCTGTCTAACTTCCTTGAAAAAGCCATCTGGTTGATGTTCGAAAGCTAGGAAACGCTTATGTGTATATATATTCTTACGCCAATAAATCAGATCACTACTATGGTTATTATTTTCTACATAATTGGTGTACTGGTCCTCGTTTTCAACACGAGTCTGTTTTAAATTAATAAATGCATCTGATATTAAGAGCCAGGGTCGATCGGTCAGCTCGTGAACTTGGCAAGCAACTTAAAAATGGGGACGATGTAAATGATTTTCGCGCAACGTTTTGATTTTTTGACTTGACATTCAAGATTTCGATTATTTTCAACTGTATAAAATGTATGTTATTGATTTAGCATACATTTAATATAGTCTACTGTAATCAGGGGGTTATTGATTTAACAGGATTATGCAATAATAACGTTTCGAATTCGGTGAGTTTGAATAATGTCCCCTTTTCTTGGCGCTTATTTGGAAACGGTCCTTTTTCTCCCAATTCCGTGCAGCTGCGTAAATGACGCAGGACTCACTTTCGCTTCTTAGCTGCTCCATACGAAGAAATAGCCGAGTTTGGTTTTATGACTTCACTTTGCTGCAGCGGGGGAGGTTGACAATGACCTTTGTGGAAGGCATCAAGAAATTTTTATTTCACCAGAGAGAGAGAGTTCTCACGAAAGGTTGAAGATCTGCTGATAGGACGGGGGGTCGGTTGGCAACAGAGAGAAGGCAATTAAAAGGTAACTCCTGTGCCTGCTGTGGATAGCTGGACTGGGGTGGGAAAGGCGGAGAACACGGGCACTAGCCAAAGTGGGAATGAACAACAGCAGGGGATTCAGATCGATTCTGTGAGAGAGAGAGAGAGAGAGAGAAAGAGAGAGCGAGACAGAGAAAGAGAAAGAGAGAGAGAGAGGCAGAGAAAGAGAGAGAGAGACAGAAAGAGAGGGAGAAGAGAGAGAGAGAGAGAGAGAGAGAGAGAGAGGGAGAAGAGAGGGAGAAAGAGAGGGAGAAGAGAGGGAGAAAATAGTGAAAAGAGAGGGAGAAGAGAGAGAGCGAGAGGGAGGGAGAAGAGAGAAAGAGAGAAAGGGAGGGAGGGAGATAGGAGGAGGGAGAGGCACGGAGAGAGATAGGAGGAGGGAGAGGCAGGGAGAGAGAGAAAGGGAGGGGAGGGGAGAGTGGGGAGGGAGAGAGAGAAAGGGAGGCGAGGGGAGAGATGAGGAGGGAGAGAGAGAGAGAGAGAGAGGGGGAGACAGAAGGAGAGAGAGAGAGAGAGAGAGAGAGAGAGAGGTTGCGGAGATTTTTCCTCTGGGTCGTCGTGAAGATGGTGGGAGAAGGAAGCGAGATAACGTATGCCGAAAAGTGAGACCAAATAGAAAAAAAGAAGTCAGACACGTAAACCTAGCAGAGAATGGTTAATATATATTTCTCCTAGCAGAGAAATAACTGAAGAAAAGCCTGTTGGGATGGTAATAAGCAAAAGAGGATCCTCGAGTTAATAACACAATGAAATGAGGACAATACTTGAAAGATCTTCCCCATAGCTTCACAGAATAAACATATAGTTCATAGCAGAAGAACGACTTATAATTTTAACATATGTTTTATTTATTTGTTTCATCATCGGGGAATAATTAATGCAGGTAAAACCCCGAAATTTCGAAATTCTCTACGAGCGGAGGTCCAACGAACCCTTCACACAGGGCACTGAAACATAATCCACTCAACAGCACTGTAACACTACATTGTAGGTCAGTTCAAATTAAGAAAATTTTTCTTTTTCATGAAAGTCGATAATTTCGGGGGGTAGAGCCTGAAAATAAATTTCCCAATATTTCACTACGATGCAATAAAATTAAACAATGAAATGAGAAATTTCTATGAAAATAAAATTTTCAAATTAATGAAATAGGTAAAATACAGACATTTATTTGCTTCTACGTAAAGTCTCAGAGTAAAATCCCTAAAATGGCAATGGACTGAACATATTGCCAGATGGACGGACCACCGATGTATAACCGAAATTCTTGACTGGATTCCAAGGGACAGAAGAAGAACGCATGAGAGATGATTGGATGAAATTCGGAAGTATGCGGGAGTGACGTGGAGGATACTGGCTCAAGACAGAACGTTGTGGAAGAAACTTGGGGAGACCTTCACCCAGCAGTGGATTGATAATGGTTGACAATGATGACGTGAAGTCTAGCCTACTCTCCTTTACAAATTCCTTAATGACCAAGTCATGAACATTTTCTCGGGATCGTAGAATATTAAGCAGACTTTTTTCTTTCATCATTAATGCGAGGCCTATCAGTTTTTCATTTTTCATTCTGTTGCGTTTATCTTTGGGTATACCGGCTTGAACTAATCGCACTTTTAATAGCGAAGCCTTGTATGCTTGTGAAGGACTTTGCTAACTTTTTCTCTAATCACACACTTCCCATTATTCTCACACATCTTGAAAGTAAACGATGACTTTTTTTTTACTTCTTATTGAGGGTTTAACGACCACTGTGAGCAACTCAATGGGTTATAAGCATTTGCCTTGTCCCTAATTTATTGGGGGCCACTGGTTTCAGGGAAGGGAGAGTTCCAGTGCCGTAAGACAAACGCAACATCCATGCCTCTCGGGATTCGAACCCGGACCCATCTCCGACGAATGATCAGAAGCCATCACTTAGAGAACTGCCCCCTTGGGCGGCAAACGACGATGGTCTTTAATGAAAAAACATGCTGTAACAAAAAAAAAAAAAAAAAAAAAAAGGGGAAGAAAGAAAGAGATCAGCCCCAATGCTTCCTTTTTGCTAATACAAGATTCAAGAGCAAGTTTTCAAAGATCTAGGCCATTAATATCCACGGTTTGCCGATCACGTCATACATCTTGAAGTCTTACCGCGTAAAAAGGACAATGGGAGCATGCGTCAACAGGACGTCGCCAAGGGGATGCGAAGGTGGGTTTGAGCCCACCCTGAAATTCATCTTGTCCACCCTGCCGCCCACCCAGTTCAAAATGTGCCGTCTTTCAATATATTTAACTTTAAAATATAATCTGGACTTTGCCAAGTAAGGAGTCTTGTGTTTTATTTCACGCAGCCCCGACGTATTTTCTCCTAGGAAGTGCGTTATTTACGTCTCCATAAAAGGTTATCAAAATAGCATCAGAAGGGCTATGAAAATTTAACTGGTCTCCACTCTTCCAATTCCTTAGTTTAAGCCTCCTTTTCATGTCAGTATGGCCAGGGGCGAATGAGGAGGGTGGATAGGAATTCACTGAGGAAGGTCGACACTAGTTGTTCTACTGTTTGGCTTTTTTACGAAATAGGAGATTCCAACACGGAAAGGAGTCTAAAGCTACACTTGCGCTCTCAGGACTGCTCCGGGAAAGTGAAAGTGCAGGAAGAGACCGACGACTAATTTGTAGGAGAGGAGTGCAGGGCAAAGTCGTTGGCATGATGAAAGGGAAATAAGGAGGAGGAAGGTAGATATATTGTGTATCCGTGGCACGACTTTAAAATTGATAAAAAAACGACATGATTCTTTAAATAAGTTGTTCAAGTACAGTACTATTTTTCGTAAGCAAAAATGCAAAATTTTGAAAAGCAATTTAAGAGAATGCAACTAGAGCAAGAAAATGTTGAAAGTGGCATTTGTATCTTACACCAGTGGCGTAACTAATCAGATCCGTGTACGTATGTGCAGAGGCGTAACCAAGGGGATTGTTCTCGGGTCCGGATCCCCTCCCTTTGAGGGAGGATTGAAAATGAATTTAAAGCGATATTTGAAGAAATTAATCGTCGTATAAAACTTGTCTGGAGAGCTTTTGGAAGAAACAGTATAATTTTCAAAAGCAATATGCCGTTATGTCTTAAAAGAAAAGTGTTCGATCAATGCATCCTTCCAGTGCTTACGTATGGTGCAGAGACGTGGACCTTAACTAAAAGAGACATTCAAAGACTGCAGACAACTCAAAGTAGCATGGAGAGGTGCTTGTCTGGTGTAACCAGGAGAGATAAGAAGAGGAACTCGTGGATCAGAAGAATGAAAAGAGTGAAAGGCATCATGATCAGAGTAAAATCCCTGAAATGGCAATAGGCTGGACATATTGCCAGAAGGACAGACCATCGATGGACAGCTGAAATTTTAGACTGGATTCCAAGCGACAGGAAAAGACCCAGAAGAAGACCACATGTGAGATGGGTGGATGAAATTCGAAAGTATGCGGGAGTAACATGGAGGAGACTGGCACAAGACAGACCGTTGTGAAGGAAACTTGGGGAGACCTTCGTCCAGCAGTGGATTGATGATGATGATGATGATGATGCGTATATATGAGGCTTTCACCAATGAACCACATCCGTGCCCCCCCCCCCCCCAACACACTTAAGAAATTTCGGGCTACGCCACTGTATGTGTGTGTGTGTTTCCAGTTAGAGGGGTAGGGAATTGTACGAATTTCTTTGTAGCCGGTAATGAAGAGCATTAGAATTTCAATCTTTCAGTGTTTCGTAAATATAGTTGCCTGCCCCATCCTGATTTCGAAGTCTAGCTATGTCCCTGTGCGTCACCATTGCAGATGCCCATTGTCGTTTTTCCTCTTGCTATAACTAAGGCTATCTTGAAAGTACAATGCCATGGTATTAGAGAGATGAGTTCCCTCTGTTTGTGACGTCACTTTCGTGTTACATGATCTAATACGTCGGTGTCGCGTTTGACGTCATACACAGCAGCCTGATGTAATTAAAGTAGAGAACTCATCCTTGTAACGTCATGGCTTTGTACTTTCTAAACGGCCTTGGTAAAACTCTCCTCCACCGTTCTGTTATTTCATTAGCCGCAATACGTATTTTCCTGCTTCAAGAAGCGGTTTAAAGTTTGCTTATTTTACTTCAATTGGGACTCAAATGTTTCCGTTTTCACCCCTCATTCGCCCAATCAATCAGCCATTTAAGCACTGCAAAAGCAAACTTAGGCTGGCTTCTCACCTTGTGCGTCTGGAATGAAAACGCATGAATTGCGTGAAACACAACCAAGGCTCTCAAGATGTACACCGATGAGCTATTACATTATAACTACCTACCTAATAAGCTCTAGGATCCTCTTTAGCCCGCAAAGCAGCAACCACTCGGCAAGGCATCGATTCGATGAGATGGCGATAGGTATCCTGGGGTATCTGGTACCATAATGTCAACAGCAGGTCCTCCAGTTCCCGTACATTTCGGGGTGGTGGTGATTTAGCGCGAACCGGTTTTTCCAAGTCGAACCACAAATGTTCAATTGGCTTCATTTCAGGCGAATTTGGAGGCCAGGGAATTAACAGAAAGTCACCAGCATGTTCCTCGGACCACTCCTTGACGAATCTGGCAGTGTGGCATGGCGCATTATTCTGCTCGTAATGCCCATCACCAGCAGGGAACGCAGTTCCCATGAATGGGTGAACTTGGTCCGCAACGATGTTCAGATGCCTGACAGCTGTCAGGGATTGTGCTTTTGGGATAATGGGGCCTAAAGTGTCCCAAGAGAACATCGCCTGCAGCATAACTCAGCCGCCGTCTTAAAGTTTCCGCCCAACATTGCATACATGTGCCATAGCCTCTGTTGGTAATCGGTGTATCCGCGCTCGGCCGTCTACGCGATGCACGAGAAATCTTGATTCGTTGGACTAGGCCACTTTTTTCCAATCATTCACGGGCCAATCTCGATGGCCTTAGGCTCATTTCATGCATTGTTGGCGATAACGTGGAGGGAGCACTGGAACCCGACTGCGTCTTCGGTTACGCAGGCCGATGCATAGAAGGCTCCGATGAACTGTGTGCTGTGACAGATTGCCCTGATTACCACTGTTGTAGCTGCGGGTGATTAGTCGCACAGTGGCCCTGCGGCTGCTGTGAACAATGCGCGACAGTCTCCACCCTCCCACCCGCCCCCTCTGGCATCAATGAGCTGCGGACGACACAAGGCTTACAACTTGTCCTTTATCAAACACCGATAAATCGCCAGCTTATCCCATTATGACGAACACTCCACTAACCGTAAGCCGGGCCTCGGATTGTATATGTACTGCTCTGTAAACTTCACCTGCGCCACCGTTCGGTCTCTAGGAGCCCTCATTTGTATAGGCTGTGGGTGGTCATAATACACTACCAAAAAGTAATTGGACACCTGTGATAGCAAAGGAAAACGAAGTTTATTCACCTTCAATAGTTGGTATAGCCTCAACGAGCGGCGATTACAGCTGCGACCCTCCGGGGCATACTCTTAACCAGGCGTTGTACGACGGCTACCGGTATTTTCTTCCACTCGGCTTGGAGAAGACAGGTCAGTTCCTTCACCGATTTCGGACGGGGGGGGGCACACCTTAAGTCGACGCTCTAACTCGTCCCAGAGGTGCTAAATAGAGTTAAAGTCCGGGCTCTGCGTAGGCCAGTCCATTCGATTAACCCCACTGTCACCATACCAAGCCATGGTAGACCTCGCAACATGACAGGCGGCATTGTCATCCTGAAAGTAACATGGGTCCACCCCGCAAAACTGCCACAACGTAAGAAGCGCATGGTCATCCAAAATGGTGCAGTAGGTCTCGGCGTTGAGTCTACCAGGAATTGCGACCAAGGGTACCGTGCCATACTAGGAGAAACACCCCCATAGTATAATTCCATCGCCGCCGAACTTCACAGTTGGCACAATACATTCCGACAGGAGGCGTTCTCCAGGCAGACGCCAAACCCAGACCCTGCCATCCGAACGGTAGAGGGTGAACCTTGATTCGTCGTTTCAGAGAACCTGTTTCCACTGTTCAACGGTCCACTGTCGACGTTCTTTGCACCACGTTAGCCGAGCAGCGCTATTGGACTGGGTGATCAAAGGCTTGTGGGCGCCAGCACGTCCATGATAACCGAGCAGATGGGTTTCCTTACGGATGGTATTCATCGAAAGAACACTCCCGGATGCCTGTTGAAACTCCTCGCGGATGTGGCCCATCGATTTGGTGCGGCTCTTCTGAATTTCTCTGGCCAGCACCCGTCGGTCTCTAACTCCCAGTTTTGTGGGTCTGCCGGGTCGTGGCACATTCCGACAGTCACCTCTCATCTTTCACTTGCCAATCACGTAGGCCAATGTCGATTTTGGATTCTTCAACTCGCTGGATATGTCACGTATGCATCGGCCATTTCTGTGATACCCGACGATTACACCTTTCTCGAAATCAGAAAGCTCCTAACTGCGTGGCATCTTGCATGCGACTGGTTGCGTTGTTGTTTCCCACACGATATTTAACGGCGGCGGCCGTGACGTGTATCAGGACCGCAGATATCGTCGATTGCAGGGGTGTCAAATTACTTGTTGGTAGATAGTGTATAATGGCTCATCGGCGTATACAAATGAAGAAAATCCAACATGTATTAGGATAATTTTTATAGGTGTTTTCTACATTTGGATTTTAAAAGTATTTTAACAGTAAACGATATGTGTTTCGCTAGCGTTAGGCAAACAGTGCTTCTAATGCTTAAATGTACCGACCGCGCGTGTTACATGCCAAAATAGACTCAGATAATTTAGTGTAACCTTTTGGGCACTATGTAATGTCGTTCCAGAGGCAATGAAAAATAATACACTGGCGTGCGAAAATTAAGGACGTGACGGTTTTTAGAATGTAATGTCGTGCAGAAGTGCTCCACATCGACTCAAATCATACCATAAGATCCCCAAGATGTAAGAATTTGGGACAATTGAGCATAACCGTCCAAACAAGGAATCCAAAGGATACACAGGCACTTTATTAAAAAGGTAGCTTCGAGCACAACTGGGCAGAAGACAGAAACGTCTATGTGACAGGAGGCTGCCAAGAAAAATTCAGTCTTTAATAGGGGATATGATCTCCCCTGACTGCATTGCAGGCTTTACAACGTCTGTCCATGCTGAGGACGAGATTGTCAAGGAGCTGTTGTGGCACCGCGGCCCATTCCTCTAGTAGCGCCAATCGCAGCTGCGAAATCGTTGCTGGTGGCTGGTGACGTGCTGCCAAGCGTCTCCCAAGAAGGTCCCACACGTGTTCGATTGGATTTAGGTCCGGGGACCTTGCGGGCCAACCCATGCGTTGAATATCTTCACTCTCCAACAGCCTGCGACAGCCACTGTACGATGAGGTGTAGCGTTGCCGTCCATGAAGAGGAACTCGGGACCCACAGCACCTCTAAACAGACACACGTGAGGCAGGGGAACCTCGGTACAATAGCGGACACCAGGGACTGAACCTCCTTGGAAGATGTGGAGGTCAGTACGGCTACTAAGCATGTTACCGCCCCAAACGAGACCTCCACCACCTCCAAACCGGTCCCTTTCGATGATGTTGGAAGTGTGATTGCGTGTTTCCTGCTTTCTCCAGATGTGTATACGTCCAGAATCGCTCGTCAGACTAAATCGGTTGTCATCCGTAAAGAGAACTCTACTCCATTGCTGATGTGTCCAGTTCTTGTGTTCCTGGCACCATAGAAACCGCCGTCTCCCATGAGCAGGCATTAATGGCACACACCGTAGTGGTCGTCGTGCAAATAAACCACCTTTGTGCAGCCTCCTGGCCCCGGTAAAACACGATAACGGACGTCCAGTTGTCTGTTGCATGTGCCTTGCGATTTCTCCCGCTGTCTGCCGTCTGTTTCTTCTCGCCTGTAGGACAATATACCGGTCGTCCGCCGCCGTGGTTGCTCGTGGATGACCACTGTTAAACTCTCGAACAGCTGTTCCTGTCGTTTGAAATGCTCTCCAAGCTCGTGAAACGATGCTGTGAGCGATCCCGAACTCCTCTGCCACACTAGTCACACTTCGACCTTCTTCCAACTTCCCAATGATGCGACCTCGGGTAAAGTCATCCAGTTTTTGTCTACTGGATTGTCTGTTGGCCTTATCACACGGTGGCAGCAACTCGACGTCGTTCAAACCGATGTACACCGTGCAATAGCTTTTACCGAATTGCTGAGCGTACACCGCCCGTGTACTTTATATCCTTCCGACACCCCCCCCTACGCCATGCTGCATATATGCGCATGCCCTACCGTACCGGACCCTAGTCTATCTCCTGTGTGGTCTTTCGGTCCGTTCTGCCTGCTCCTTCTGCTGTTATGTTAATTTCTTCTCTTCGTTCTTAATTTTTGCACACCAGTGTACTCGAGATAGTGCGAAAAAATTCCATAATGTTTTATATATATAGTATCTCAGTTATAAACTTTTATCATAATATATGTAGTATGATAGTTGTTTTTTAGTTGTATCATCAGCATTAACCTTATTGCTGCTGTATGAAGGCCTTCCAAAGTATATTTCCACAACTTCGCAGCTAGTTTCCTCCATGTAACTCCGGCATACTTTCTAATCTTACAAAAGCTATTTTTTGCATATTATATGACGTAGTTTTTTTCCATTTTTTTGCACGCAATCTAATATTTCAGTCACCCAACGGCGGTCAGTTCTTTTAGGAATCTGTCTAGCCCATCGCATCATCAACCTTCAGTTCTTGTAAAAGCATTGCCATCCATTTTGTTTTCTGCTAAGTTCATTTTTAATCTACCTTATCAGCAATTTCATGGATCAAATTTAGCAGCTCTGCTGGGGCGGTCCCGGACGATTGGTCCAATGCCGATTCGTCCAAAGGGACAATTGGTCCAATGCCGATTCGTCCAAAGGGACAATTGGTCCAATGCCGATTCGTCCAAAGGGACAATTGGTCCAATGCCGATTGGTCTAATGTCCGATTCGTCCAATGTCGATTCGTCCAATGGTACGATTGGTCCAATGCCGATTCGTCCAGTGGTACGATTGGTCCAACGCTGATTCGTCCAATGGTATCATCTTACCAACTGTTTTATTTTCAAGAAAAGAATAAGGATTTAAATTATTCTGCTCATTATATCCTTTTGAAAGATCATTTCCGTATATTTGGTAAATGTAAAAAATTTACATAAACGTGGTAAAAGGCACTCAATGGAGCATTTCTCAGCTGTTTGCAAAGCAACTAGGCGCGGGTCTTTTTAGAATATTTTAAGTTAAAACTTAGATATTTGGTATTTGTAAACCTTTTATAAAACCTTATAAAAGGCACTCATCGTATCATTTATCAGGCCTTTATACAAGGCGCTTAGGCCGCGGGCCTTTTTAGAAGATTTTAAGTTACGACCTAGATATTTGGTATTTGTAAACATTTGATAAAACCTTATAAAAGGCAATGGATCATTTCTCAGCTTTCTACCAGGCACCTAGGCCGCGGGCCTTTTTGGAAGACTTTAAGTTACAACCTAGGTATTTGGTATTTGTAAATATGTTATAAAATATAATAAAAGGCACTCATCGTATCATTTCTTAGCTCTTTACACGCACCTAGGCCTAGGCCTTTTAACACTTTTTATTTTACTGATGTCATATTCTAAGGTGTAAGTAAAGTTAAAAATACTAGCATAACATTAGTAAGTTTTCTTGATAAGTAAACGTTATGAATCTGACATCGGTAGGATAAAAACTGTCAAAAAGGCATAGGTCTAGGGCCTGTGAATTAATATTTTGTGCTTAAGTAAAAACGCAATATTAACTTGCTTTGATGGGTAAACATTATGAATATGACATCCGTAGAATAAATTTTTTTAAAAAGGTCTGGGCCTAGGGCCTATGAATTAATATTTCATGTTTAAGTAAAATCACAATATTATTAACTTGATTTGATATGTAAACATTATTAATCTGACATCGGTAGAATATAAACTGTTAAAAAGGCCTAGGGCGTATGAATTAATATTTTGTGCTTAAGTAAAAGCGCAATATTATTAACTTAATTTAATATGTAAACATTACTAATCTGACATCGGTAGAATAGAAAAACTGTTAAAAAGGCCTAGGCCTTAGGAATTAATATTTCGTGCTTAAGTAAAAGCGCAATATTATTATAACTTGATTTAATATATAAACGTTATGAATATGACATCGGTAGAATACAAAGTGCTAAAAAGGCCTAGGCTTATAGCCTATGAATTAATATTTCGTGCTTAAGTAAAAGCGCAATATTATTAATTTGATTTGATATGTAAACGTTATGGATATGACATCGCTAGAATAAAAATTGTGAAAAGGCCTCTGTCCGAACCCGACCAGAACGTGTCCATTGGCCAGTTGGCGGAACCCCACTGCATGCTACAAACAGAAACGGAAAACTAGTAGTTTATATTATTTCATGCAAAAGAGAAACATTGAAGTTAATTGAACGGCTCGTACATCAGTAACTTCATACGGCAGCAAGGACAGTAAAAAAAAAAAAAATCTGCAACCACAATATTTCGCATGAAATGTAGCATTATTTTACATTCTTTGTACTACCGGCACTTTCGTATAACATCGGAGATAAAATCAGATCAGTTGAGATTTTTATAACATGAGTAGCACTTTGGACAGATAGGACGGAATTGGACCAATCGTCCATTGGACGAATTGGCATTGGACCAATCGTACCATTGGACGAATCGTACCTTTGGACCAATTGTCCATTGGACGAATCGTCCCGGTGGACGAATCGGCATTGGACCAATCGTCGTTGGACGAATCGTACCAGACCCCTGCTGGGGTGTCTGCAAATGTGACTATGTCGTCAGCAAAACGAATGTGGATCAAATAACTTCACTAATCTATATCCCTTTGTTTTTCCAGTTCCAGTTCAGTGACTAACAGACATTCAGCAATGTCGCACTGAAGCATTTGGGCGATATGGTGTCAACTTATGCTTTTCTTTTCAGATTTTAAATTTCCTATGTTCACAAGCTGTCGGACTTTTGCACCAACATTTTTGTAGATCTTATTAGTATTATTAAGGCATGCATCTTCAGTGCCTCCAGATTTGAAACACATTAAAACTACTGGCGGTTTCACGAAAACCGTAGCCTTTTCATAATCAGTGATAGCTATACATAACATATAGTAGCTCTTCATATTCATTCGCTCTTTCAATTTATGTAATTTACAACCTACGCCCGAAAAGTTCCCGGACTGACGCAATAAAGAATATGAAAAAGTACCATACTCACAAATAATGCTGGTCACCATTAAAATACCTCCCTTCTAAATCAACACACAGTTTTCAGCGTATCTGAAGATCCTGAAAATAGTTTTAGAAGCCACTTTCCAGGATGCCCGCAAGTTATATTGTCCCCGCAGCTTAGACAGATATAATATCTGCATGACACTGTCCTTTTAGTTCCTGTTTTATCCTGAGGAACAGTCTCCAGGTTTGGAGATCGTACTTGAAGGCACCATGTTTGATCTCTTGCAATAATTCTGGTGGAAAGGTCAGGATCCTCAGCTGCAGTGTCCAGCAAATCGGTTTAGATCAATGAAAGAGCCCCCTTCTTGTCATCATTCAGAATAAAGGGTAGCAAAGTTTTCGTTTTCCCAGATCCTCGCGTGGTACCTCATGACAGACTTACTGATGCCCATCGACTCAGCCAAAAGTTTCACTGTAATTCGGCGATCTTTCTTTAAATGATTCCGCAGCTCTTAAAGTTTTTCCTCTGTCCACACACGGACGTCCAGAACTCGGATAATCATCAAAGGATTTGGACTTTCTGCTCAACTGCAAAGTATTACAGGTTATTCCTAAGTTTTTGACTATTAATAGGCGTGCTGTTTCACCCATAGACGCCCACATTCTGTCTACTGCTGAACATATAAGAGGATATGTTCAGTAACTCACCCTATCTTGTTAGATAGAGTCATGACTGTACACAAATCTATTTTTACGACCTCACTTAGACGTTTGCAGACTAGACACATCAATAAACTTTGTGCACTTATGCCATACAGAACTTATAACTCAGTTAATCGTTCAAGATCTTCAGTGCCTAATAACGCAGCCTCTGGTAGTTATGTCAATTGCAGCACTATATCTATTAATACCATCCAAGCAGCTGCACTGAATCGTGGACCTAAAGTCTGCTATCCAGACACTAATTACAATAAAGTTGATATTATAGTCCAAACAGAAGCTATTATACGGAAACTTCCGTACCACGAACAAGAACCAACCCGGAATCGGATTACCCGAACTCTGTCTGTCAAAGCAGCGAAAACTCAAACGATACTAAGAACTTACAATATGAGAGGACAACTCCTCCAGCTTTCTCAAAATCCTGCTATTTCCATCACCACAGCTGATAAGTCACGCCAACTGGTTATTCTGGACCACTCTGAATATACTCGAAAAGTGACTGAAGCTATCGATAAAATACCGCATGAAGTAGTCAGAACTGATATCACTCGTACCACTATCACTGCTCTTAGCAAACTCAAAAATCAGGGTTTCCTTCCCCCCTCCATTGCTAATGATATGCATCCACCCCATGGACCTAGGATTCCCGAATTGTTTGGCAAAGCGAAAATGCATAAAGAGGGCCAACCCATTCGCCCATTGGTTTCGGGTTATGCTAACTCCACCGACCCTTAGAAAAAAGCCTGACTTCGTTTTTGAAACCTTTGATTTCTCATTCCCACTTTTCCATTCATAGTTCGAACCAAGCACTTGCCAAAATTAAGTCCTTTGACTACTGGGACCAACCTTTCATCCTAGCGTCGTTGGATGTTGTATCCCTTTTTCCTAGCATCCCTCTTGATTCTTCCCATTCTATTATCGAAGATTTGCTCCCGACTTTAGGTGTAACCCCCTACCGAGAGTATGGCGATCATTGAAGCTTTAGGACTAATTGCTCGGCAAACATTTTTTCGATTCAATAACACCACGTTTCGTCAGACTGCCGGCACTCCCATGGGTTCACCCCTCTCGCCACTATTAGTCGAGATAGTTTTACAGCACTTTGAGAATAAAGTCCTTCAAGAATGCCCTCTCAAACTTTTACTTTATATGACATAAGTTGATGACATTTTGGTAGCATGGCAGCATTCTGTTGATGATTTACATGTGTTCGCCGACCTTTTTTCTGCCCCCTTTCCAACCATCAATTTTACTGTTGAATTGGAGGATCAGAGGTCTTTACCTTTCTTGGATCTTTTCTTGTCTCGGTTTCCTTCCACTCGGTCGTTCTCTTTCAGAGTTTTTCATAAACCTTCAGCCCCCCTCCCCATTTCTGATACCTTTTTCTTCATTCAGTCCTCCACAACACAAGAATGCAGCTTTTGCATTCCTGTTTAACAGAGCTTATACTCACTCATCGTCTGCCATCCTAAGAACCCGTGAAATCCAATATATTTTTGATTTGGCTAACCAGTTTGGCTATCCTCGCCATTACGTGTTAAAACAACTTCATAAATGCCAACGTTCTGAACTCTCTACGTTAGAAAGAAGTGGTGAAGCTAATACCTATGTAGGTTCCATTGATTACATCACTGATGTTGTACAGATCCTGAAAAAAGCGTGTGCCAAGCAAAATATGGATATTGGAATTCAGACTCAAAAATTACTTTCTTTGGTCAAAAGAGATAGTGGCAAAGTCAACCCTTTACATAGACACGGAGAGTACTCTATACCTCTAAAGGCTACTCTCCCTAATGTGCATGACTCCAGATATATAGGATCCACCCCTCGAAATATTTCGACTAGGATTTCTGAACATGCCTATAATGTAAGGAAAAGTTCGTGTGTTACAGCATTATCTAAACTGGTTAATCAGGGCTGCCATATACCGGATTGGAACAATGTTAAATACTTAGCAACAGCATCCAACAAAACTAATTTACTTTTTATGGAGAACATTTTTATCAACTTGTTCTCCAACCAATGCTGAAACGATGACTCACCATGTATATTATCATCGTCATGGTGACATTTCAATTTTAATCATTGTACTTTTTATCACAATTCATAACTCATACCATCATATTAACCTGTAGTGATTTTCATTTCTGTATGTGTATATCATGCTGAAGAGCGCTTGCGTTAAATGGAACTACGTCATCCAACCAGTGAATTTAGGTGACGAACCACCTCCTTATAAACAGGAGTTCGTCCCAATATGTTGCCCGATGATGGACCCAGTGTGGGTCCGAAAGTACTAGCATGTTTCCTGTGATGGTTTTAAATGTAAATAAAGTTCATTTTTTAAATTGCAACTGAGACCTACTTTTTAAATCGTGTAACGACAGCATTGTGAAGGTGATTTTTCATAATTTATTGACACGAATCCCCACGAATTTTTGGATTTCCGCCAGCCATTAAAACGTGCATATCATTCGAAAACTGCTGCTGGATAACGTTGTGTCTTCATAGGCTTTTTTTTTTTTTACATTCTGTAAGTTTCAGTAGATGCTTTACCAAATTTCCAATAAAAATGGATGTTTACTTTCTGCTCTTCCGTGGCTAAAATGAAATGGGACAAGAACGCTTGCTATGACATCCTTAATGCCCGTCTGCAGCCTGTCGGCACGGGTATAAACTGGTGTCCAACTGTTTGCTGATTGGCCAAGAACTGCTGTCTTCTGGCATATATGTGACATTTTTATCCCACAACGCTTACGTCAGCTATGTGGTCAGGCCTGGAACTTATTGGTCGCAGGTTGTACATTATTATTGCCACTCCCGAATGCTGCTTTATGGCCTAGTGGACCAGTAAGTGTGGGATAGTACTATAGTGCGTCGCATAAATATAGAGACAACAAATTCTCGAATAAAAAGAAAGAACAACGAGCTGAAATGTACACCTCATATTTATAGCAAAAATAGCATAGGACACGCAGCTGAACACTAGTTTGACGGAAACATAACAATTTCAAAGCCAAGTACAAGGAAAAAACAGAAATACGCTGTCTCAAAAATATAAAGACTTACTAGTTATGAGCACCTCCGGTACGAATAGTGGAGCCGTTGTTCCGAATAACACTGAAAACCCGATTGGGCATGCTGTCCATCAACTGATGTAAGTGTTCAGGACGGAGTGCGTACCACCTTCGTTCTATCTGCTCTTTCAATGCCACCACACTTGAAAACTGCCGTCCATTCGCATACACATCACGAGCTAGGATACCCCAGAGGTTCTCGATAGGGTTCATATCTGAACTGAGTGCTGGCCAATCCATTGGGGTCACATGATGAGTGTTAAACCAGCTTTTCGTTGATGCAGACCGATGGATAGAGGCATTGTCTTGCTGGAACAGATAATCAACACCCGCTAGAGTTTCGGCAAACGGTAGAAGGTGGCTGCTGAGTATGTCTTAATACGTTTCGGAGTATTGCCTGCCTTGCAGAAAAGCGATATCCGTTGTCCCATTGAACGCAAAAGCTTCCCAGACCATCACAGATCCCCCTCCTTTCTGTCTGCTGAAGAAGGTGCGTGGTTCGCGTCGTAAATCACGCCAATAGCAGTTCCAACTGTCAGGACCGTCCAGGTTGAACTTTTTCTCATGGGAGAAAATAGTTGTGATCCACTCGTCCGTCCAGTGCATGTGGCTGCTTGCCCATAACAATCTGGCTTCCTTGTGGCGCCGCGTGAGGTGTGGCAGACGGCGCATTTTACGGAGCACAATGTTGCGACTTTCCTTGATTCGTCGATGAACTGTGTCCTTTTAGACGGTGACACCAACAGACCAAGAAACTTGACGTAGTGATAACCTTTGGGATGAAACTAAACGCATAATGGCACGATCATCTCGTTTGGTTGTTATTCGAGGCCTTCCAGGCCGTTTTCTGACAGTTGACGCATCGCGTTTCGATAAAGTATTATAAATGACTGCCCTACTCCTCCCCATGGCTTTACAAATTTTCGCTACAGGCAATCCATTTGCTCTCAGTCTCCAAATCTTCTGCACTTCCTCACCAGAAAGTTGACTGTTGCGTGGCATTTCGGCAAATGAATGTCTGACGGCAGGTCCGCTGTCTGTTGTAGGCTGGACTGAATTACGGCCCGCATGCTAATTTGTACATCTTATTTGCATGTGGCTACTTTACATATGCCTTTAGACTTATTAGACACCTAAAATTACACTGTTTCACTTTGTTTTGTTCTTTTCACACAATTCGGTCATCCCGACGGATCGAAACGTTTGTTGTACGGTTATGTCTAATTAGGTACCACTTCAGCTTCCTACCTATATTCGCATTGCGTTCACGGCGCAAAGTAGACTGTCTCTATATTTATGCGACGCACCTTAAGTGAAATGTGACTGATTTAGTAGTAGAATTTTGAAAAAGATTTCACTGGTCCTCAGGACCAGTGCATACCAGAAATTGATGAACCGCACTCATTTCCACTCATTAACAAATGACAACGAGATTAATGCATTTAACATGCACACTGTATTATTTTTATTGCCTTTCTACATGGAGGCGCACAGTAAAGGACAAACGTTAATCTAAATTTAACTAAATGATTTAATATAAATATTACCACATATTTTCCTAATGATTACAATTTGTATGACAACTAATGAACATGTAAGTTATATATAACTATGGTTGGTACTTTGACAGGTTTAAGGTATGGTAATATCTTCTTTTTATCTGACTGGATCCATAGAGAGAATGCCGGAAGTGGAACAAATTGTGCGATAGTTGGTGTCTCCAGTATTAATGCACTTATCAAGTCTAAAACAGATTCAGTGTTCTGTTTGTTTTAACAGTCTCATATTTCTGAACACTCGTTCATTCTTGACTGATGTTCAAGGAAATCATCCACGCACACACACACACAAAGAAATTCCATGACTAGATAAATTGAATTCATCTCTTCCCATGACAATTTACTGTATTCTACAATGTAAAACCACAGTGATATTTTTAAAGAAATGCACTCAACTTCTGTACCTTCTTTTATGAATTTTGAATTTTTCGTTATATTCATTAATCAGTGCCCTGATTTTTTCTTCCTTAAAGTTTACTGTACTTACTTGCACTGAAATAAGATTTTCCGTACGGTCTTTGCAATATTCCCGCAGTGAACATGAGCTCTGATGAGCAACGTGTTTGGCTGGCTAGCTTCCAAAAATTTAGCTTTTTGACCTTGCCTAAGGCTACGTGCTTTTACATATTTTGCTGAGGGATTTTCTCTCACAAATGCATTGACTGCGCAATTTTAATCGATTGGTCGCTAGATAGGACAGTGATAATCATTCGGTATCTAACATAAACGAAAAACATTTTGCAACTTCCTCTCAAAGAAAAGAATGACGCAGCTTTTTCTGAAATAACTGACGTTGCCTGAAAATTTTTACTTTTCCAGCGGACCACCTGCATTTGATTTTTTGTGGTCCAACTTGACTTCTAGTGATCTCGAACTAACTGACCATCAAAGACTTTGAACGCTGGACTGTTTTATTTCTTTTGCATTTAATCAAAACATGTTAAGTCTAAAAATGAATACGTTCAGAAGAAAAATAGAGTCGGTAGGTTGTTACATATCGCTTTTATGTATATGATGACCCTTCTTTTTCTTTCTTTTTGCAAAATTTAATTATAAGTACGTAAGGGAGTGTCTGACCTCATTCATTTTCAATGCTATTAATTTAAATCCACACTTTTTGCTGCCAACAAACAAAAAGAGGTATAACTTCATTACATGACCACGTATTTTCTTTCACATTATTCTGCGTTTAGCGTTTCTGTTTTGATCATTTAACCTAACCAGACTACACCAGAGTTCTGGCAAACTGCTGTAAACTGAAATTTTTCTGACATCGAAAGCTTACAGTGGAGTGCAAAAGTATTGTATCACCTGCAAAAAACCGTGAATTTTTAAATTTAACTTTCTATTTACCTAACTAATTTTCATAGTCATTTCAACATTTATATGTCATTAGATGCGAAATTTATTGGATATTCAAAAATATTTTAGTCTTTTCCTGTAGATACTTCTGTTATTAAGATACATTACAAAAATCATGACCAAGTCGAAATTATTATGAAAAGGATCATTTATCCAATACTTAGGTTTACAGCAATAAATCGTTTTTGTAATTAATAAGGAATGAAATAACATTTCAATACAAAAATATAATGAAGCAAAATAATAAAATGTACCTAATATTTTGTTGCCCGGCCTTTTGCTTTAATCATAGCTTTGCATTTTGATGTCATACTGTGAACAAGGTTTTGTAAAAGATTGGGTTGAACAATACGATTCCAAATTTAAATTACATCTTCAATTAGTTGAATTTCGGTTTTTACATTCTTTTTTGATAGTTCATATGACACTTTGAACCGCAAATGTTCGATCGGGTTTAAGTCCGGTGAATGTGGTGGCCAAACAACATGCTGCACATTTTTTTCCTGAAACCACTTTTTCACTACATTAGCACGATGACAGGGAACATTGTCATCTTGAGAAATAAAGGTGCCGTCATAAAGTCTTCTAGATGATGGTAGCATCTTGTTTTCTAATATCCAGATGTATTTCTGGGCATTTACCGTACCATCGACAATATGGAGGTTCCCAATGCAATGTGCACACATGCACCTCTAAACCATGACCTTCACCGAGTGTTTAACAGTAGTCACTATCCTTGAATCTCCTTACATAGGCACTACTCAGATTCCCATTGAGGCAAACTTCTGATTCATCACTGAAAAGAACATTTTTCCATTGCTTGGTTCAGCGGCAAAACAGCGTAGACTTCATGTTGTTTTGCCCGCTGCGATCGTGAAGTAGCCACCTCCCGACTGCAGATGTACGAACAGTAACATTAGTCACTTCAGACCATCTTTGAAGCAATTCAGGTGAATTTTGCCTCCAAGCTTAGCTTTCTGAGCACTCTGTCCTGCCTGGTTGTAGTGCATCTGGGCCTTCTACTGCGACGAATATTTTTAATATCATCAGTGTCTTTTACTCTCTTCAGTAACATAATAACTGTAGATTGATTACAGGCCACTCTTTCAGCGATTTGTCTTGAAGAATATCCCTCTTCATGCAGAACAACTATTTTTACTCTGTCCGCTGTGGACAATTCCGCAGTTTTAACCATTATTGAGAATGCACACAAACTATACCCTAATAACAAAAAGAAGCGACAGCTACAATGCTCTAATGGATCAGATCATATGTAAGGGAGTGTCTGACCCCAGGTCTTAAAACAACCAATGGATCAGGTTAGATTCAGATCACTAGGAAGGGAGTGTCTGTCCCCAGGTCTTAAACAAACCTTAGAAATAGGAAGCTAGGAGATTTGAGCTAGAGTGCCCGATAGGAAAGTGAAACGGAAGCGAGGTAGAAAGGGGGAGGAAGACACCCTTATTTATTACCGGGGGCCAGTAGTCGGGGTCCGACAGCCTTACGTGCCCATCCGACGCACGGCGGATATTTAGTGGTTCGAGCGTTTATACCCTGTCTGGGATCGAACCCGAGGTCTTCTCCGTGACAGTAACGAATGTTGACCACTAGGCCATCCGCGGCCCCAGTGCTCTAATAAATGATCAAATGATCATATGTAGAGGATTTTAGGAAGGGAGTGTCTGACTCCAGGTCTTAAACAACACTTAGAAATAGAAAGCTAGGAGAATTGGGCTAGAGTGCCCGATAGGAAAGTGACACGGAAGCGAAGTAGAAAGGGGGAGGAAGATGCCCTTATTTATTACCGGGGAGTCAGTACCCGGGGTCCGACGGCTTAACGTGCCCATCTGACGCACGGCGGATATTTAGTGGATCGAATGTTCGTACCTGCCTGGGATCGAACCTGAGGTCCTTTCCGCGGCAGTCACGAACTTTCCCCACTAGGCCATCCGCGGTCCCCAGTGCTCTAATAGCTCTGCTTCAACCCTTATAAAGGCTGGGGCAAAGAATATAAACGCTTCGCGTGAAGAAGCTCAACTCTCGTAGAGATAATGTAAAACAGGCGACAGCAGCGCCACCATGTAATGCGACCGCAGATGCTCTGCGGGAAAGTTAACATTCAGGCGCAAAAAGCGTAGGAGACACGGGACGGGAAGCCTATTTCACGGAAAGGAAGCTAAGCTTTGATCTGCGACTGTTTCCTTCGGTCTCATTGGGTCTACTAAAGCATTTTCTTTTTTGTTCTTTTCTGAGTATCCCTCCTGTCCCTTCTTTTGGTGAAACAAATATATACATTAGCAATTAATATTATTTTAAGGAAATTTTAGCAGTTTTATTCTCACTTTAAGCACCGTAGTAATACCAGGTTGCTTGGCATGAATTTCATATTTACAATATACCTTAAATGTCAAAAATGCTGAGGCTGGTTTTGAATTTCCATGGGATTCGTGGTACTTCGTATTAAAAATTGTTTGCATGGAATTTTCAGTAGCAAAACAAAGGAATGGGTTCCCACAAAACGTAAACATTAGGTACCCAGCAAAAACAGTCTTGCTGGGCCAGCACTGTCCGCCAATTTCCCAGTAGTAGCCATAATAATAAAAAAGAAAAAAAAAAAAAAGCAAAGACAACCGCAGTTTCCCAAAGCTACAATTTTTTTCTACCCTTCCGAAGTTTGTAAATTAAACGCACTGCGCTGGGGAAATTTTCTCAACAGATCGGAAAAACATTCGTTCGTATCTGAGTAGGTTCGAACCTGGGCCGTTGGCGTGTTAGCTGAGCTCTCTACCGACCGGACTAATTCCTCATGTTCGAGTGCATCCTTAAAGCTGTCTCTTTGGTATGCAATGTGTAATCGAATGCTTCCCTCTTTCATTTTACAATATTACGAGGTATTTTTCATAAAAGTCAGTTTCATATAATTGATAAATTAATTTTTTCAACGTAACGATAGCTTTTTTTTCAGCAAACGTTGTTTTAATGGTTTTCCAGGATATTTGTTTCAAACGGTTTCAAATTTGTTCTTGTTATTCATCCACTCCATTCCATGAATTGTTATTCATCGGAATGGAGTGGGTGTATTTCATGGCTGTAATATAAACGCAGATCTAGATGAGAACAACAAAACCTTTGAACAAAACGCCAACACAAACAAGCGTTTATATTCTTTGAACACAAACACGCATGCTCAGTCTAACTCAGTCTGCTCGGCATCCTGCGGCATCAGCCTGTAATGTTGGCTTCTGTGTAGTAATTCTTTGCCGCATAATATAGTGGCGCTAGTTACGTCTCGCTGAGCCTTACCTTCTTATAGTTAGCTGGGGTAGGATTAGGATAACATTAGGAGGCAGGCAATCAGGTAAAATAATGTCTGTGATTGGCTGTAACAATTGATGCGCAGCTAACTCAAATTTCAATGTGTTTGTCAAACCCCATATTTTTATTTTATATCTTAAGAACAGAAGTGGCTACAGTAAAAACTAAGACATTTTTTAAATTTCACATCTAATGGCATATAAACGATGAAATAACTATGAAAATTAGTTAGTTTAGAAAAAGAGTTAAACTTAAAAATTCACGGTTTTTGTAGGTGATGCAATATTTTTGCACACCACTGTAAAGTGCCGCGTTACCACCTGTACTTGGAAGGCCTCGCGTGCCTTCAAACGGCTCTTATCTTTTTAATTCTCCTGGCTTCCACAAGTTTTTATCATCTCTTCGCAAAAAAAAAAATAAAAAAAAAAGCTATAGAAGAAGGATTTTGTTAAGATCAGGATGTGTGCTAAGTAAGCAACGTATAATTATATTAATTAAATTTAAAAGATATTTAAAACTTATAAATATAGTGCGCGCAACTGTACTTTCAGCGCTGGTATCGTCTACGAAATGAATGATTCCGATCCCGTTTGTATAGTTCCTACTTAGTGTGCGAATAAAATTCGTTTCCGTTACGATTTGTTCCGATGCCAGAAATTCGTTTCCGTTCAGATCCACTGTGTTTCGTTCCGATCTGATTCATTGTGGTTCGTTCCGTTCCGACCTAGCATTTCGCGACATTTGAGGTCAATTATTATTTAGGTGTAGTTCACGCAACTAAAACCGCTGATGTAAAAGGAACTTTGGTTGTAAATGAAAATATATCATTTCTTGAATTTATGTAAAAAAATTCCTTGCAATTTTTTCTGGCTGTCTATAGTGATAACATGTAGTAATCACTATAGACAGCCAAGAAAAATTACAAAATATCCTGGCCAAATTGCATCAAACAAGATGTAAGATATATCCAAGAAAAATTACAAAATATCCTGACCATATTGCATCGAACAAGATATAGTATCCAAGAAAAATTTGAAAATATCCTAACCAAATTGCATCAAACAAGATATATGAAAGATCCAAGAAAAATTAGAAAATATCGTGACCAAATTGAATCAAACAAGCAGAAAATATGATATGAAAATCAATTTTAGTAAATTAAAACAAATTATTATAGAAAGAAAAAGAGAAACAATCCAAATGAAAATAGGAAACAATAACAAAAAAGAAGTAAAAAAAAATTATCTAGGTTCAAGATGATTACTGCAGATCTTGACTATTTTGAAACAGTAAAACACAGAATCAATAATGGATGGATAACAATGGGCACACTAGAAAAAATATGGAACAATAAAGATCAAGCAAAGAACTCAAACTAAAGATATATAAAACAATGATAATCCCATAATTCCCACATTACTCTATGGCTCAAAATGCTGGATCTTAAGAAAAAAGGAAATAGATAAACTCAATGCTTCTGAAACAAAATACCTAAGGAAAATCAATAGAACAAACTGGACAGAAATAGAAACAAATGAAAAAGTCAGAGAAGAACTTAACTTTAAAGAAACAATACTTACAGCACTAAGAAAGAACCAACTAAGCTGGTTTGGACATGTTTCAAGAATGAACCCAGAAAGGTTACCAAACATACTATTAAATGGTAGAATTGAAGGACCGCCCTGTAGAGGAAGACCAAGAAAGAAATGGATTGACAAGATTAAAGAAAGCACCCACTTAAACTCTGTAATAGAACTAAACAAAAGGACAACGAACAGAAAGAAATGGCGAAAATTCGTTCTTGAGGAACTAGCCGGCCATGAGCAGAAGAGGCAGAAGATATTATCAGTTAATGCATATTTGTTCGTAATATTTTATTTGCATTTATTTTTTTACATCTGGGATTGCTACATTTATGCTCTTACCAATACAAGTATAATATTGGGTTGAGGCATAAGCTCATGCCGTTTTTTTCACAGCACTACAGGAATGTATTACATCAGAAGGGAAAACGGAATCAATCAACTATGTATCCACCCCACCCCCTATTGTTTACGATGGTGTACCAACGTCTGGATAGGTCTGCAATGCCATTCTTCAAGAAACGTGCAGGTTTTGCTGCGAAAAAATCATCAAAAAACTTCTGGAGATCAACATCATTGTTGAATGTTCTGCCATGAGTGTATTCGACAGGGATAAGAACAGGTGGTAGTCTGAAGGGGCGACATGTGGGGAATAAACTGGATGTGGAAGGATCTCCCAATTCATGTCCTGAATGGCCATTTTGGTCACGTTTGCGCTGTGATGGCGTGCATTATCATGTTAAAGAAGGACACCATGGCGCCGATGTGGCCATTTCTGCTGAACTGCTCCCTCCACACGGCGGAGTTTCTCACAATAGAGTGCAGCGTTGATGGTCAGATTCCTCGGCAGCATTTCCCAGTGAATAATGTCTTCCATGTCCCACCAGACACACAATATAATCTTCACAGGTTGAAGGTCATGTTTTGTACGTGGTGGGGGAGTCTTGTTTGGGCTTAGCCATTCCCTCCGGTGCCCGAAATTCACGTACAGGCACCACTTTTCATCTCCAGTAACAATACGTGAAAGAAAGGGTTTGTGTAGCTGAGAACATTCGCGATAACGGGCGAGCAAGGAACCACATGCAGTATGGTAACACGCTGATTCTTGTTTTCCTCGGTGAGAGTGTGAGACACCCAAGACCGCAATTTCTGGACCTTTCCTACACTTTCCAGTTGTCGCACTACTATGGCCTGATCACAGTTTATCTCAGTGGCCAATTCGCGTGTAGTTTGATGCAGATCCAAGTGGATGAGATGGTTCATACGATCCTCATCGAAGTGAGATGGAGTACCTGAGCGTGGAGAGCCGTTCAGGTCACAATTGCCACTTCGGAACCACTGAAACCATTTTCGGGCTGTCCTCGGAACAATAGCATCCTCCCCGTACACAGCACAGTTTTGTCGAGTAGCTTCGGCGGCTGTGGATCCCTTGTTAAACTCGTAGAGGAGCAGGTGTCGGAAATGTTCATTCCTCTCTACTTGACACTCCATACTTCCGGACTTGAAAACCCGAAAACCATTAGCCACATTCACGCAACGTAAAATAATATTTAGATACACGATATTACTGGCTACATTTTTTTATACAACTGGCCATCTGCACCGTCACTACTGACCTGGGAAACACTCGTGAAATAAAACGGCATGAACTTATGCATCAACCCAATATATGGCTTTTAAAGCGACCATTACTTCTCACGGAATTCACTGGAACGGAATTTTGTTGCCACTAGAAAAATTCATCCATGTGAAATTCATGCTTTCTTAAAATAAAGACTCTATCTGAGAAATTGGATCCTTATTGCCACGATGCAGTAAGTATGAATGTCGGAAACCAATATCTATCTACACTGACGGAAAAAAAAAATCCCAACACCAAGAAGGGGTTGTGTTAGATAAACGACAGTTGGTAGGCGGTGAGAGTACATCTGTAAGATGACGTCTATGCAAATTTCGGGCTTGGTGCACAAGTGTGGCGCTAGTAGCACCCCTCGGAACATGCAAAGCAGGTTTGCTGTAAATACGCGCTGTAACGTTCGTGAGCGTTAGTTATCGTTGAGATTCGACGTAGGGTGTGGATGTTAGTCAAGAATGCCTTTAAGAAGACCAATAAGCCATTATCAACAGCTCACGGAGTTTGAACGAGGTCGTGTAATAGGGCTACGAGAAGGTGGATTTTCTTTCCGCAATATTGCAGAACGACTTGGCAGGAGTGTAGCCACTGTGCATGATTGTTGGCAGCGGTGGTCAAGGGAAGGTACTGCCTCAAGAAGACCGGGTTCCGGCCGTCCGCGTGGCACTACTGAGAGGGAAGACCGCCGTGTACGGCGTATGGCCGTGGCGCATCGTACCGCGTCTGCGGCAGCAATTCGAGCTGCAGTTGTAACAGTTCGTTGGCACCACAGTGACACAACGAACTGTTACAAATCGGTTACTTGAAGGACAGCTCCGAGCCAGACGCCCTGTAGCGTGCATTCCACTTACTCCAAACCACTGCCGTTTGCGACGTCCGTGGTGTCAAGCTAGAGCTCATTGGAGGACGGAGTGGAGATCTGTTGTGTTTTCTGATGAAAGCCGGTTCTGCCTGGGTGTCAGTGATGGCCGTGTGTTGGTTAGAAGGAGGCCAGGTGAGCGCCTGCAACCAACCTGTCTGCAGCCGAGACACACTGGACCTACACCTGGAGTTATGGTCTGGGGAGCAATTTCCTATGACAGCAGGAGCACTCTCGTGGTTATCCCACGCACCCTGAAGGCACAGTTGTTGGTCGGTCTGGTGATTCAACTTGTTGTGCTGCCATTCATGAACAGCTTTCCAGGGGGTGTTTTCCAACAGGATAACGCTCGCCCGCATACCGCTGTTGTAACCCAACATGCTCTACAGAGTGTCGACATGTTGCCGTGGCCTGCTAGATCACCAGATCTTTCACCAATCGAACACGTATGGGACATCATTGGACGACAACTTCAGCGTCACCCCCAATCAGCATTAACCGTCCCTGTATTGACCGACCAAGTGCAACAGGCATGGAACTCCATCCCTCAAACTGACATCCAGCACCTGTACGACACAATGCATGAACGTTTGCGTGCTTGCTTTCAACATTCTGGCGGTTACACCGGTTATTAATGTACCAGCATTTCACATTTAAAATGGCTCTTCTCGCGCTTACAATAAGCTGTGATCTTGAAACCTTAATCGATTAAATATGTTACCTATACAATAATATATATATTGCCGCCATTTCAGTTCTCTACAACTATTTTATCGTGGTGTAAGGATTTTTTTTTCCGTCAGTGTATGCATCGCGATTTGAAGAGAGTTGAATAAGATAAGATACTTTTATGAAATCTAAACGTTACCTGAGCATATTTTTTGGTATTTGAGTGAAAACACTTTACGCCATTTTGCTTCCGAATTTTAAATAATTCAACATAACTCGATTCTTCTTCGCGGAGACACTCTCTGATAGGATATCACACATCGGTGCGTATCAACGACCTGACGACTAGCGTCACAGTTTTCTCAGAGCAGATATCTAAAACCCTAAGAGACTTGATGCCGAAATATTTTAAAGTTCTCCTGCCTGAAACGGGAATAACGATCTAGCTTGTTTTCAATGAAATTATCTACGGCGTGGTAATGTACTTTGTTTGTCTTTGCAGTCTTAACGATACACAGTTATGTGTTTATCATCAGCGAACATCTGCTCTTCCCTACTTATATAAACTCTTTGTGGTGTAACAGAACATAAAGATTCGCTAGAATGATTTCGTTGCATCAACAGATAAAGATTCTCATGGCTTTCTTTGGTAGGCAGCCTCTATTTACTTTCTGTAATCTAGGAACGAGTTGAAATCAAATTAATTTGTTATCGTATTAGATTCCGAAGACGTTGTGCAATGCTAAATAACATGTTTTTCCCTTTTCACATCGAACGTTGGGAGAAGTTAAACAAAGATTTGTTGACGCTTAAGTATCTTCGAATCTAGCAGTGGAACCACGACGTTATTTCAGGCAGAAGTTATTATTTACTTTTAAAGTCTCTGAAATTATTACCGCGCATCTTTTCTGAAATATATTTAAAACCGATAAAGAAAAGTCTTCTCTAACGAAACTTACTTTGACGAACAGGAAAACAGCTGCAGATTAGTAGGACTAGTAAAATAGAGATTGCAAAATGTGAATGACATAAATTTTAACAATATAAAACGCTTTTCCATGTTATTTTGAAATATTATTAGAATCAAAAACGGAAGATAGCAAGTAAGGCAGGGAGAAAGCATTTCTATTTTGCCACTAGCCGAAATTTGATGCTGATAGTGAGGATAAGAAGATATTGCGAAGAGGTTTTAAGAAAAATTTTAGCACTATTACAGTTAATTCGTATCTGAATAAAGTTATTTCAACTGTCACTGTCACATTTATTCGAAGACGAGGTAAAAATAAATATTTCAGACATCGCTAAGGGGATAGAATATTACATTGTACTAGCTTTAAAGCTTTATTCTGGATAACGGAAAAAGACACACGCTGTATGCAGTTACTCAACTTCAGTGCTTCATTAAATTGCTTCGATTTATAGCAACACGATCCGAAGAATCCTTAGATTCTCGCACTGTAAAACCTAAGTGGTGTGAATTTACTGAACATTTCTTAAAATAACGTGCAGCAAAGTTGTCGGTTTGTGTCCGTCTTTTAACTATATTTCAATTTTTAAATGTGCCCATCTCTTTTTTTTAACCCGCATTTTCACAGTTTTTCTGCAGTCAGTAATTCAGTTTACTTCAAAAAAATACCGTTCTAAGTTTTCCAGCAGAAATTTCGTAATATCAAAGAAGCTGAAATTTTCAACCCTCACGCCAGATAATCCGTTAGCAACGGTAAAGATCGAACCGACGCCGCTCGGGTTGGCTCAACAGATAACGCGTGTCTTAACCACTGAGCCAGAAAGACTTGGGCAATTGAATCACATTCATAGTAAAACTAATTGTGCAATGATGATTTTTTTTTGTCATTAATGTGAAGGATTTAGTCATTTTATTTTCTGTTGGAGCATTTTTGAATAGGTTTTTAATAAATTTATTTTTCTGTAGGAGGACTTACCACAAAGTAAGTATTTATTTCATCGTAATTTTTCGAGGTACCAGAAAACTTTGTGACTTGTGATCTTTTCAAAGTGACAATGACTTTCAGCTATCTTTGCGAAAACGTGAAATGCACTGTTTTATAATATTATTTCACAAAACTCCTAAATATAAAATTTATTCTTGATAGCTATAATAGTGTTTGTGTTAAGGCAGGGGTTCTAAATCTTTTTTGGCCATGACCAAAAATCAACAAGACGATCAACTTCGCGAACCATGGGTCTTTTTGAAATTAAAAATGCTAATATTATTATTTTAATGAGTGCAGAAATATTTTTGGGGCTTTTTTGAAATTACAGTCAAATCAGTGGAATAATTTAGGGTTATCTATATAGTGGGAAGGTGTGAATAATAACATTGTGAGACAAATAATATGAACTAGGACAAGCCGCCAACAGTATCCGATAACTCTGGTACCGTTGGCAAATTTTAAGCGAAGCTATTGCAAAATCTAAGCTCATTAAGACGTCTATTATAACAATTTTCTTTTGTTTAACTACTTTATTTAACAGATTTACTGTAATAATGTATTGCTGAGTGGAATTCTGTCATTTATGGTATTGCTATGATGAATGGTAGAATATTCAATAAATTCAAATTCAATTCAAATTCTAAACAACGAACACGTAAAATTTGTGACTTCCAGAACAAAAGTACGAAACATTCTAAAAAAGAAATGCCTAAAATTTATCATGAACTACTTTCCTTCACGTTGGTTGTGATCAGGTTGCATGTAAACAAAACGGAAAGGCCCACTCAGATCGGGAACAACGTTTTTCATTTTGTATCGCGAAAGACAGGCACACACGTACACAAACTTTCTTTAGATTAAGCAAGTATTGAGCTAACAGACGGAGTCTTTCCATTTCTTCGTTTTTAAATTCAAACGATTATTTTAAATTAATGTTAGTGAGCCGACTTTCATGAAACGGTTCAAGTAAAAGGCCATCTAGTTTTAATTGAAATTCTTCAATGACGCTGAATTTCGGGAACCGTAAGGCGTCAAAACCTGACCATGGACGATGTCCAATCGCATGCCAAAAATTACGGTGATTGGATGTGTCATCTCGTACCTATACCCGAACAACTAGTTGTCTCTAGTCTCGTAAAGAGATTTAAAAATCGCTTTATTAAGACTACGGAATACATAATCTGGGCAAATACAAGAAAAGTACTGTACAAATATGAGGTATGATCTAAATAATACAGGGTAGACGACGTGAGCAGTCAATAAATGAGTTATGTTGAAATACGCAATGCAGAGTCGTGCTATACATCATGCAGTAAAACTGGAGAAAGTCATTGAAAAGTCTGAAATACCTGGAGAGAAACCGGAGTAGGAGTTTGAAATAGTGCGACGATTCTGGCACACTTGGCGCGCTTAAACCAGCGTTGATAGGCTTGAAGATAGGCGCCATAAGAGGTAAAAGTCTCAGGATATGGAGGGTCACGATCAACCCGTCGACGCCACCGTTTACGACGAAGTGGAGGGGTAGAAGGAGCTGTAGAGGAAGGCGTAGGGAGAGTTGACGGAGGTTCAGGCAGCACAGGCTGTGATGTAGTAGAAACATCGGGCGATAAGGAGGGAACGATGGCTGTAGTCAGTGGAAGAATGGCAGGAGACGGAGCAGTAGACGATGACACTGATGAAGGCAAAGGGGCACATGGAAGGCTGGAGGACACAAGTGCAAGAGGCAAAGCAGCAGGCTTAGCGAATGGAGAGCTAGCGGAGACGATCGATGAAGTAAGGCAAGGTGAAGAGATGGCAGAAACATCGGGGCTTTGATGATCAGGTGGAGCAACAACCGCTGAAGAGGAAGGCGGAGTAGAGGCAGCTGTAGAAGAAGAAGTCGGCGAGGATGGAGATGCAGGGCGTTTGATGGAAGTCTTGACGGAAGCAGGGCTGCGCCGTCCCGGTAGCGCAGTGGTCTAAGGCGTTGGCCTCTGATCATTCGTCCGTAAGGGGTCCGGGTTCGAATCCCGGTCAGGCATGGATGTTGTGTTTGTCTTACGGCACTGGCTCTCTCCCTTCCCTGGAACCAGTGACCCTAAATTAGGGACGGGTGACTGCTTATAGCCCATTGAGTTGCTCACGGTGGTCGTTAAACCTCCAATCAAACAAAAAAAAAAAAAAAAAGCATTGCTGGAGGGAGGTGAACATTGTGGTAAACTAGTGGCAGAGGAGGTGACATCCAAAAGAGTCGATGGAAGAAGATGAGAAGGTGAGACTGGCTGAGAAGAAGTAAAGGCATTTGAGCCACTAAGGGTCTCTGGAACAGAAGGGCTACCAGACGGCAATGAACGGCAATCGGAATCTCGAGAGGGGCAAAAAGTACTATGGCGATCGGGTGATTTACAATGGAAACAATGCAAAGCAGTGAATACATTAACGGTGCGAACATGGCGACCACAGACTACTTTGAATGTGGTCGGACAAGAAGCAATGTAATGTTCATTCGGAAAAACGACGAGAGCTTTAAGACGGAAACTTAAGTACGGAAGATCTCCTTGATCGTCGGAAGCAGCAGACAATGTGCGTATAGGACCGATAACAGAACCAAAGTGAGAAAGAAAATCATGTAGAATATCATTGGAAACCTCAGGAGCCACTGGATATAAGCTGACAAATGTAGGACATTGCGCCAGAGGAACGGCATACAAATCTTGTGTGCCAACGAAAATCGGTGAAGAAAGAACCCGCTGAACCTGAGCAGGAGTGGATAAAAAAACAAGGACGAAACAGGGTTTCCGAGCAAGATGTGTGGTAGTATCAGGTGGCACAAGAAGATGGAGAGCGGAAACATAAGCTGAAAGTTTGGTATTCGGTAGAGCAGTATATTTAACACCCAGAGCTAAGGAAGTTAGCAAAGATTGACCTTGCGGGGAGGACTCGGGAATATGAGCTGTGGAGACGGGACCGTCACGTGAAAAATAGTGATCCTGGTGGAATGGTAGAACAGTTGAGTGAATGGTGAATTGTTCTTCAGGAGGAGGCGTCAATGATGGTGGATGATCAGTAGAGAGAGATCAGCCATTGGGAGAAACGATGACGTCGCAAGAAGAAGGGAACTGTAGATGAATGGAACACAAGTGAAGACGTCAGTCAAGGACCACTAACGGAAGGAAACGAAGTACGGGAAGGTGGCTGAAGAACGTAATAGCTAGAGCACTAAGGCAGCGTATAGGAACGCTGAAGAAAGCAGGAATGAGTCAAGCCATGTTACGATATTGTTCGGAGGAAAGCATGCTAGGGTTTGATTGAAAACTTGAAAGTCAAATATGAGCAAAAATGAGCTCACAGGACAGGATGAATCGCTGGAACGATGGAGACAATCTTCATAAACACAAATTACTCACTCATTCGAGGTAGGTCAATCCTTTTCCATCAGCATGAGGGAGAAATTGAGGAGTACGAAATGGGCGTGGCCGAATGTAAAGAGAGCTCCGCTCGGCCTTCGGCCTCGCTTCGCTCAATTATTAAAATTGGTCAGTTTTTAAATTGTCATTATTTTTATACGACACGGCCAATCACCATGATACCAACCCCATGTCACTCACCAGGTCCTTCCCTCTCTCTGTGGCAAGTATCACCGTGATCGGCTGAAAATCTTTGGAGGAGATAGGCAACAAACGACCCGTTCTCAAAACATGGAAAATCCCATAAAAATGCAAGTTTTTGGACGATTATTCCTGAGTGACACGGAATTTCTGGAATTGGAAGGTCTCAAAACCTGACCATGGACGATGTCTAATCTCATGCAAAAACTCACGGTGATCGGATGAGTCATCTCGTACTTATGCCCGAACAACTTATTGTCTCGAGTCTTATAAAGAGAGCTCCGCTCAACCTTCGGACTCTCTTTTCTCAATAATTGGAAATTACAACCTTTTATAAAACCGATTTCAAAGATAATTACTCTCAATAGTTCAGTGTGATCCTTGGCCTTACACTACGGCTGAAAGCTTTTCAAACAATGGTCGTGTCTTTGAAAGGCAGTATCTCAGGTCTTGCTTTGGTTGAAGTCCGCTTCTAATCTTTGTTTTCATGACAGAAAGTGCAATGCTGTGACGTCCTATATATCTCACGATCCCAGTGATCTAAAGAAGCAACGTTGGTGGTCTCCGTGATGTGATCTCCAGATATTCCGAGGCTTTTTTATACGTGTTAAACACGAAGAAGGTTCAAAATTAAAAATAAAAAAAAAATTAACACTTTAATTTTTTTTTTCTTCTGAGAAGCTAAGGCGCCCCATCTTGGAAGCCCCGACGGACATATGTTTGGGTCGCAACCCATATGTTAAAAATGTAGTATAGTGGATAGCACTCGAAGCTCCGGAGCCGGGAGTTGTGGCTTCCAATCCCGCTCCTGACATAAAAACGATGGAGAATTTACTTCGTCACAAGCTGTACAAATAATTTAGGCACCTGATTTCTTACAGTAACGTAACATATAATAGCTGGTGCGCAAAATCGGGAGAGGAGAAGAACTATCCTGGGCCACAATAGCCAAAATCCATGAGATATGGTATCTACACTATTCGATCTCGCTGCAGAACTTCAAAATCAGATCCTGCGATAGACCATTGAAATTCAACAGTTAATCAAACTTTACATATTCCCACGAATCGCTCGTATCACCGAAAATTTCTCGTCATGTGGATACGGAAAAAACGAGAACGGTGTTTTCCCGTTAATACAAGAAAGGGATTGCGGAAATATTTCTAAAAATTTGGAATTTACCTGGGGTAGGAAAAATCCGTAAAGTTCAGGTTTCTTTCCGTCATTCGCGGAAAAGGCGGTGTCACAAATCCGTTAAGTTACGAAAGGAACTACGGAAAGTGGCTTGTGAATTTCAGAAAAAATTTACAGTGTGGACAACAGAAAAAAAAATCGGTCTTCCCCTTTGTAATTTCCGTTCGGAGCAAACTTTTATTTCGGGGTTTAACGACCACTTACATAAACTCTGGAATATGACGTGGAGACATTTTTCCAGAGCAAAGGCACAAACTGATTTCACACATCTGCAGATTACGTGATGGTACTTAAAAACCTGTGAATCGCCATATTTCAAGATATATTCGACTGCTCTTCTCAAAACGACATCCAATTACGAAGGAAGGGACTGCACACCTTTTCTAACGCATGTGGCATTTCAGCAATGCTGCAGTCGTATCCGATTGCGACTTGAGGCTGAACGCTTTACAAAATCTCACGCAATCTCGATAGATTACAAATATGTGACCTGCTAAGGTACAAAAGTGTTTTTCAGAGGTGGACATCTTAATACAAATGTCATTTAGGTGTGCTATAAATCAGCGTCTAAAACAACTTTGAGAACTTCCTCCATTTCTTTTTTACGCTTTCCAACCGTAGGCTGAAGAAGCGTAGATGCTCCAGCTTTTTCCGTCTCCATCAGTTTGTCTGTCCGTACAATAACTCACGTAACAATGGTTCGATTTCGATGAAATTTTAGTATGTGGTAGGGGACCATCTGGGAAAGAACACTATTGAAAATGTGCGAAATGGGGTCAATGGTCAGGACATAGGAGCGGGATCCATTTCACTGCCTTTATGCGTCATAACATGCGTAAAAATGGTTCGATTTCGATGAAATTTTAGTATGTGGTAGAGGACCACCTGGGAACCACCCCTATTGAAAATGGGCGAAATGGAATCAAAGGTCGGTACATAGGAACGGAATCCATTTCATCGTCCTTATGCGTCATAACTTAATTAAAAATGTTCCGATTGCGACAAAACTTTAGTATGTCGTTCCGGAGATGTACTGAACGAATTCTGTTTAATATTATCGAAATGGGGTCAAAAATTCAGGGCACAGTAGCGAGATTTATTCCACAGTCATTATCCTCATAACTTGATTAAAAATGCTTCTGTTGCGACAAAACTTTAGTATGTTGCTCCGGAGGTATACTGAACTAATTCTGTTTAATATCATCGAAATGGGGTCAAAGGTCAGGGCACAGGAGCAAGATTTATTCCATAGCCATTATCCTCATAACTTGAGGAATAATTTGAGTAATGATTTCTGGTATGTTGGAAAGCGTATCATAATCAATGCATTGCATGATTTTACTAATTTGTTTTTATTTTTGAAATTTTAGCAATGTACTGGTAAGAAACGCTGGGTCCAGCCATTGATGTGCACGAAACTATGATGTCTATTACTTACCGAAATATATTTGTTCACCAGCTGCATCCTCTCACGGCAACAGTATCCCCCTCTAGTAGTGTTTCCTTTTTGCAGGATAAAGTGCCATGCCACACTACCCGGATTGTTCGAAAATGTTCACGGAACATAAGTAAGACTTTCAGGTATTGTCCTGGCCTCCAAATTCCTCAGACCTCAATCCCATCAAGCATCTGTTTTTTGTGTTGGAACAGCAAATCCGATGTGCTGCATTGCAGCTCAACCACGTGATTTACAAGAGTTAAAGGATCTGATGGTAACGTGTTAGTACCAGATACCACAAGGCACCTTTAGAAATTTTGTAGTATCTATACCTCGCCAGATAAGAGATATTTTGGTAGTACGTGGGAAACCTACATCGTATTAGGCAAATGGTCATAAATAGGGTAGCAATTTTATCGCAGGGAAAAAAAAGCGAAATTCGTGGAGCGGTCGCTGGGTAAATCGCGAAATTTCGTGATTTACCCCGAAATTTTTCAAAATACCGCATCCCCCCCCCAAAAAAAAAGCTTTTAGTCTCTTTTCACGCGCTTTGGATATGTAAGATGCGTTGCCTGTCACAAAACCGGTTGTATTCGCAAAATATATTTCATGCGTATTAACGCACAGCTTTTCAACAATCGTTTCAGCTGATGGAACTGTAAGAATATTTAACAAGTTGGTAAAATCATGCAATGCATTGATTATGATACGCTTTCCAACACACCAGAAATCATTACTCAAGTTATGAGGATAATGGCCGTGGAAAACATCCCGCTCCTGTGCCCTGACCTTTGACCCCCATTTCAATGATATTAAACGGAATTGGTTCGGTATACCTCCGGAACATCATACTAAAGTTTTCTCGCAATAGAAGCATTTTTAGTCTCAGTTAATGGCTGAGGCTAATGGCTGTGGAGTAAATCTCTCTCCTGTGCCCTGACCTTTGACCCCATTTCGATGATATTCAACAGAACGGGTTCAGTATACCACCGGAAGAACATGATAAAGGTTTGTCGCAATGAAAGTATTTTTACGTAAGTTATGACGCATAAGGCCATGTAATGGATCCCAATCGTATGTCCTGACCTTTTACCCCATTTCGTCAAATTTCAATAGGGTTCGTCCCCAGGTTGTTCCCTACCACATACTAAAATGTCATCGAAATCGAATCATTATTACGCCAGTTATCGTGCGGATAGACAGACAGACGAACGGACAAAGCTGGAGCATATACGCTCCTTCAACCTACGGTTGGAAAGCATAAAAAAGACCTATCTTCTGAATCAATACCTTTCAGCGGATTTTCAAAGTAAATTTTTAATGTAGGGTTATCCAGTTTGAGAAGTTGGATGTTAGCTTGACAAAAGGCACCAGGTCATTTCGGAAGTTCAGTTGAGCGATGCTGTTCTTGTTTAGTTCTTTTCTGAATTAATTCATCAACAAATTTCTGCATGATTTGCGATTGACTGTTTGGGCACAAATTTTTTTATTCAGCATGCTTGCTAAATGCTTTTCACAACTGTCCTTTCTTGAAAAATCCACTGGGATGCTGCAACACTGACAGAACAAAGGATTTTTGTTTACACGAAACGTTCCCTTGCTTTACTGCTTGCATCTTTCAGATGCACTCATTTTACTCACGTGACTCATTCTCAAAATTAACAAACAATATCTAGAAACTTTATAAACTAAATACTCACATGAAAGCACAAAACGTTTTTAAGTTAAGCGTGTGCGAAACTCAAACAGTTTCTTCTGTGAGCTGCTTTTCCCAGATAAAACTACTAATACAATTGACGACATTCAGTTTACTAGTGCGGCAAGTCGGCTAGGTCATTCAACACTACCGGGGGGTGAAAACCATGAAAGTCCATTCTTCAGCAGAGTGCATGTGACCTGGAATAAACCGTCAAGTTTGTTCGACAAGAGCCTCTTTGTAACGATAAATATTAACGGGTAATTCAAAGTTTCAAGTTCTGGTTTGGACTTTGAGTAGGATTACTTTGCGGTATATTTTTCACCTAAATAAAAAAGAAGGTAGTAATAAAATTATTTAAATATGAAAAAAAAAACCCTAAAAATTACAATTGAAATTCGGCAAAAGTAGGAAAAAAAATCTGAAATTCGCAGATATATTTTATATTCGCAAAATTACAGAAAAATCCCTAAAATTCGAGGAATTTTGCACCGCGAAACAATTACTAGCATAGTCATAATGTTTTGGATTTTCGGTCTAGATCTGCTCTTATATTCTACTAGAAAAATTGCTCATCACGAAAATTGTATGCAATTTTGTTTATGATGAGAGCTGTTTTACCCTAGAACAACGTAGGACTGTAAACATAATTTTCCGTGTTTGACTTCCAAAACTATACTGTATTAACGCATTCCGGCCTTTTGAGGTATACATTTTCTTCATGTATAGCTGAAAGACTGAATTAGAGAGCGCGGCTATTAAATCAGAATTTCACGTCACGATTGATGATATGCGATTAAAAAGATTTCTGTATTTCCTTTCTGAAATCGGTGAATTGACACATGTGGGAAAAATTCACTGATTAAACAACTTAGTGGCAATGGATGAAGCAATAAAATAAGTTGTAATTGAGCAAGTAGACACTGAACAAGTCTCTTCCAGGGGGATAGATTTTTCTCCTGATATCTTTCGATCAGTGCTTCGGATCCTGAAAACGTGGTCTCAATATAATTGGAAACTGATCATTAATCGAAGCTTGCAAGCCTGCTATGACTCTCCATTAATAGCTTCACTGATCAACTGACCCGATTCGTGTATGCATAGAGCACGGTTCCGCCCATGAGTTAATTCAAGGCGCGGTTAAATGCTTCATTTTTCGCTACCATTGTGTTCTCAGAACCCACACCTGGTGTTGATGTAGGAGCGGTCTTGCATGTTTTATGCTGAATGTCAAAGGGGTCTTGTAAAGTTGAGCGGGAGACATGCCACGTTGAAAAGGGGGTAATTAATGCCAATCACTTAGTGTCGATGGCGGGCCATTAGATTGGACTCGGTGTGTGGACTGCATCCGCGAAACGGTCCTCCATGGCAAAAGTCTGTCAAGATCTCGTGATTAATGCATATGGCGGCTGTGCGTGATCCCCTGGATTATTCGCAAAATGTGTGACGTCATGCATGAAGCAACTCCGACAGTGCTGATATTAGCTTTTGAACTTTCCCAACAACTCTCACTTTGGCTTCTCTTTTTACTGCCAAGGTGCTTGCGCATAATAAGTCGTTGTTAGAAAGAATCAATGGATTGCCCGAAAGGCAGAAGAAAAATGAAGATTTGTGTATGTACATGATCGCTAATATAATGCGATATTGAGAAAGTATTTTTTTCGTTGTTTAGCACAATCATTGAATAAAGGAGTGTTTCCAGATTACTTTATGAGTAAAACTAGATGCATTATTCAGAGATAACGGCTTTTACAGAAATGCGTAGGATCTTTTTATCACTGTTCGTATTTTTTGTCAAAAAAATGATCTACACATAGTGAAAGATTTTTTTTTATTTCCGCCCAATCGAAAGAACTTTAAAAAGCTTTCACGAAACTCTAATTGAACTTCGCTTGATTAATAGTATGTCTTTTCAGCAATGAAGAATTTTTTTAAAAAAGCACACTGTCTTTTATAACTCAGATCTGCGGTTACAGGGCGATTACTGTTTATTATTATTATTATTATTATTATTATTATCTTCTTTGTTCGAAATATACGAAGCACAGCCTATGACAATCAAACATAAATAACAGAATTATCATTGACTGGTGTTGTTAAGCTGATACAAGTTTCCACCGGAGACCTAGGTATCAGTTAAGATCAGTGACGGCTCGTATTTGGAAAAATAGGTGAAGAGGTACAAGAGTAGTATGAAAATATATCTACTGTCTACAATGAAAATCCCTTAATGAGGACTTACCTATTTTTTGTATATTAAATCAATTTTTCTTCCTTTTAAAGCTGCAAATTTGTCGATTATGCCGTCATAAGATAACCATCTTATGGTTGTTTCTTCGTGAGCATCAATAAAATATCTTCCTTAATAGAAATATTTGCCAAAGAAACAAGTCTATCTTGAGAACTAGTGTTTCTTGAGCAAGTTTATATTCTTTTAAGAAAACTTCTTTCCACTGGCACACTTGTAGATGGAATTGTTAAACTGAGGAAAACCAATTTATAATCTTCTGTAAAAATGTCTTTGTATCCGTGAAACACTCGAAGGAGTTCTTGAGTCAATATATTCCTTAATTTTTCGTCGGCATATACAAGACTCAGTTCATTTTCAAGGCGCTGGTGTTTAGTAAATATGTTTCCTTAAAAATGTAGATTTTCAAGAGCGCGAGAAGGAAAGCATGCGTTAAATCATTCGAATTTGGTTGTGTCGGCAAGTCAGACAAATTGAAGTTTCTTACAGTCTTGAAATCTTATATCCATTTCCATAAGAATGTGGTCCAAAATTTCAAAATACAATTGTTTATAATTATGAAAAATTGTTTCCTGTGTAAGAGCAGCATATTCCCGTGCGTATTTCTGTGATTTTGCTAACTTTTCCAAACTGTGTTTCAAATAACTCATCGTTCCTTTTATGGCTCAAAATTTCACGAGGTTTATTTATTTATTTATTTATTTTAATTTGAGTTACACAGTAGTTTATGTTTAGTTATGTTTTCTTCAAAAGTTCGAATAATAGATCGGTGGAGCCAAAAATGTAAATTCGAAAGTGTTCATAGCATTCAGAAACCTCTTGTCAAGATGAATTGATCTTTTGTCTGATTATTCGCTATCCGTCAGAAATCCGAACACTTCCTTCAATTTGCCCAAATATTCAACAACTACACTTATTAATTTCGAAGGGAGGACCATCGAGTTTCTGTTATGGTTTGTCTGCGTCTTGCGGTTGTTGATATAAGTGTATAAGACCGCTTCGCCGAATGGTAAACAAACGAAGCAATTCCACTGAGGTTTGCAAAAAGTATTCGACACTTAGAAATTTTAGAAAAACTCTTGTGTAATACAAGATTCAAACGATGAACTAAGCAATGAACAAAAACAGCTTGAGAAGCTTTATCATTGAATTTTTTTCTGTAGCCCATTTAAGTGTCCAGACATTATACTTGCCCCATCGTAACATTGTCCTATTTATTTGTGTTGGTAATCAGACTGTTCCAAAATTTTGTCTAGCATTTTGTATAAAGCTCCTGACGTACTATCTCCATTCACACCATGGAAACCCAAAAATCCCTCAACCATTACACCTTTCGAATCAACAATCAAACATTATTTAATTTTTTACATGATCGTTTATATATTCAGAAATACACTCAAATAATTCATTTTGAATAGTTTTTTATCCTTTCGTATTGATTTTCAATTTCTAAAGAATTTCTTTATATCAACAATGAAAGTAATTCAATTAAATTTCCGCGATTTATCGAGCCCATGCTTTTGTCATGGCCATGGAGTGCTAGTTCTTGTTTGCTCAAATACAGTATAGACTAATACTGCATCAATCACTGTCTGCAGGAAAAGTCTATTTAAACGAACGTTTTCGTTAAAATGCGTTTTCAAAAGCCTAGCATTCTTTCTTCCTCAGGGCATCGGCAATGGTATTTTGAATTTTTTCAAAATTCCTTAACATTAATCCGCATTTCAGGTGTTCGTTAAAATCACGATGTTTATGAAGTGACCGTGTTACGCTTAATAAATCTGAGAATCCGTCTTTATTCCACGCCGAATGTTTATTACTAAAAAGTAAGCAGGGCCAAAAAAAAATAACACAGAAGTGCTGCAAATCTATTTATATTCAGTAAACCAACAATTTTTAAAATTAATATTGTTAGATTTACCGCTCTTCTTGATTTCGTTCTTGGCAAAAATTATCAGTGAATCCGTCGGTCGTCCTTGAAGCAAAATGTCTCTTTTATCTTTATCTTTCCACATATTAAATGGAGTTTGCAATAAATTATAAACAATGTCGTCCACAGGATATCACTATCAGTTAAATTGAACACAAATCTAAAATATCAGTTAAAGCTTTCAACAAATAATCACAAAGCACGAAAGAACAAATTCCTTTCTGGAAATTATGTACCACAGCACCACAAGGAAAAAGCCCTAGCAGCTTGCAAGGTACCCTGGTAGTCTGCCAGTTCCACCGTGATCTCTCACGAATTTAAGCTCAAAAACTGAAAGACGCAGAGGTAAGGCGCCTGAAGCTGAAACACTTCACTTGAGCGAGCAGATTGGGGAGGGTGACGTCACAGTTACCATGACAACTCGGCCGAAAACTACAGACTTCCAAGCATTCTCATTTCGGCTCTTCACTAGCACTGTTTTGCGTATAAGGATTTATTTTCCGTATTGAGCGCGCCATGTGAATTAATATCTATTCAAAATTTTGAGTATTTTGGAACTGAATAAAGGTAAAAAAGAATATATTATAAAAAAATACTGAATAAAACTTTATTTTGAGTAAAATAGGTGAAGACGCACTTCACCTACTTCACCTGAAAAGCCGCCACTGGTAAAGATTCGGAGTAAAATACACTATGTTGACAGAAGTCACCGGATACCCTTTCAAAAGCAAATGAACTGATCCCCTGCGTTGTTAAGATGCACGGTACAGCTGCAAACGGTATAAAAACAAGCCTACAGCTGACCGCGATCATATCGCACTGTGAGTTTCAGTGAAAATATCGGCGAGAGAGAACTGACTTTGAGAAAGGAAAAATTGTTGGGTGTTATATTAGTGGGTTGTCCATAAGAGAAGCCGAAAGGCGTTTAAACATACCCAAGTCAACTGTTATAGATGTACTGAATAAGTGGAAGACACATGGCGTGACTGAAGCAGCAAAACGTACCGGCAGACCAAAGAAAATCAGTGACAGAGGACGTCGAAGCCTCAGGAGAATCGTTACAGCTAACCCACGGAGTACTTACTGCGCAAAACCTCAGTGTACAGGTGAGAAAAAATGCTGGATCATCGGTATGTACTCGTACCATTCGCAGAGAACTTCATTCTAAAGGTTACCGTGGTCGTGCGGCTGCTCAAAAGCCTTTCATCTCCACTCGGAATGCTACTCGTCGTTTAGCATGTTGTAAAGAACATTTATCGTAGACCGTAGATCAATGGAAACGGGCCCTATGGACTGATGAATCCAGATACACGATCCATCAAGTCTGGTGGCCGTGTGTGGGTATGGCGGCAGCCGGGGGAACGCTATTTACCACAGTGTACTGTTCCTACGGTCAAGTTTGGAGCTGGCAGTGTACTCGTGTGGAGGCATTTTTTGTGGTATGGTCCCGGCCCATTGGTTATCGTGGACAAACTTGTTAACCAGTAGGTCTACCTCGATATTCTGGACAATTATACCCTGCCAACTATGTGACAATACTACGAAACTGAGCCTTGTTGGTACCAGCAAGGTCTTCTACTAAGCAATATTTAGCGGCAGCGTTATGTACTGAATGGAAGCGCATACCTATCGCTGTGTTCCAAAACCTTGTGAAAGCATGTCTCGAAGGGTCAATGCATGCATTAAGGTCAAAGGTGGACCGACAATGTACCAATTTATACCAATAAATGTTATATTGTGTTTCTCTTCTAGGTGTCCGATGACTTTGGTTAATATAGTGTATATGATGTCCCAAGTAAAGCTGTCTTCTGCAGTTCTGTAGGTGGTATATCAGAAAGCTGCAATTTTTGAAAATGATTCATAAATTTGTTTGACATTGTTCCAAGTGCCCAGATGACAATGGGGACTACCGTTGTGTGTTGAGTCCATAATCGGGTAACTTCTATGGCCAGGTTTCTGTATTTAGTCATTTTTGACAGTTCTTTTTCATGTGCTCTGTCACCTCCAGGAATCGCTGTATCAATTATCCAGAATTTCCGATTTTCTCTGACTGTTATGTTTGGGGTATTATGTTCTACGTGCAGATCGGGTTGAATTCGAAAATCCCACAAGACCTTGACTTGATCGTTGTCTACGACTTTCTCAGCTTGATGTTCCCATGAGTTTTTCGATGCTGGCAGATTGTGCTTTCTGCATAATGACAAGTGAATCAATTTTGCCACCCTGCCATGTCTAGCTTTGTAATCTGTCTGTGCAGTTTTTTTTTTTTTTTTTAGTTTTTTTTATTTTAGGTTTAACGACCACCGTGAGCAACTCAATGGGCTATAAGCAGTCGCCCGTCCCTAAGTTAGGGTCACTGGTTCCAGGGAAGGGAGAGAGCCAGTGCCGTAAGACAAACACAACATCCATGCCTGACCGGGATTCGAACACGGACCCCTTTCGGACGAATGATCAGAGGCCAGCGCTTTAAACCACTGCGCCACCGGGGCGGCTCGCAGTTTTGCTAGAGTCACATATAAGATGAGACACAGTCACAGTCACAACCATTCAGGGTTCTTTTTGCTTCCTCTGCTACCTGTTGTACTTGCAGTAGTCCTCTGCCTCCAATTTTCCGAGGAAATATAGTCTGTCAACAATATTATTATTATTATTATTATTATTATTATTATTATTATTATTATTATTATTTAGAGTTCATCAGGCCTTTTCTTGCAGGAAAATTAAAGTCTCGGGTTTTAACTCTAAATAAAAATTTGCTCTCCTGCAGTGGTACACTTTGTTCAATGCTGTACATCAAACAGGACACATTTGATCGTTTTAATGATTTATTTATTGTTCTTTATATCAATTACACATTAATCGGTTTCTATGCCGCCCTGGTGGTGCAGTGGTCTAAGCGCTGGATTTTGACCATTCGTCCGAGAAGGGTCCGGGTTCGAATCCCGGGTGAGAGATGGATGGCATGTTTCTCTTACGGCACTGGGTCTCTCCCTTCTCTGGAACCAGTGGCCCTAAATTAGTGACGGGCGACTGTTTATAAGCCCACTGAATTGCTCACGATGGTCATTAAACCCCTGAATAAAAATAAATAAATATATGTTTCTGTTTCCAAACTTCTCTCCCTCCTTATTCTATCACGGAATAAAAAAATGTGGAATCCTCATTCAAAGCTTCTTACCGCCTTCCATTTTCAGATGAATCTCCCATTTCTTGGGTCTTCTTCCTTCCTTGAGAAAAAGCATGGGGACAATATCCCTAGTCCACCTTTACCAGTCCTATCCCTCACCTATTTGTTAGCAATTTAATTTTTTGTGTGCATATCCCCTTATGAACCCTTTAGCCAGTTGCTGAATGCTCATTAACGCTACTTTGACCCACCTTGAGAAATCCCTCATTAAAACCTAAAGTTGTGAGAAAAGCCATGTGCTCCAAATCTCTTTCTCTATCTCTCTCTCTCCCTCAGAGCAATAAAACATTATAAACTCGTTAACCCCTCTACCAGTAACGGTGTACCCTTGAAGCGTGAAGAGAGTGGCTAGCTGTCTCCACTCTGATTATGTCTTATATCTTCCTTCTATTATTTATACACACTTTTCAGCAGCTGTTGGAAATAAGTAGCTATTTCTATTTGTGGATGTTTAATCAATTGTAGGTCTTTTTTTTTTAAACCTGTTCCACTCCATATGATTAACCCCGCTCAAATTATACGCGGTTTCCTCCTAGTTCGGGTAAGTGATTTTTTTTTTCTTCAGAATTTTTAGATGTTCTAAATCTCTGCTTTTGAAATATTTTTTTGTTTTGAGAAAAATGGCACCGAAAATTCAATGTCACTTTTTTTGTTTTATTTTGTTTTACCTTAGTCATCCACAGCGTAGCATTTGTGTTTTGAACATGATATTTTACAACAAGCACCACAGTACAACGATTCAGCAGATTCTTGTTCAAAGACGAAGAATATTTGGCCCTTTGTTGGTAAGTTTATCTCCATTGAATACGTCATTTCTCCAGGGACCTAGTTCGACTTACTGAACGTCACCTCATTCGTCTGAAGTTAATCACGAGACTTCTCCGGAGCCAGTGGCGCCTAACCCTCGGGAGCAAAGGGATACAAGCCCCCGCATGTTCCGTAAACTACAGGATCTTATTGAGCATCGAGCGTGTACGTTTTATATTATTTCTTATACTCGCAACAAATGAAACATCAGCATGCTTCAGGAATCGCCTTGATGCTAGAAAACCAACCTTTGTTTTCAGCCATGGGAGTACTGATAACCCCCACAACCCCAACAGCGCGGGCGGGGGCGGGGGCGGGGGTTCTCATGGCTGAGACGGACTCTAACCTCAGCAGAAGGATTTTTCAAATTTTTTTTGGATACTTCATATGAAACTAGTTGAAATAGCCAGGAATGTTTGACGGCAGCTTTGAATGAAATATAAAACAGAAAGACAATTTTTGGCACTTTTTTCAGTAAATAACTAAAATCTTCAAGACATCATTTTCGCTTTAGTTTATAAAAACTGGGTGACGGAAAAAGCAGCTTTTCCAGAGGACTTGAAGCCCTTTTACACAGCCGTAGCAGTAGTTCCTATACATGTATGTGAACTGAGAATGTGAATAAAATATCAGTTGAATATATGAAATATTTATACATTATCAATGAGGATAAGGCGTTATATGTTACATTTATTTGCTCATAACTCCGTATTCTTCAGAATATACTGAGCTGAAAGGTGTTACTCGCGGGAGCGAAAAAACAGAGACCTGTGTCATTTTTTTTAATAACAGAGTCAAAAGAAATTACTTTTATTGTGTGCAAAACATTATGACATTATTTTAAGTGCGATTTTTTTTATATTCAAGAGAACATAATTTAAGTAAGTTTACTCTTTTTTGTGCCACAATTCTTAAACGTTTTTTTTTATTTGGTTATTTATATTCTGTATTTTCGTATAAATTGGAAAAGGTTATTAGACACTGTCGCACCGCCGACACGTGTTTTGTGCGTGTGATCGTGAGGTACACTATAATGGCAAAAGTCACCGGACACCTAGAAGAGAAAAACAACATAGCATTTATTGACTTACGGTGTCGGTCCACCTTTGGCCTTAATGCATGCACTAACCCTTCTAGACATGCTTTCGACAAGGTTTAGGAACACAGCGATAGGTATGCGCTTCCACTCAGTACATAATGCTGCCGCTAACTGTTGCTTAGTAGTAGGCATCGGTTCCAAACTTCTTATGCGGCGCTCTAATTCCTCCCATAGGTAATCTATGGGATTAATATCAAGGCTCTGTGCAGGCCAGTCCACACACGATACGGGATTATCGTCAAACCGCGCCGTAACAGTCCTTGCTTTATGTCTCGGTGCATTATCTTACTGGTACCAACAAGGCTCGGTTTCATAGTATTGCCACAGAGTTGGTATGGAATAATTGTCCAGAATATCAAGATAGATGTGTTGGCTAACTGGTTTGTCCACGATAACCAATGGGCCAGGACCATACCAGGAAAAACATCCTCACACGAGTACACTGCCAGCTCCAAACTTGACCGTAGGAACAGTACACTGTGGTAAATAGCGTTCTCCCGGCTGCTCCTATGCCCACACACGGCCATCAGACTGATGGATCGTGTATCCGGATTCATGAGTCCATAGGACTCATTTCCATTGATCTACGGTCCTCGATAAATGTTCTTTACACCATTCTAAACGACGAGTAGCATTCCGAGTGGAGATGAAAGGCTTTTGAGCAGCCGCACGACCACGGTAACCTTTAGATTGAAGTTCTCTACGAATGGTACTGGTACATACCAAGGTTCCAACATTTTTCTTCACCTGTACACTGAGGTCTTGTGCAGTACTCCGTCGATTAGCTGTTATGATTCTCCTGGTGCTTCGACGTCCTCTATCACTGATTTCCTTTGTTCTGTCGGTATGTTTTTCTGCTTCAGGTACGCCATGTGTCTTTCACTTATTCAGTACATCCAAAACACTGAGCTTGGGTATGTTTAAACGCCTCTCGGTTTCTCTCCTGGACAACCCACTAACATAACACACAGCAATCTTTCCTTTCTCAAAGTCAGTTCTCAGCCGCCGCGACATTTTTACTCTAATTTCACAGTGCGATACGATCGCGGTCAGCTGCAGGCTTCTTTTTATACCGTTTGCAGCTGTACCATGCATCTTAACAAAGCAGCGGAACAGTTCATTTGCTTTTGAAGGGGTGTCCGGTGACTTTTGTCAATACAGTGCATTTCAAAGAAGCTGGGCTTAGTTCTCTAAAAGAATAAAATTTGCATGATATGATTAACTTTGTTGAAAGTGTTTTGCAGTACTTTGTGTTGGTGGACTATATATTAAGGGCAATCATTTTGATTACAACGTGTAAATTTGTGTTTCACGCAATAAAGTGTAGCAATTGTTGTTTTACGAAAACTACCTATAGGAAAAATTCCCATAGAACCTTGTTAATAATATGGAAATTAAAAATTTCTGTAATTGGAAGCTAATAGATTTCCACAAAAGCTTGGAGACAATTTTCTAGGGGGGGCGAGGTTTTCAGGTACTCCAGTGTGCTCAGCTGTGAGCATATAACTTAAAGTATTGTGAGGCATTTTGCCTTTTCCCGACTTTTGCCTTTTTCGTAATCTTTCCGATAACTCCTTATCATTTTCTGTTTACCGTAAACCAACTTTTTCTGCCACGTTTATACCTTTCTTTTACTTCTTCTCATCCAATGTCGCAAAAATTATATGCTTTTCATTGTCTTATTAATCGTGCATTCACAGACTCGTCCACACAGGATCTCCGGGACCAAGAGTTAGCTAGGATTAAACAGTTTGCTTTGACTTTCGGTTACCCTCGTCACATGATTGATCGCTTGATTGTTAAGAAATGAATTGTTCGACCGCTTTACTTGCAGATAAATTTGACTACCAATTTGTGGGATCCATTCCATATATACCACCTGTATGCAATATCTTAAAGAACATATGTCATAAGTACAAACTCAAGTTTGTGTAAGGTCTCGTACTTTATTTAACGCTGTTAAAAAGGACAGAGACTGTGTTGAATGTATGAACCGTCACGGTGTATATTTGGTTCCACGTAAATCTACTAACCCTGCAAAGTTCGATTTATGCTATGTGGGCTCTACCACTCGTAATTTGGGGCGCCGCATTTACGAACATCAGTATAATCTCAGGACGCATTCTAGTGCTACATCTTTGTCAAGACTCTATTTAAACGGTTCTTACATACCATGCTGGAATGACACCATTATTCTGGATTCTCCCAGGAATCGTCGATCAACACTTTTCTGTGAAAGTATTCACATATTCGTCAATGGTGAAAGATGCTGCAACGATGAACCCCCGTGTTCATCCCCCTTCCTTGGAGAACACTTTTGGGCCAGGTTACGCCCACCAACTATGCTTGTACCCACTGAACTTGATTTGGACTTCGCCGATTATTGCACATGCGCATTAACTACTATTTGTCTTGTAGAGTATATAAGCTACTCACTTCTGTGCTCACTGCTGCATTGTTTCTGTGGATGACGGCGTTGTGGCGTTGAAAGTTCTTAAACATATTTATTTTAATTGTACATAGTTTTTTTATCATTAAAGTGTATCGTGCAGGAGACGGCATTTGTTTTCGATTTAATAGCTTTTCGTGCACGAGTTAATTTCTTCATAAGCACTGATAAACAGTATTAGTATACACTGTAAAAAATAGGTGATGTGAATTCACGGAAAATTTCTGAAAATAACGTGCATCAAAGTTGCCGAAAGGTACCTGTCTTTTTCAGAAATTTCCATTTTTAAAAGTGCCCGTTTATTTTAACTTCCGTATTTTCACAGATTTTCCATTCCGTTTATTTTTAGAAAAAAATTCATTTCGTGTTTTTCCGTATTTAAACTGGAATTCCGCAAAATCAACAGCCCGGCGATTTTCAGCCCTTACCTCAGATAATCCTTCCGCTGCAGTCAGGAATGAACCCCCGTCGTTTGGGTTGGTCCAGCAGGTAACGCGCGCCTTCTAGCACTGAGACACAAACGCTCGAAAATCCGATTCACGTACATCGTAAAATAAATTGCGTGACGATGAATATTTTTTGTCACTAATGCGAGAGTGATTTAGTCACTTTATTTTCTGCTGGAGCTCATTTTTCTGAATGGGTTTATTTTCTTTTTTTGTAGTACGACTTTTCACAAATTAAGCATTTTTTCATCCTGATTTTTCGAGGCACAAAATGCTTTGCAACTTGATTTTTTAAATTGAAATGAGTCAGTTATCTTTAAGAAAGATAAAATATACTTTTTTATAGTGTTCAACAAATTTATTTGTGGAATAAAATACATGGCAGTCTGTCGACTTGATAGTCGAAAGCATAAACATCAACGGTCAACATGACGATGTAATATATACACTGTTGGACAATTGCTAAGGACGGATCATAAACGGCTATATAGCGCATAAAAAAGTAAGTGTGGTTGGATGCCAAGTTAAATAAAATAATGTCAGAATGCCAGGACATTACAAGAAAGACAATTTATTGTGCTCTGAAATCCAGAAGGCTTTGGAACGTGTTCAAGGGACAAACAGGTTATTTTGTGCAGAATACGTAAACGTGAAAAAATGCAATTACCGTCCGCAGGCGTTCCGGCGTAAGATGTCAATACGGGATATGGTCACCATGGAAGGCGATTCCACACGTCGTGTCATGCTTTGCACAACATTATCAAGCAGCTGTTGGGGTAATTTATCCCATTCCTCTGTCAGTGCACGGATGAGGGTGTCCTTGTTTATTGGAGGGCATTGGCGACCAGCAAGACTCCTCCCCAAAGCATCCCACACATTTTCAATGGGATTCAGATCTGGAGAACGAGCTGGCCATACGAGGCGTTGCATATCCTCGCTCTCAAGACACTCCTGGACAGCGACTGTTCGATGACATGTTGCGTTGTCGTCCATGGAAATGAATCTGTCACCGACAGCACCACGGAACATGCGAACATGAGGTAGCAGAACATCATTAATGTATCGTTGGCCAGTCATAGTCCCAGTTGGAAGCACATAGAGGGACGTACGGTCATTGATCATGATGCCAACCCGTACCATGACACTACATGTCGGATATCGGTCCCTTTCCTGTATGTTTGCTGGACAATATGCAGTACCACTATCACGCCAGATCAGTTGTCGTCGACAATCAGACGATAGACTGTATCTACTCTCATCTGAGAAGAGGACAGCAGACCAGTCGTTATCGATCCAATTGTGATGTTGATGGCACCATTGCAAACGGGCGGTACGGTGACGTCAGGACAATGGGATGCACACAACAGGACGGCGGGCGTATAGTCCTCCTTCATGCAAACGTCTGGCGACAGTTTTTCGGGAGATCCGCTTGCCAGTAGCAGCCATAAACTGATTTGCTACCTCACTAGCTGTGCTGCGCCGGTGTCTTTTTGTTGATAGCACTATGTACCGATCTTCTGCAGGTGTCGTACTGCGAACACGACCTCCCCCGTGACGTTTGCTACACTCTCCATTTGTTTGAAATGATTTCCAAAGCCTTGAAACAACACTGTGACTGACGTCGAACTCCCTGGCAACATCTGTTATTTTTCGCCCTTCTTCAATCTTGCCAATAATACGGCCACGCGTAAAATCATCTAGGTGATGTCGGGAAGACATACTGAAACTTACAAGTTCGTCAATTGATTCTTTCCCTTTCAACTTTGCGTTTGAACAACAACGGTCAATACGTGTCAAATCCTTTATATCTCTTATCAGCGCTATGACGTCACGAACAAGTTCGGCAATCCAAAATTTGCATACGCACAACACGTCTTACTGTATCCCGCACTTATGCTAATTTCCACATTTTCCTGCCTTCCATTTTATGGTTGCTATTGTCATCCGTCCTTAGCAATTGTCCGGCAGTGTACAATGAAAGGAATATCATTCCATTTAACGAAACACAAAATGATGAAATCTATGTGGTGATACATGGAGAAAATGCACAGAACCGAATATTGGCATAAGACAAAGAAATACAGGGATACATGCTGTGGAAATACAGAAAAACAAACACAACATGATAAGAAACAGCAGGAAACGAAGACTGTCGTATGTCGGTTTTGCAGGTATGCTGATGATCACAAATGCCTTATGTCGAAATAAACACTGAACTCTCACTGGCGTGCACAGTATATATACGTAAAAAAGTCATTAATTTTTGACATAGAGTACAATCACATGATGTAGGGCAAACATTATGCTTAAAGAAGTGCAACAAAGAGAACATGTGTCATATAGAACAATTAAACAGCAGATACTAAGGAAAACATTTCATCGAGAAAAGGTATGAGTACAGCACAGTGTTTTTCAAGAATTAGATTCTTGGAGTGAAAATTGCGTGACGATCTGCCAGCTCGACAGGCGAAAAAATATAACAGTGAATAAAGGTGAAATGACGATGAAAATGTACAATGAGGGGAACAACGGTCCCCAAAAACAAAAACATAATAAATGATCAAAACATAGGTTGCACAGTGATATCTATGCAGGTAGATATGTATGGTACAGGAAAATATCATTAGGGACAAGATACTAAATAGGTGTTAAAATAACAGATATAACATGAGAAAGTTGCGGAAACGTACATACGTACATAATAAACTTTAGAGGCGTACTAAAGATGAACAAAAAAAAAGTGCGACATCGAATTGGGTATGAAAGATTTTCAGTGGTATACAAAAATCATAAATAGTGAACAGACAGTATTTCGGATATGGATCAAAAAAGCACAAAACGTGAGGTATAAGGATTACAAGAAAACAATAATCAAAATGCGGGTACAAGAATGTGGCACTTAATGTAAAAGAGGCCATGTACGCGTGATATAAACATTGTGCTCTCTATACAAAATAGAATTACAACATTACATAATCTAGAATAGTATAATAGTGAAAATAGCAGTTAACATGAAGTTCGAGTGATAAGCTCTATGGATTTATCGAAATACAAGATTATACAGCGTGGAAAAAGATCCACTAAAAATAAAAATGGTACATTCAACCGATGAGCAGTGTAAGGAAAATTCTTCGCAAAGTAAGCACAAATAAAACATGCGAAAGAATGTCACATATGCAAGTAGTGTGGAAGTAGTAAAAGCGGCCCGTGCGAACAAACTCAAAAGGAAGAACTTCCAATGTATAGGCAGATGTAGTAAGACTGGCTCACGACAGAGGAGTAGTTTCACCAAAAAGAAAGAAAGCTAGAGACCGGTATCGGGCCTAGTGAGAGCTGGATAAAGTGCATAGAACAAGACAAAAACGGTGCAAGAAGTTTAAGTACTGTAACTAAATGTCAAGAATAACAGAGGTACCATCGACGTGGAACCAGTGTTTGTTACTGGCCCACGTCCGATGGAAAAGGGGAAGAGTCTGCTTAGAGCACGCCGAGGTGTACTCAAGACGCAGACGAGCACGAATGCGATTACAGAAGATTGATCACATTGTCCCACCTGCAGCAAGAATGCAGGGCGGAGCTGTGGAAAGTCGCTGTGAATTATGAAAAACGTAAATGACGTCCTTAGCCAAAACAAAAATATAAGAACATAGTGGAGATAAAAATGTAGGCGGGTGTTTCGTCAATAGGAGCCACGCATAGGCAAGAAACGGAAGATCGTGTCCACTGTTATGGTTACCCAAGCGGAAAACATAGCACAACAACGGCATAATTGTGGGGCAATAACAATATACATGCTAAACATCTCCTTCCTGCTAGCAGAAAGAACAGAGAGGGGAGGAAAGTAAAGACATCCTAGAAAGGGAAAGAGGGACAGATAACCGTTGGTGTAGAAAGCGCCAGTGGGTGTCACGTTCAGACGGGGAGTATTATTTCTATAGTATTATTTCACGCACAAAAAAAAAAAAAACTAAATATAAAATTTATTCTTGATAGCTATAAAAGCTTTTGTCTTAAGTTGTCAAAAGGCTAACTGTCATTTAGACATGGTATAATCATCTGTACAATAAGTTAAGTACCCGGTTTCTTACAGTAACGCAATATATAATAAATAGTTGGTGCATAGAATAAGGGAGAGGAGAAGAAATATCCTGTGGCACAATAAACAAAATCCATGCGATATGCTATCCACAATATCCAATCTCGTTACGGAATTTCAAAATTCGACAGACAATTGAAATTCAAAAGTTAATCAAACCTCAATCAGTCTCACCAGTCGCTCCTATGACCGGTAATTTCTCATCATACGGATACGAAAAAAGTAAGGAAGGAGTTTTTCCGTTATTATACGAAAGAAACTGCGGAAATGTTTCTTGAAATTCAGAATTTTCCGTTAGCACATCTCTAAAACGGCAATTTACCGTCAATATAAGAAAGAAACTGCGGAAAGGTTTCTAAAAATTACAGAACTTTCCCGTTGGACGAAAAATCCACGAAATATAGTTTTTTTTCTGTCATTTCACGGAAAAGGTTGTATCAGAAATATGCTTCGTTAATTCACGACAGAAATGACGGAAAGTTGCCCGTGAATTTGAGAAAATGTTTTACAGTGTAGGCCAAGAACGGCCACCTCTCAACGGCGGTCACTCTTTCCTTGTCCGAGCCATGGTTGTTATTCAGAATTTTTACCGTATTACCGTATGCTTTATTCAGAAATCCATTCCGTGCCAGATATCTGAAACCGTGAAGAATATTTTGCGTTGATTTTCAAATTCCACAGTTATGTCATTGATAGGAACTAATGGATGTTTCAGCTTGCAAGTGTATTTCCGGTGCTTAAACTCCAGTTGAAAAATTTCCTTCTGTATAGGAAAATATTCACCACGAAAAACATTACGCACACTGTTGATTTTCAATAACACGCAGGTTTTTCTTTAAAAAACAGCCGTCGTAGCACGATCTTTAGCAACAGGTTTCAAAACACATGATATTTAAAACTTTATTAAGTTAAAAACACATATGGATTACAATGACACATGAACGCTTTCGGGGTCGCCAGCGACTCCCATCATCAGATGTGTGAATACTGAAGCAATTTGACATGTACTGAAGTATATATTTACAACGTTCAGTGACGTAGGAGTTAGAGTTATATAGCGCGAGCGTAAAGTCTGCGAAATACAATCGACACAATACAATAAGCTTAATAGATTCAACAATAACTATGTATTAGGTTTGTTTTCTATAAGAAGTCCCCAGGGGTGAGGGATATTGTATGGAATATCATCGTTGCATGCAGACTTTTTATGATGAATTATATACAGACTTTCGGTGATTAAAGTCAGAAACTTTTTAGGAGGTGATGCAAGGATTGTGACACTATTCCAGTCTGGGTGAAAGTTTCCTGTATGGACCAACATGGCTAATGAGGTATTTTGAGTACCCATTTTAATGCTGTACTTGTGTTCCTTTAAGCGTGTTGACAAGTTGCGCACTGTGGATCCGATATAAGTGCGTATTTCACCGTATCACTAGTCTTACTCTAATATTGCGTAACGTTTGCCATAAATACAAATTAAACTTTGGAGTAAAAACTACAAACATCATGGCAATGCTTAAAAACGATAGAGACCCAGTGGATATTGCAAACAAAAGTGGTATATACAGTGTCCCGTTGATCCCCACAGATGAATACGGTGAAATACGCACTTATATCGGATCCACAGTGCGCAACTTGTCAACACGCTTAAAGGAACACAAGTACAGCATTAAAATGGGTACTCAAAATACCTCATTAGCCATGTTGGTCCATACAGGAAACTTTCACCCAGACTGGAATAGTGTCACAATCCTTGCATCACCTCCTAAAAAGTTTCTGACTTTAATCACCGAAAGTCTGTATATAATTCATCATAAAAAGTCTGCATGCAACGATGATATTCCATACAATATCCCTCACCCCTGGGGACTTCTTATAGAAAACAAACCTAATACATAGTTATTGTTGAATCTATTAAGCTTATTGTATTGTGTCGATTGTATTTCGCAGACTTTACGCTCGCGCTATATAACTCTAACTCCTACGTCACTGAACGTTGTAAATATATACTTCAGTACATGTCAAATTGCTTCAGTATTCACACATCTGATGATGGGAGTCGCTGGCGACCCCGAAAGCGTTCATGTGTCATTGTAATCCATATGTGTTTTTAACTTAATAAAGTTTTAAATATCATGTGTTTTGAAACCTGTTGCTAAAGATCGTGCTACGACGGCTGTTTTTTAAAGAAGTTCCTATCAGCACGAAAACCTTCTACATTATACGCAGGTTTTTCCTTGCGGACGGAAATGCAAATCCTTTTTCTCTGGTTATATCTTTTTTGAAAATTCTTTTTGCGACTCAAAGCTTTCATTATGGTAACAATTTCGTGTATAATTTTTACTTTCCCATTACGTGTCCAACTCTGGTATTAAAGATCGGAAATGTACGTTTGCATCTGGAGTTTCAGGATCCCATTCAAAACTACAGATTACTAGTCACTATGGAAAAGATTTGCATACATATCTTGTTTGAAATGATGAAGAGTGTTTTTATTCGAAGAGCAAATATTTTGTGTGTGCTTGTGATTTCATTTTCCGTTTCTGAAAGTGCAATTGCAAAAAGAAAGAATGCTTTCTGCTCCAAGGTTATTTCTTTGTGAATAACATTATTATATGAATACTCTGCACTGTAATTCATCGTCTTGGCAGGGACCCAAATGGACGATATTCTTGAATTGTGATATTTCGTCAGTTGTAATAAACTCCCAAACGCAAAATTTCATTTGCCAATAAATGTTTGGTGAATAATATGTTTTCCATCATCAAACATTCTTTTTATTCACAAGATACACCGCTGAGCCATTCCATTATGACCATCCCCAACCTAGAGAACTGAGCGCACTTGGAGACCAAACGGTGGCGCAGGTGAAGTTCACAGTGCATTATACATACAACCCGAGCACCAGCTTTCGGTTAGTAGAGTGTTCGGAGTCTGAATGGGAAAAACTGCCGATTTATCGGAGTTTGATAAAAGACAAATTGTGATGGCACGGCGCCTGGGAACTACGATCTCGGAAACTGTGCGGCTTGTGGGTTGTTCACGTGCCACTGTAGTGAGTACGTATCAAAAGTGGTGCACAGATGGCCGAACGAAGAACCGTCGTCTAGCCGTGTGTTGTCAGCAGCTCATTTATACCAGAAGAGAGCGGAGACTGTCGCACATTGTTCACAGCGACCGCAGGATCACAGTGTGACAAGTCCCTCGCACCTACAACAGTGGTGATCAGGGCAATGTGTCACAGCACACAGTTCATCGCAGCCTTCTGCGCATGGGCCTGCCTAGCCGAAGACCGAGCAGGCTCCCCATGCTTATTGCACGTCATCGCCAACAACGCATGAAATGGGCCCAAGATCATCGACATTGAACCGTGGATGATTAGAAGAAAGTGCCCTGATATGACGAATACAGATTCCTGTTGCATCACGCAGACCTCCAAGCACGGATACGCAGATTACCAACGAAGGTTATATCACCTGGATGCACTGTTGGGCGGAAACAGGCCGGCGGCAGCGGTGTTATTTTGAGGGAGATGTTTTCTTGGGGCACTTTAGACCCCACTATCCCAATAGCACAATCGCTGATAGCTGTCAGTTATCTGAAAATCGTTGCCGACTACGTTCCCCCATTCATGGGAAATGTGTTCCCTGCTGGTGATGGCCATTACGAACAGGATAATGCGCCATGCCACACTGCCAGAATCGTGAAGGAGCGGTTCGAGGGACATGCTGGTGACTTTCTGTTAATGCATTGGCCTTTAAGTTCACCTCTCCTGAACCCAAATGAACACTTGTGGTTGGACTTGAAAAAGCGGGTTCGCGCCAAATCACAAATACCCCGAAATGTACGGGGAGTGGAGGGCCTGCTGGTGACGTTATGGCACCAGATAACCCAGGATACCTATTTCTACCTCATCGAATCGATGCCTCGCCAAGTGGCCGCTGTTTTGCGGGCTAAAGTGGGTCCTACAGCTTATTAGGTAGGTGGTCATGATGCAATGGCTCATTGGTGTATGCGCATCGCACCAGAAAATTTAGTGTCAGATTTCTTCTTTTAACAAACAGATCATGCGTAAAGGACTTTGGAATGCCATTATGTATTTGGAGTATTCATGACGGTAAATAACATACACACTCAATGCTTAAAACCTTAGAGGTACCTATCTAATAGCGTGTTAATGCTCCTCTAAGGCGCATGACTGTTTGTATACGTCAAGCATCGACTCCCCCAGATGTCGGAGGGTTGCCGGGTGTAATGCCTGTTGCAGCATTGTTCACAACTCGACCCGAGACATTGGTCCAGGATCCATGGGTCTGATGTACCTCTCCATGGTATTCCAGACAGCTTCCACAGGGTTTAAATCCGGGTTCCAAACTCAGATTAGTGTTTCTCGAGCGATGCCTGGGTGGTTGTGGAACATTTAACAGGCCATCAGCAGCAGGATGCGCGAAGGCTATGAAAACGTGTAGGTGATCAGCCAGCACATGCTGGTAGCGCGCAGCGGTTAAGAACCTCTCCAGACACATTAATGGACCTAATGTATTCCATGAGAAGGCTCACCAAACCATCGCGAAGCCACCACCGCATTGAACTGAGCTAACGTGGCACGACGGGGGTCATGGCCTCATGCTTTAGACGCCACACCCGCTCCTTCGCGTCAGCTCGGTACAGCTGAAAACGGGATTCATCTGACCACACGACGCGGCGCCACTCTGCAGGGGTCCAGTTCTGATGTTCTCCGCACCATGCGAGGGGTAATGTTCGGTGACGATCTGTCAACACTAGCACACGAATAGGGCGTAGTGTCCCGTTGACCAGGATATGGAGCATACCGTTCGCTTGCTTATGCTGCTTGAGCCTTGGAAATTTAACCTGGATTGGAATTGCGCCACCGTAGACAAGTGGTCGGCCTGTGCGAGACTGGATGGTCTATGTCGAATCCGGTCATAAATGGCGTGCGGTCGGGCGCCGCTTGCTCCCTGGGCGCTATCATGTCCGTCGAAGATTTACTCACGGCGCACCCTTGACAGTGGGTGCCCTCGGGAATCTTAAGGTTCTTACTACTTGGGAAACAGAATGACTCATCCGTCGACAATGCGTCCATGATCAAAGTCTCTCAGATCGTCGCTTTTACCCATGAGCGTCGATTGCGATACACTGTTGTGAAGCCCTGCTCCTGCTGCCTGCCTGTTTGTAGCCTTCTTTCGATTTGGGCCTTTCCTACTCTGCGCGAGGGATGCCCATATAAACTGCCCATCATCTCTATTTCTAATGTTGTGTCCTAAATCTGTGTTATATGTATATTGCAGATTATGCTTCTTATTTTGATTAAAATAGGGTAGAGAGAGCGAATAGGTCGTGTGAATTTAATACACATGGAAATGAGTGCGCATTTTTTTTATAAGTGTTACTGAAAGGCAAAGTCCATATCCTACATAAGAATGCGCCAAAAGTTTCAGTCGCTAAATCTGAGCTCTTACCATCTGGATATTTAACAATTAATAGCGATGTATACATTCTTGATATACACATCACACTCAAAAGAAACTGCCACATGTGTTGCTGCCATAGCCGGAACAAGCTTTTCTTATACGGGAGGGCGATATTCTTTAAACAAAAGAGACTTTTCCATTTAAGGGCTTAAAGTTATTCAGTAAAACCTACATTAACGGACACCTCCGAAAAACGGTAACCTCCAAACAACGGCAGATTTGGGTCTCCACAGTCTCCTGATCTTAGTCCTATTGAGGATGTCGACGCCGAACAGATCGAAAGGGCTATTCGGCGTTGATATCCTCTTACAAAGTCAACACCGCCAATGTTGCGTGATATGTTTTTTTTTTGCGGCCTAAATGGCTATGTTAGGGTCAAAACAAACTTTAGCTCCTTATAGAATTCATGCGGTATCACATATATAACGAAGTAAATTTCTCCGTCATTTTTGTCCACGCCAGAATTCGAACCCGGATCCCCTCATTCCGGAATAAGTCACTCTACCAATTGAGCTACGCGGACGTTTTATTCTGATTCCTATCTACTTTTATGTCGTGTGCGTCCTTCTGGCAGGTACGTCGCATCTCCTGGTACGTTACATCATCTCCCCCCCCTTTTTTTTTTGTCGAAGTGCTGGAGAAGGGATTCTCTTATTTTACCTATTTCGCGGTGTGGAAATAACATCACACCATTGCCAGATTTTGAACGGTCGGGTCATCCGGATAGTTCGGGCGCCATTATAACGAAGTAAATTTCTCCGTCATTTTTATCCGCGCCGGGGCTCGAACCCGGATCCCCTCATTCCGTAATAAGTCACTCTACCAATTGAGCTACGCGGACGTTTATTCTGATTCCTATCTGCCTTTATGTCGTGTGCGTCCTTCTGGCAGGTACGTCACATCTCCTGGTACGTTACAGATACTCGCTGCCAGTCATAACGAAGGTAGTCCTTCTCGATTTTAAATTAAAAATTTTATTTCTTTTTGCCAGTCCGTGGGATTAAAATGACAAATTATGCTCTTTAGCCGCGTGGAGAGACGCAAGGAATCCTGGCTAATCGCACGAGCTGCGCTTGAGTTCAAGTCACAGAAATTACTTGGATGGTGCGTTTGACGTAGGTCGCTGGTTTTGTACTTTTCCTGGAACCAGTGGCCTAAAATTAGAAAGGAAAATCTCCTTATATCCTTCGATGCTTAGGGGCTGTCCATAAAGTACGACCGAGATTACAGGGGGAGGGAGGTTTAGTAATTCGGACGTCCAGCGGCAATAATATATTGGATGGTATTTCTTCGTTTTGTTTTGTCTTTTTTAGCACGTCTTTTGTAAAATAAAGATCGTGCTTACGTTATCGGTTTGTCCGTCCGTCGTCCGCATGTAGACACGATATCTTTGCAACTAATAGTCCGATTTGAAATTTTTTCTTTGCGTTATGAAGCTTGATATGTGCGAATGATGAACCTTTTTTTTTTTTTTTTTTTTTTTAAGATGCAAAATTTTGCTGCTACTTCTCAATTCCATTCGTGTCGAATATCATTTTAAGCATAGTCACTTTTCCAAGTTCACCATAGATTCTCCGCTAGGGGGCGTAAAAGTAAATTACTTTTCCCCAGATATCTCTGCTTTTAAAACTCCGATTTCCAATTTTTTTTTCTTTCAGAGTACACAGCTCGTGATGGGAAATCATTTGAATATAATTTCTTATTTTTGGTATGAAATGGTTTGACCACGAGGTGGCGTAAGCGTTGATTTCTGCTTCTAATGTATTTGCAGTAAAGTTTGAGGTTCCAAAACTTCGATTGAAGAAATCTTTCGTGGACCGATTCTACTCCGGTAGAAAAACCTTTTCGGGATGTTTTCTTCTTAAAATAATGTATGCTTTTGCCGCCAGGGGGCGTAGATATATATCCTGTTTTTGTCAATATCTGTGCTTCTAATGGTCCGATTTGGAAAATGTCTTCTTTGTTGGACAAAGTTTCCGGTGCGACATGTTTCTAACATAATTTCAAAATTTTCAAGTAATTCATTGACTTTCCGCTAGGAGGAGTAAAGGTAAATTGCGCTTCCCCCGATATTTCTGCTCCTACAACTCCGAATTGAAAAATTCTTTCAACACCGGATACAGCTGCTGAAGGAATTTTTTTTTTTTTTTTTTGTAATTTCTAATTTTTTTTATAAAATATGGTTTGGCCACCAGAAGGCGTAAGCGTTGAATTTCTGCTTCGTAGGTATTTGCAGCAAAATGTCAGATTCTAAAACCCGATTAAATTTTTTTTTTTTCGTAGATCGATACCGCTCATATCGATAAACATTTGAGAATATTTTCTTCTTAAAATAGTGCATGCTTTCTACACCACACGGCGTAGATGTCTATCCTGTTTCTGTCAAAATCTCTGCCTCTCAAAGTCGGATTTGAAAAATTCCTTCTTTGTTAGACAGCGTTTCCGGTGTAAATGTTTCTCATACAATGTCAAAATTTTCAAGCAATTCGTAGACTTTTCGCTAGGAGGCGTAAAGAAAAATTGCGTTTTTCCTCAATATCTCTGCTTCTAAAACTCCGATTTGAAAAATTTCTTTCTGCACCGGATGCAGCTCCTGATATGAAGTATTTTGCATATAATTTGTAATATTTGATAATTTCTGCATCTGATGTATTTGCAATAATATCTGAGCTGCTGAAAATTCAATTGAACAAATTCTTTTTTCTTGAAATAATGCATGATTTTCTCGCCAGGGGGCGTAGAAGCATTTCTTATATTTGTCGATATCTCTGCTTCTAAGAGCCCGATTTGAAAAATTCTTTCTTTGTTGGAGAGCATTTCCGCTGCGAAATGTTTCGCGTATAATTTCAATTTTTTCTTAACGCACAAGTCTGCCACCAGAAGGCGTCAGCTACGTTTCCCTTTACAGCAATATCTGCGGGATTAAAAACCCGACTGAAAAACTTCTTTCTGCGGTCAGATACTACTATTTTCCATACCGGTTCCATTAATTTTGAATAGCTTTGGTAAATTTAATTCGCATCAGTAAGGATTCAAAAGACGTGCTCATGACACCCGAAACTTCGGTGTCATCTTTCTTGTTTCTTCTTTTGATATTTAAAAAAGGTATGAAATACTTCAGATTTCTGATGATGTTTAGCTAAATCACAACATTAAGTTCTCGTATTTGTTCTACCAAATCTGTCGTGTTTTGTAGATGGCATGATCGGGAGTGTTGCAACCTTGAAAGCATGCGGTCATTTGTAGATCTTTATTTCGGAATGATTAAGTTTGAGTAGTATTTGGGAATAAATTAATGCCTAAATACTAAAAAAATTCTGATGAAAAAGTGTAAATATATGGAAGATTCCTTTAAATAATTACACGTTTTCTTTCTGTTTCTCAACGGACTATTAAAAGCAGTCGTCAAAAAAAAAGGGGGGTTTGCGGAAATTATAGGACGCATTTCTTAGGGGGAGGTGTCAACAATCGGACAAAATGTGCCCTGTGGGTGGGGGAGTCAAAAAATAGTAAAAAATCACCGATGTACTTTATGGACGGAACCTTATAAAAGTCGTAAAACCCAGTAAAATAAAACTCAATTTACTTTTGCATTATTTAACTCTTACTTAAAATATTATTGTCCCAGTCTACAAATATGATATCAAAGACGGTCGGAACTAAATGGCGTGAAAGTATACATAGTCCAAAAAATTCAGCACTTGAAAAAAGAATGTGAAATGGAGGTGAAAGTACCACGCACACATATTTAGACTCCCAAAAATTCCAGTCTTACACGCTGAGGCATTATTGCATATTTTCACGACTTTTACGTTTTTATTATTTATTTCTTGATGGACGGAGGTCTCTCCAGGATGCGTGACTCCGTAGAAACGAAAAAGAACAAAAGAGAAGGTGAACATATTCTAATAGTGAGCAGCTGGTCTGATGGTCGCGAAGAATGTAAATCGTGCTTCGACGAAAAACATTCCAGCTTGTATGCATGGCATCTGAGAGAAAAGAATAGCAACAAACAACAAAATGAAGTAAAAAAGAAAATTATAAACAAGCCAAGCAATGATCAATGCGGAATGGAGTGGAATGGTTTGAAGAAGACGAGGCGGCTTCCGGTATCCTCCCCACTGCGGTGGCAGGTGGTGTGAAAGATAAAAGTGTGTAGGATGTGAAGATAATAACACAGGTGAAGAGAACCCTATCTCGCTGGGAGGGCAGCTGAGGTCCTACATTAGGGATAATTGCACGATGATGTGTCAGGTGATGCGCTGAATGATAAGGAGGCTTCCCTCATGATTCCCGAAAAGGACCAGTTTTCGCTTTCCTAAACAAGCAGGTCAAAGCGCAACCTACCTGAATGAAGAATGCTCTCCGTGGATAACGGGGTTCAACTTTTCCTTTCGGAGCTTCTTAAGAGGGAGTATTTTACTGCGGGACTTTGCATGAAAGATTAATTTTATAAAATAAATAAGGGAAACGAAAAAAAATCATTAATTTTTTTCCCACGTTAGCGACGTTAAGTGCAGAAGCCCTTGCCAACTACGGAGATTTCTCTCTTGAAAAAAAAAAATTGAGTCACAAAAAAAGATCTTTTGGGGAAAAAATCTCGCTGGGAGGGCAACTGAGGTCCTTCATTACAGGTACAGCATAGAACTACGTCAACTGTCACTATTTCGTGGTACAATCTCTCCAGTTCTACGTCCTTAATGTATTCAGCGAAGGATAGTTGACGTAGGTTTTTTGGGGGTGGGGGGCGGGTGGGTGGAGGTTTAACGACCACCGTGAGCAACTCAATGGACTATAAGCAGTCGCCCATCTCTAATTTAAGGTCACTGGTTCCAGGGAAGGGAGAGGGTCAGTTCCGTAAGACAAACACCCATGCCTCACCGGGATTCAAACCCGGACCCTTTTCGTACAAATAGACATAAGTCAGCCCTTAGACCACTGCGCCACCTCGTTGTAGGTTGCCGCACGGTTGCTACTGAGCGCGTGTGATTTTTTTTTCAGAGAAAATCTTTTTAAAAAATAAAACGAAAGAAATGTTTTCCTTTATTTACTTAAAAGCAACTTATACTATACCGGGTGTTTCAAAACTAATGGAACAAACTTTAAGGGGTGATAGAACACACCGAAACAAGCACTTTTCGTCATACAATGCATGGCCGCAAGTAACGCGGTTAGGCGCTGGATGGCGCTTTCCGTTTCCACACACACGCCCTCTTTCGCAACGCAAAGGCAGGAATGGCACAACAAATCAAAACAAAGCTTTACTGCAGACGAAAGAAAAAAAAAGCGACATCACAAAATTACATCACATTTGCAAACATTATAAAGTAAATACTGAAATTCATTACATTTACAAAAGTTGCTGAAAAGGACGACAGCCACTCCTGATATACGTACGCTTCGCATCGTCGACGTAAAGATGCCAGTATGTTGTGGAAATTACCAGGCATTTCCCGGACAGCTGCAGCAGCGACTGAAAGTCTGGCGACTAGTTCCTCATTGGAATAAATAGGAGAGTCGTACACTACGGACTTAAGATGTCCCCATAAAAAGAAATCCAGAGGGGACAGATCTGGCGATCGTGGGGGCCAAGCGATGGGTCCAGCTCGGCCAATCCATTAGCTTGGAAATGTGGCGTTCATGTAATCACGCACCTGAGTGCTGAAATGAACTGGCGCTCCATCATGCTGGAACCACATTTTACGGCGGACGGCTGCTGGTAACTGCTGGATCAATTCAAGCAAGACTTGTTGAAGGAAAATAAGGTACGTCCTCCCATCCAGACGTTCCGGTAAAAGACATGGGTCTTTGCTTTGCGAAAGACGGCGTGTGTGTGTGGTGAAACGGAAAGCGCCCTCCAGCGCCTATCCGGGTAACTTGCGACCATGCATTCTATGACGAAAAGTGCTTGCTTCGGTGTGTTCAAAGATATCCCCCCCTTAAAGTTTGTTCCATTAGTTTTGGAAAACCCTGTATACCATTCATAGTAACTTTTGCTGATTATAAATTAATGTTAGTAGAAGGCGTAGTATCATCGTCGTCAGTAGAATTATTTGCTAAAATTGTTTCTGAAGAAATCGTTCTTCAGAAACAATTTTTCAAACTCCTCCTTGTTATAAATTTGGGGATATGTCTCTGGCTAAATGTACTCTTCTTGTTGTTGCTCTTTTTCTTGTCTAGATTCAGAATGCATCGGCGGTGTAAAGGTTTGAGACGTAATGCAGTCATTATACAGCGAAGTTGTGATGACTGGCGATTTAGAGTACATTGGTATTCCCTGCTCGGCGTGAAAATTTGGATAGATCACATCAATCTCCATCTGTTCTTGCTGTTCAGGCTCAATTTATGCAGTTGCAGTGGAAGGTTGTGGCCCTAGAGTCGAACTCGGTTGAAACGTATCCTGGCGCGTGGAATTTGGACGCTCCCTACATTCCCCTGACCTTTCGGTTGATGACTTAGCAGGCCTTCTCAGATTCCTCTCGTTCTCCTCTAGCTGTTTCTTCAACTTTTGTCGGTTTTTATAGTAATTTTTCGTGGATTTTCGCGGCATTTCTAAATTTTCGTCACCAAATTTTTTTTATTTAAAAAATAAATAAATTTTAAATCCACTTTATTTCACTTTATCACATACGTCTGTTAACTCTGACCCTCAGCTTCGGATAGCGGGAAGGCGGTCATTGCTTATCATTATGTATTCACTAGTTATCAACCTTAAAACGGCGTGCGACGAAAAAAAAAATCATGCGAAATTCAGCTTTACTTTTTAACGCTAGTGTAAATGGGACTCTATAAATTATCTAATTTATTACTGTACAATTATTAGTTTTGAAGATATGAGCCTTCAAAGTGCGATATATTTTCGTTGCATCCGTGATCCCTACTCAGCGCAGAAGAATTCAAAAATATGTCAAAATAAGGGAATTGAAGTCTCAACTGAAATTGTTAGAATCTCATGAACGCTTTTCCTTACATATAATTAACTAAATTTAAGATTAGTAACTCTTGCCAACATTCATATACTTCTAAGAAAAAAAAAACACTTTACAGATGAGCTGATTGTGTTAAAAACAACCAGGTAAAAGATTATGAAAATTTTAAAAAGCAATTTAAAATCTGATTTGTACTTTTTATCATTCATTTTTATTATATTTTTATTACGAATCATTTTCATCAATCTTAATCGGAGTTGCTTAATTTAGGCAATTTTAAATAAAAAGGATGTTACGTGGAAGACGGATGCTATAAATTTTAAGTTTTTCTTTAAGTACTGCTCAGCCATTCTATGCGATTCCAATCATCCAGTGCGAATAATGAGAATGAGTGCCACTGAATGCATATAGTTTATACGCCGCTGTTGTTAAGATTATGAAGTGAGAGTAGAGAATATATTTTGTTTTATTTTTTGTTTGTTTCGGGGTTAGCGACCACTATGAGCATCTAAGATCTGGGAAATTTCACAAAATTTGCCGGTTACATGGATCGAATTCACACCCCTCTGCTCCGGACCCGAATGCTTTACCAACTGAGCTACACCGACGGAATTTATCGTTGCAGATTTATCGTCTTGACATGTGCTTTACCTCTATAGTACGTCACATCATCTCCTTTTTAACTTTTATTTTGAAGACATGAAGGAATTTTTATTAATTCCAGACGATGTGTAGATCACACATTTTTCGAAGAACCCATCGGCCAGTAGATCCATTTTCCACAATCGGGCGCCAATGTAAGAACCCAAATTTTCAGGTGACGGAGATAAAACCCAGCATTCCTCTGCTCCGGATCCGAATGCTTTACCAATTAAGCTACACCGACGGAATTTGTAGCTGCAGATTTGTCGTCTTGACACGTGCTTCTGCTCTGTAGTACGTCACAGATCATATACAGCCCCCGTTCCCCTGGTTTGGGGCCATTGGATTGGGGAATGTATGGAAGGTCAGCACCGTGCTTTTTAGGCGCACCGCTCATGTCTTACTTAAGGTTTGTTCCCAGATGGAGAGCTTAGCTATAGAAGCCAGCCCTTACGACCTCTTGGCCACTCAAACCTCCTTTTGTGCTACACATTAGGGATCAGACAATGAGTTCGTTGATTACTTTTGTTGGAGAATGCAACGAGTTTTGTAAGGTCCTTCGCCACCGTAAAACACGTCTTGCTCAGTCGTCAACGCTAGTTCAATGGCTGTGTGTTGACTTTCCTCCTACAGTGTAGATTTAACGTAAAGAGAAGACATATCTAATTTTTTTTTTTTTTTTTTTTTGGATTGGAGGTTTAACGACCACCGTGAGCAACTCAATGGGCTATAAGAGCAGTCGCCCGTCCCTAATTTAGGGTCACTGGTTCCAGGGAAGGGAGAGAGCCAATGCCGTAAGACAAACACAACATCCATGCCTGACGGGATTCGAACCCGGACCCCTTACGGACGAATGATCAGAGGCCAGCGCCTTAGACCACTGTGCCACCGGGGCAGCACATATCTAATTAAATTTCGTCTATGAGGAATATCTACTTGACAAAAAGTTTCCATTTGCTTTACACTAGAACCATTGTGTTCGTGAGACGCCCAACTGCCTCATACCACTGTTTAGTATCTTTCCTGCTCGACGGACTTTCGTTTGAGGTACAAGTGTTCTTGTACACTAAAATGCCAAAAGTCATGGGACAGCAGTATGCACATTTTTAACTGCCGCGGCCGTCGTGTAAAGGCTTCTACGCACGCCACGATTTTTATCAATTGCACGGTGTATCCTCGTGAGTCAGGTTGAACAACAGCCAGTATGATTATGGCAAGTCGACGTTAATTATCGGAGTTTGAACGAGGTAGGGTAGTGGAAGCCAGACGGATGGGGCATTCAATTATCCGAAGTTGTACGAACATTCAACATTCCTCAATCCATGGGGTCACGTGTGTGCCGAGAATTCCTCATGGAAGACATTACCACCCACCATGGACAGCGCAGTGGCCGACCACAAGTGCTGAATGATAATGACCAGGATTGTCTATGCTAACAGAAAAACGACAGTGGCTCAAATAACATCCACATTCAATTAGGAGGTACCAGAGACACATCCATCAGGTCAGTGCAGCGTAATTTAGCGTCCATAGGGTATGGGAACAGAAGACCCACCAGAGTGTCTTTGTTAACACCAGGACATCAAACACATCGTTTCATCTTGGCTCGTCAACTTCGTAATTGGACCCTGGAAGACTGGCAACATGTGGCGGTGCAGACCACATGAGGCCATGGACCCAAGTTGTCATTAAAGTGACTAATGGTGGTGGTTCATACATGTGTGGGGTGTCACACATGTATGAACCACCACCATTAGTTACTTTGTGGATGAGTCATGCTACCAGTTGTTACGAGCTGATGGTAAGGTTCGGGTGTGGCGCAGACCCATGAGGCCATGGACCCAAGCTGCCAACAAGACACTGTACTGTGCAAGCTGGTATGGTTCCATAAATGTGTGGCGTGCCTTTACGTGACACGGTTTTGGTCCTTTGGTCCTCGTAAACACGTCATTAACCGGTAATCACTTTGTTGCCCTTCTGGGTGACCATTTGCAGCCTTCATGGACATCATGTACTCCAACAACGGTGGGATTTTCCAGGCGGACAATGCACCATGTCATCGGGCCCAAGTTGTATAAAATTAGTTCGAGAAGCATTCTGGACAGTTCCGACGGATGGTGTGGCCACCACGTTCTCCCGACGTGAACCTAATAGAGCACATATGGGACTTGGTGGAAAAGTCAATTCGCACCCAAAATCCTGCACCCACAAATACCAGGGAACTTTGGACAGCTGTTCAGACGGCATAGCTCAACATCTCTCCAGAAATCTTCTGGCCACTTGTGGAATCGATGCAACGTCGAGTTGCTGCACTTCGCTGGGCTAGAGGAGGTCCTACACGATACTACTAGGGGTGTTCAAATGAAAAGGTACGAAACGACACTGTGGGTATAAATGAAGACTTCCTTGTTCCCAGAATTCCTGTGGCCGTGACGAGACCCAGTCCTGCACAGCGTCCTTGAGTTCGTCGTCCGAGTGGAAGCGCTTCCATTTCAGATGCTTTTTCAGGGGACCAAACACATGGAAATCGCAGGGCGACATGTCCGGGCTGTAGGGCGGATGGTCAAGCTGCTCCCACTGGAACTTCGCCAGTTCCGCGTGTGTGACCTTGGAGACGTGTGGACGCGCGTTATCATGGAGCAGAACCACACCCTCCGTGAGCAGCCCCGGTCTTTTGTTCTTGATGGACCTGCGTAGGCTTCGGAGTGTCTCACAGTACACATCGGAGTTAATGGTTCGTCTGTGCTGGAGGAATTCAACAAGAAGTCAATTGGACGGCGCTCTTTATAAGAGCCTCTGCTCTCTCCTGAGCATGCGGGCGCCCGCGCGTGCTCCGATCCACGCCGGCAACTCCAATCGCATCCCTAGATGTGTCGCTACGTTCTCCCATAGCGGCATAGGCAAATATGTTAACGGTTACATTCTTATGACGTTTCGTACCTTTTCATTTGAACACCCCTAGTAGGTACGTATCTCATGGCTTTTGGCAGAGCAACCGCTAAGTCGTTAAAAATATCTGTAATATTTAACCAAAAAACATAGTTTTCATCGCCTTTTGCCTAACACCTGGGAGATAGCAGAACACGGTATAGACTTCGTTATGAAAATCCATTAGCCGGAGAAAGATGGAAATTGATTCGTGACTACTGATGAAGCATGAATCAACCTAAATTACTGTAACAAAAAACGGTCGATTTATTATCGCATAAGAGCAGAAAAAGACTAATAAACGTAGTTCTAAGAATCCGAAAAAAGTTTCAGTAAAAGATACATGATTATTGCTGATTTCTCACACAATGGAAAATTAAGGGTAACAAAATTTGAAAAGAATGTTAAAATCAATTCTACATATTATCAAAATAATGTTTTAGCTCCTATATTTAAAGGGGAAATTCCATTCCTTTATCCACAGAGCCTTCAATAAGTAGAACTCCATCTGGATAAGGCTACCAGTCATACATCCACATCTACCACTCTGTTGCTAGAAAAAAGAAAAAAAGAGAAGGGTATGAAGTATGTACCCTTTCCTCATATTCCTTCTAAGTCCCCTGATGTGTCAGCAATGGACTATTGTGCCTTCGGACTGCTAAACACAGAGCGCTTTCTAAACGCCGACCAAAAGCGATTATTAGACTATGAAAAGCAGTGGAACGAAAATAAAATACCACTACCAATTTTAACAAATGCCCTTTTATCTTGGAAATCTACACTGCTGGCCATTAAAAGTGAAACACCACGAAAGACAAGATATATCAAAGCCATATTTATTGTACAGAAAGCAGATGATACAAGGATGAATCGATTGTAAATACAGCACCGAGAAACGAGGGGAACACATAACAATCAGTATGTGGTGTAGCCACCGTATGGGTGGCAATTACAGTTGCTACAGTGCCCAACATCGAAAGGAAGAGACGTTGGATGTGTGTTAGGGGAACGTACGCCCACGTAACTTCGATGCGATCCCACAGTTCATCCGTTGTAGCCGGGAATGGTCGCTAGCGATGTACTACAAGTGTTCAATAGGCGACATATCCGGGGACCGCGCTGGCCAAAGAAGACGTGGCACATGGTGGCGATCCAGGAAGGCATGGACATTGCGTGTCGTATTCGGTCGCGCATTATCCTTTTGGTAAATGGCACCTGACAGTCCCTGAAAATATGGTACAGAAACAGGCTCCAACACCTCAGTGATGTAACGATGGCTGTTCAACGTACCGGTAATGCGAATGAGGCGCTTGCGGGAGTGGAATCCAATCGCACCCCATACCATAACGCCGTGTGCCGTGCCGGTATATCACAGCACAGTGCATGACTCACTCAGCCGATCACATGCGGTATCGCCAGACATGGGTTTGTCCACCATGCTGCTGCAAACTGAAGCGGGATTCGTCGGAAAACACGATGCTTTGCCATTTGCTCCTCCTCGCGCGACGTTCTTGCCACCATGGCCGTCACACACGCCTGTGTTGCACAGTCAAAGGTAGCCGAAGCAATGAGCGCAGTGCAAAAATGCGCCGCTGCTGCAGACGACGTCGAACCGTCCGCGCGGAGAACGGGTGTTGAGCCACACATCCGAACTGCTGAGCTACGGTGGTTGATGTGGCTGTGCGATCCGTTAGAGCCATTCGCACCAGATGTCGGTATTCTCGTTCGGTGGTGTGACGATGACGTTGGGATCCCGCACGTTGGTGTGTTTGTTCCTCCGTCACCACCCACTGACGCCATATTCTCCCCAAGTGACCGCATGCCGTCCCACAAGAGCACCAATATCTAGAAGTGATAATTCGTAGTCCCGATATGTCACAGTTCTCTCGCGATTGAAGTCGGAAGCCTGCTGGTCTTCGAAGGTGCTGCCCTTGACCAGGAACGAAGAGCAAACACAATTCGAATGCTTAACACCAGCTCCTTGTTCACCCCTCTTATGCGACTTTCAGTGGGAGTTACTGTTCCACATGATTTCCATATGTGCTGCGCGGTTAATCATTTACGCGTGCGCGCGTGTCCTGCCCTAATGCCAACTTTCGAGCCCCTGGGATGCGATCTTCCTGGTGTTGCATTTTTAATGGCCAGCAGTGTAGATGTAGTTTCATAGTCCGGAGAAAGGGCTATCAGATAGAACATTTAAGACAGAATTAATTTTATTTTGAATATTAGGTACCATAACGCCGTGTGCCGTTATGGTACCAAGCAAATATTGTACAGACATCCTATATGTATATATATCAAGCAAATATTGTACAGACATCCTCTGTACAATATTTGCTTGATATATATACATATTTTTGTGTTATTTTTTCTCAAGATCCGGTTAACAATCAAAATGACTGATATAAAACCGTAACTTTTCTTGTCTTTATAAACTGCGGACGGTGTATCGAAATTTCCCCTCTGACTTCGTTCATTTAGAACGCTTCTTTGTTGTGAAAATTCATTACCGTAATAATATGATCCGTTGCCATCTAACAAGTTTATATCTGCTTCTGTTTGAGGAACATTTCCTGGAGGATTTCCGCTTCGATTCTTTGCTGACTTTGTATAAAGCAGCTGCGATCTCCTCTGCTGGCGTTGTGAGACAAAAACACAAGGGAAAACAGGAATTTCAGAAACCAAAGGTCATGTCTGTTCTTCAAACTTTTCAACTGTGTTGTAAATGGAGTTATGAAGACGGAAAGGAAAAGAAAAAAAAAATGAAGAAGAATATAATTTCTTTCGTTGTAACATCACAGGCTCAAATGTCTGTGTTGAAAGGGAAACAGAAAAATTAAAAGAATAAAAATTGTCTCTTCTGAGTACACTTTGATTAAAGATGGATGACAAAAGAAATGGAAAGATGGCTTTCTGAACGAACCTACTCTAAACGTACTTCCTGTAGAAACATAAATCCTTAGAGGGAAAAGCTGTCCGAGATATACAATAGGATCGTAGCATTTTTTCTTTTAACTCGAAATGATTTCGAATCTTTAGAATGAGGAATTTTTTTCTTGGGTCAAAAAACAACAAGTAAAACACTTTATTAAATTCAGAAATGAGGTTTCTACTATTGCGGTCAGGAAAAAAAATTAGAAATGATAGCTCTTTCAACCATTGCATATAGAAACATTATAACTTTATTTATGATCGTTTATTGCCTCGTTTAATCAACAAGTACTGTGGAATATTTTTACGGTAATGAGTTTACCAAATTAGTAGAGGATCTCTACTTTATAAAAGGACATGAAACTTAAAATAAATTACAGAAAATTTCTCAAATCAAAATTGTGATTATCCCAGTCGAAGGAATAAAAATTTTAGCGTACTTTTACAGCAAAATTTGTCATTTTATTAAAAACCAGGGTGTGAAAATAGAAATCTGATAGAAAATCAAGCTATTTGCTTGTCTTTCTTATACAGCTTTTTATTCTGAATTTAACGATCGTCAAGAAAACTTAAGGAATATCTATTATCGATTATTCGATTTCGATTATCAATCTATTATCGATTATATCCGCACGTCTCATTTGTTCCAAAAGTGATTGATTTCAGAGATGAAAGAAGACAACTGCTCTGTCAGTGAGCAAAATATCAATGTCTTACTTTGGATTCCAAAAGCAGCTTCTACAACAGAAGAACACAATGACTGAATTCAATGCATTAGATCACACCATTTGCCAATGCTAATAGGGGTTGCGGAATAACACATATGAATTTTTAAAACATTATTTTGTTCATGCAATACTTCATTTTTTTTGTTTCATCAACCAAATCACCTCATACCCCTTCACAATCGAGTAATCGGTGTCCCAGTTTTAATTATATGGATGCAGATATATTAAAATCATTCTTTAGCGACAGAACCGGTGCAAGAACGCTTGGCGCCCTAGACGAGCCATTTTTTTGCGTGCCTCAATTTGCACCAAATTGACATAAAGTGTCTTACGTAGATAGGCCAACAAGTCGCTCTTGTGGCACTGACAAGCGGGCATATGTTTTAATCAATTTAAGCTTTGGAAAGCTTCGCTCACCATCTTACCTTCAAGGAAGGGAAGAAGAAGGCGGTTGACACAATAAAAAAAAAAAAAAAAAAAAAAGGGAGGAGAGACTTTGATTGAGAGTCGTACACAGTACATATGTCATTCATAGCTATCATAGGCGCCGACTTCGTGGGTTCGAGACACTTTTTGAACCCCCAATGATTTTGTTGTGGATTCCTCGAACCCCTAAAACTTTTGCGCGTATTTCATGGGAAAAATACACGTACGCGTATATGTATAAATTTTGTTTTTCGTTATCAATTCTTCAAGTGTTTTATTATTCATTTCCCGTTTACTATATATAGAAAGTGTGTATAGAAATTTCCCCTCAGACTGTTTATTGTGCCTAAAAAAATAATTAGTGTTTGTTTGCGCTCATCAAATTTGACGCGACTGACAATACATCAAGTACGGTTGTTTAAGAGCATTTAGAACTGCATCCTTTATAAAAGAAAATTCTTCTGTTTGTCTGGGTTCCCACAAAATACAAAAATATAGCTTTACATTCGGAGACGAGAACCTATTCGAGGTCATAGTGACAAAGGCGGAAATATGTTGTACAGTCAATTGACCCACCCTATCTTCGGACAGTTGGGGACCAAGGAAGTTAGAAGAGAGAGGAAATGGCATCAGCGCCACTGGTAAAACCAAATCTGACCATCTGGTTTCTTGCGCCCTCCGGGTGGGAAGGGTTCAGTGACGTGACGTCACTTCCTGAAGACCTGTGCTATAGCACAGGTTAATAGCGACCGTCTCTTACTCTCTGCAGCATTCCCTGAAAGTCAACAAGGCTCCCACAGCTTTAGCAAGACCGTGATTGGCTAATGTGCAATATGCACTTCCGCTCTAAGAAAAATAATTTTGTTTAATTTTTTTAGAAAATATTAAACAGCATTTCTGTAATTTTTTGCAATTTTTAGTTATGTGCATGTATATTTCAGTCTCATTTTTTCCTGACTGTACATGCTCCACAAGTGCCTCTAAAACCTCTTCAAAGTCGACGATTCCTCCGTAGAAAGTACAAAAGCAGCCCAAGTTGGGCATACTGGGCATTCACAGCTGATACGAAGTGGAGCCCACGGAAAACGCCGGGCGTGCGGCTTATGTCATGTCCTCTCCGTTCTAACCTCCTATTTTAACTCAGAAATCACTTGAAAAAAAAATGTTGGCATTTTTAAAATTGGTAAAAAAAACTTAAAATAAATTTTACATGCTTTTGTTACTTTTATAAAGACAACTGAGTTGGAAATTCACAGTATCTGTGTATTGTATATAATAACGTCGCGCCTACAAAAGCAAAATAAATTAAATAAATAATTATCTAGAAAAAAAAAATTCTGTAATTACTGTAACTATAATTTGCTTCATTTCAGCACTTCAGGCGTCTTATTGTGCCAGATAATCTGACTGAATGAAATTTAAATTAGACTTTAATACTTTGAAAAATATATGGGTAATTCGATTAAAAATGTCCGGAACCCCCAATATTTTTTAAAGTCGGCGCCTATGATAGCTATATAACTTGGCAGAGTTTATATATATGGCTTTAATTGGTTACGAAAAGGCCTTTGATTCCGTGAAACCATCAGCAGTTAAAATGGTTTTGAAATTCTGCTGTATTGAAAATGCATGCATTAGCATTATTAATAACATCTATGAAAATGCAAGTGCAAAGGTTCGGCTATTTGAGTATACGGCACCAATAAAAATTGAAAAGGGAGTGAGAAAAGGTGACACCTTACACTAGAGCACCTGAGAAATTTCCCAAGGTGGGAGTGACCCCCTTAAATTTACCGGGCAAAATAGTCAGGTGCGATAACAATCAAGAAGGAGGTTTACTTTTGTACATTTATTGTTATCCAGTTACTAGTAACGTTTCAGTACAAGAAAAAGTTCGTGGTTAGATTTTTCTAAATTTATTTAACAGAGCTGTTCCCTTATAATTATTGCATGTTATAATTATACGGTACACGATTAAGAAGTACATGTAGATCGCGTATCGTGACATTTTGTTTCAAACTGCTACGTAATAAGTTTCCTCTCTGTCAGCCCAGGGGGGGGGGGGAGGGACCGGCCCATATCGGACATCCCCGTTGGTACAATAATGACATCTTGTCTCCCAAACTCTCTAATGCCACATTGCAAAATGTCTTTCAGTCATTGAACTGGGAAAACAAGGGGATAAAGATTAATGGAGATTATTTAATTCATCTTCGTTTTGCCGATGACAGTCATTTTTGCAACTTCCACTTCAGAACTGTAGAGAATGATCCAGGAACTTGCTGACAAGAGTAAAGAAGTGGGATTAAAAATGAACCTTCAGAAGACAAAACTTATGTACAATGCTTTCACAAGAAATGAAGATTAATCGATTGTGGGACGTACTACAGAGGTAAAGAACGTGTGCAGACGACAAATCTGCAGCGGTACATTCTGTACGTGTAGCTTAGTTGGGAGAGCAACTTACTCCGGAGTGAGTGAACGTGGGTTCGATCCCCGTCATGGACAAATTGTGTTTTCACATTGACGCCCGAACGTAAAAATGGATGTACTGGTCGTTGGGGTTTTCGAAAAATGTGTGATGTTTGTTCCACACATCGTCTGGAACTAATGAAAAAGAAAAACACATCCTGCTTCGCTTCAAAGGCAAAAAAAAAGTTAAGAGGGAGATGATATGACGTACTACAGAGGTGAAGTACGTGTCAAGACGACAAATCTGCGGCGATACATTCTGTCCGTGTAGTTTAGTTGGCAGAGCAATTTACTCCTGAGTGAGGGAGCGCAGATTTTCGATCCCCGTGTCCGTCCGTGTAGTTTAGTTGGGAGAGCAACTTACTCTCGAGTGAGGGGGCGCGACTTCGTTCCTCGTCACGGAGAAATTTGTGTTTTCGCATTCTATGAGAAAAAGCTGGAGATAACCGATTCATTTATGTTGGACAGCAGATATCAAGGGAAGGTTACATTGATGAAGAAATTAATCGGCGTATAAAACTTGGTTGGAGAGCTTTTGGAAGAAATAATGTAATTTATAAGAGCAGTATGCCGTTATGTCTTAAAAGAAAGGTGTTTCATGATTGCATCCTTCCAGTGCTTACGTACGGAGAACAAACGTCGAACTCAAGAAAAAAAAACAACAAAAAAAAAAAAACAGATGGGCTCAGTTCTGATTGAGCGGTCAGTTTGGAACGTAGCACTACCACTTGCAGATCGGAGAGTTGAAAGAAACTAGTCGAGTATGGTTTCAAAGCGTTTATTTAATTTGTTATAGCCAACACAGATCCATGATATGAAAAGTAGCTTGCATAATTTTTACAAATAATGTTGGATGCATTGCGAACACAAAGCAGATCGATACACGAATTTCCCAACTTGATGCTCTGTTTTCTTAAGCTTTTTACATTCCTCATCACTTGCCTCTTGTTTTGATTTTCTCCACTTTTACTTGCGTTCATTCCGCGGCATTGCCAAAAATGTTAACCCGTTCAAACGAAATTTTTTTAAAAATTTTAGTTTAAACCACTGTGATATGTTCTTTATATATTTGAATAGATCTCGCCGAGAGCTTTAAAATGATACCACGCACTATCGTGTTGCACTCACGGTTGTCCAGATAAACCGCGATATTGTCAAAAGTGTTCACCGGTTCACAAAAAAACGATTTTTAAAATGTTCAGTTCAAACCACAGCGAAATGTTAATCATATATTTGAATAGATCTCGACCAGAGCTTTAAAACGATACCACGCACAGTCGTGTTTCGCTGACGGTAGTCGGAATAGACTGAGTAAAACGCGGCGGCATACCCAAAAAGTATTGCATCATCCGCGGAGTTAAACGTAGTCCTACGTCAAAAAACTATTTTGATAAAAGAAAAGTTGACTATTTGATAAAAGAAAAGTTGAAAACGACTATTCTGTGACTACTTTGATAAAAGAAAAGTTGAAAACGGTTAGAAAAGTTAAGATTTGTCGAAATCAAGATTTCAGGCAGGTGATGAAGAGCTTCACTCCATGCTACACTTCGCCTCGGGAACCACCCTCCCTAGTTTGTGGCGCGACATTCAAACGTGACACTCAGAGTGTGTATGTTGGGGGGCACCTTCATGTTCTTTCCGTGTGCGGTATAGATCCCAGTCACCTCATCATTTTGATCTGACGTCGAGACGATTCGTAAGAATTCATGCAACTTAATAAGCCGATGTACTCTACGTGGGATAACAACAGAATTCATTTTCATATCTGGTGGTGATAACGAATGTATCGGATGATAATTCTCCCTCATTAGCAATCCACCGACTGCTCTTCCCGAAACTTCCTTTTTCTCAAACCGGAAGATTTTCCGCTAAAGCCCTCTTGGTCAGAGATCAGATCATAAGTAGAGGATTTTAGGAAGGGAGTGTCTGACCCCAAGTCTTAAACAACCCTTTGAAATAGGAAGCTAGGAGATTTGAGCTAGAGTCCCCGATAGCAAAGTGACACGGAAGCGAGGTAGAAAGGAAGAAGAAGACGCCCTGATTTATTACCGGGGGCCAGTACCCGGGGTCCGACGGCTTAACATGTCCTTCTGACGCACGGCGGATATTTAGTGGTTCGAGCGTTCGTACCTGCCTGGAATCGAACCCGAGGTCTTCTCCGAGGCAGTCACGAAAGTTGACTACTCGGCCACCCGCAGGCTTCTCTTGGTCAGAGACAAAAGCTGCCGTACCGAAGAAAATAAACACCTACCGGCGACCGTGAAAGTGTCCATTCCTTCCCGGAGCTTAGCTATGTTCCCACCAAAAACTCAACCCCGACCCTTGACTTCCCGGCTTCCGAATCCCGAATGCTCCGAGGCTAAGAAGCCAGCGCCTTTGATAGCTAAACCTATTCATTGTTTTAACGATACTCCGAATTTCTTCAGACGTCCATGTGCTATGGTCAAGCTTATAGGTAATTAATACAGACAATTGACGTGGATTAGGAACATCGAACAGAAGTCATCGTTCTTTCCGCGTTTATAAGTGGTGCAGTGGTAGCATGTCCGGCGCGTAACTGGAAGACCGTGGGTTCGATTCCCGGTGGTGGCCGATGAGAATTTTTCCGTGACTCACTTATAAACGTGGAAAGAGAGATGTCTTCTGTTTGACAAGCTATAGGTGTCAGATGATCACCTAAAAAATACATAACTAGTTCGTCGTTAACTAGCTATTTTGCCTTGACATTGTAAAGGCAAAGGACAAGTTCTACAGAAGGTCTTACAAATCCGGGAACACTTTAACCATTTCACTGGCGAATATTATTAGGACGAATAGCGAAATGTTTTAATCGCTTTACCACGATGTCGAACAGAATTCCAGAGTTCCTACAAACAAACCATGTGCTTGCTGGCATGTAAGACAATGAAAATTAAATATGATAAAATAATTATAAAAATGTAAATATGTACGTGACACTCAAGAGAGTGTGTGTGTGGGCACCTATTATTGTGTACCTCGGGAAGCTGGTTTCTATCTATCCCTACAATTAGTACAGAAAATCTGGAAAAGCTTTTCTTTATATGCTAATGAAGTACAGCATATACCCCTTTGTTTAAACGTAGGCGTCAAAAAATACTCCATTTACGCCTACAAAACGAAGGTTTACGTTGTTTACAGTGTAGTATGCCCTCTTCTGAAAATTACTAATGACTGACGACAGCAAGAAAATATCTTTTGTAGCAAGACGATAACGAGCAAAGACCTACGGAGGATGGTCACACATTTTTAAAACGTTTTTGATAAGAAATTAGAGAAAATAAAAGAAATTCGGAGAATTGATACTGGCAGTGTGTTAGATGAATACGAAAGAAACAGCTGCTGCAAATATACACCGTCTGCTAAGAAAATGGCGCGCGTAAACAAGCTGCAGATTGAAAGTTATGTTTTTGCTCTTTACGAAGAGAAATGTTCTTATTGTGTATTTAAAAAACGCTGTAAAAATCATGGAATTAGCATTTCTAAATGTAAAATAAGCAAAATTATTAAAAATAGAGAGGAAAATCGACAAATGTTGCTTCTACCAGGAAAAAGCACACCAGACGAATATCAAAAGAAGGTACGTACTGTTACTGCTGTTTCAAAAGTAAGGTCTCAGGTTTTAAAAGAAAATCCAACGACACAAAGAGTAATCGCTAAGTCGTAAAAATTATCTGTATCAACTGTAAACAAGGTAATAAACATAGATTTAAATATTTAAAAAAATGACAATGTTTACCACCTTTTCCCTAGGCACGTGGCTGAGCGCAGAGCACGGTGTAGACTTCTTTAAGAAAACAACTTGTGAAAACACAAGTTTGTCCACGACCAGTATCGAACCCATGTCCCCTCACTCAGGAGTAAGTTGCTCTTCCAACTGAGCTACGCAGACAGAATGTTTTGCTGCAGATTTGTCGTCTTGACACATGCTTTCACCTCTGTAGTACGTCACAAACTTAGACAGCTACAGATGGATATTTATTGTGACTATTGATGAAGCATGGATCTACCTAAACGACTGTAACAAAGATAGGTCGATTTACTATCGCAATAGAGCAGAAAAAGACTTACAAACTTGATTCCAAGAATCCTGAGAAAGTTTCAGTAAAGAATTCCAGATTATTGTCGGCTACTTGTGCAATCGAAAATTAAGGTCAAGAAAAGTTGAAAGGAATGTTAAAATCAATTCTTCATATTACCAAAATAATGTTCTAACTCCTATATTCAAAGAGGGAATAACATTCCTTTATCCACAGGGTAGAACTCCATCAGGAGAGGATTACCAGTAATACCTCCAAATCTGCCACTTTAGTTCTTGAAAAAATGGAAAATGAGACGTCTATACCTTTTCCCCATATTTATCTGTACCTTCCTTCAAATTTCTCTGATGTGCTACTAATGGACTATTTAGTCTTCTGACTGCTAAAAAGAGCGTTTTTTAAACGCAGACCTAGAACTATGATTGGACTATGGAAAGTAGTGGAAGAGGAGTGGAATAAAATACCACTACCAATTTCAAGAAATTCGCTGTTATCTTGGAAATGTAGATGTATGTTCATAGTCCAGAGAAAGTGCTATCAGCAGTCCTGGAACATGTAAAGAAGAAATAATTTTATTCTAAACATTAAATACACTGACGGAAAGGAAAAAATCCCAACACCAAGAAGGGGTTGTGTTAGATAAACGACAGTTGGTAGGCGGTGAGAGTACATCTGTAAGATGACGTCTATGAAAATTTCGCGCTCGGCGCATACGTGTGGCGCTAGTAGCGCCTTTCGGAACATGCAAAGCAGGTTTGCTGTAAATACGCGGTGTAACGTTCGTGAGCGTTAGTTATCGTTGAGATTCGACGTAGTGTGTTGATGTTAGTCAAGAATGCCTTTAAGAAGACGAAGAAGCCATTATCAACAGCTCACGGAATTTGAACGAGGTCGTGTAATAGGGCTACGAGAAGGTGGATTTTCTTTCCGCAAAATTGCAGAACGACTTGGCAGGAATGTAGCCTCTGTGCATGATTGTTGGTAGCGGTGGTCAAGGGAAGGTACTCCCTCAAGAAGACCAGGTTCCGGCCGGCCGCGTGGCACTACTGAGAGGGAAGACCGCCGTGTACGGCGTATGGCCGTGGCGCATCGTACCGCGTCTGCGGCAGCAATTTGAGCTGCAGTTGCCACCACAGGGACACAACGAACTGTTACAAATCGGTTACTTGAAGGACAGCTCCGAGCCAGACGCCCTGTAGCGTGCATTCCACTTACTCCAAACCACTGCCGTTTGCGACGTCAGTGGTGTCAAGCTAGAGCTCATTGGAGGACGGAGTGGAGATCTGTTATGTTTTCTGATGAAAGCCGGTTCTGCCTGGGTGCCAGTGATGGCCGTGTGTTGGTTAGAAGGAGGCCAGGTGAGCGCCTGCAACCAACCTGTCTGCGGCCGAGACACACTGGACCTACACCTGGAGTTATGGTCTGGGGAGCAATTTCTTATGACAGCAGGAGCACTCTCGTGGTTATCCCACGCACCCTGACGGCACAGTTTTACGTCGGTCTGGTGTTCAACCGGTTTTGCTGCCATTCATGAACAGCATTCCAGGGGGTGTTTTCCAACAGGATAACGCTCGCCCGCATACCGCTGTTGTAACCCAACATGCTCTACAGAGTGTCGACATGTTGCCGTGGCCTGCTAGATCACCAGATCTTTCACCAATCGAGCACGTATGGGACATCATTGGACGACAACTTCAGCGTCACCCACAACCAGCATTTACCGTCTCTGTATTGACCGACCAAGTGCAACAGGCATGGAACTCCATCCCACAAACTGACATCCAGCACCTGTACGACACAATGCATGAACGTTTGCGTGCTTGCATTCAACATTCTGGCGGTTACACCGGTTATTAATGTATCAGTATTTCACATTTAAAATGGCTCTTCTCGCGCTTACAATAAGCTGTGATCATGAAACCTTAATCGATTAAATATGTTACCTATACAAATGTATTGCCGATATTTCATTCCTCTACAACTATATTTTCGTGGTGTTGGGATTTTTTTCCGTCAGTGTATATTGCTGGAAAATCATTCTATAAACGTATGACCACTCTTTGTATTATCAGCAATCTTAAAGCTTATCAAAAGAATCTTAAAATTCCCTACTCATATTCTTATGAATAGGAATTTCCTTTCCTTCAAAAATACCACAAATACCCTTCCAAATATAGATTTATTTTTATTGAGGTTAGAAGCCTCAAGAAACAACTGATAAAAGTTTTGAATCCATTCTTAAAGAGGCATTGCTCGTATTTGCAGAACAGCCAATTGGATTATTTTAAACAACATAGATTTTTGTAACTTCAAAGCAAAAATGCTAAAGAATTTGATCGAACAAATAAAGCAAAATGTTGTTCCGTTTTCTTTCATTTATCATAGCAAGAACCCTCATTTTATGGAAAAAGGGAAAAGGCTCCTTCTACCTAGGGATATTCAATATTTGAATAGCTGCGGGTCAAAAAAATCAATGAAACGTATGCTTCAGGAACACAACTCCGTATTTCAGCTATTGCTTAGGTCATTATTTCGTAACTGCTATAAAAACTGATTGAATTGTTTAAAATGGGAAGATGGAAAAGATATGATATAAAATTAAAGATATATCATGAATGAGTTAAGTAAATAATTTAATTTAAAATTAACAGACTTTTCTCATTATCAGTCGGGCACAAAATAATGAATTTAAACTTTAGTGTTCTTACTCGTAACATGCTGTATGCAAGGAAGTTCGGTTAAGAGAGACAGCATTGCAATCACAAATATTGATATACATTGCATTAACGACCTTCCTTTTTGCATTGATGACTCTTTTCTCTTGTTTGCTGATTATCTCAAGCTTTATCGCAATGTACAGACTCCTAATGACTGTCTTGCTCTTCAAACTAACGTCAATAACCTGCTTCAGTGGTGTACACTAAACCACCTCCACCGCAACATCTCCATGTGTCATGTCGTTTCCTTTTCGCGGAAAAGAAAACCAATTCTTTTTGACTACAAAGCTGGCGACTATACTCTTAGCCGGACAAACGAAGTCCGGGACTTGGGAGTCACGTTTGATTTATTTGAACGTGGACTTTAAAATCCATTTCAAAAGAATTGTACGTACAGCTTACAGAAATCTGGGATTTGTCATGTGACATTCCAAGTATTTCTCGAATACTCAGACACTTATTCGCATTTTTGAGACTACGGTAAGATCCTCACTGGAATATGCGGCGATGATTTAGAGCCCTAGCCTTGTAACTCCAGTAAATGAAATCGAGAACGTTCAAAAAATTTTTTCTTGTACACCTTTTGTATAAATCGACTGGTGTTTATATAGCGGACATCCCGACGGCTCACCTTCTGACATTCTTCAAGATGACCTCTCTGCAATCGAGAAGGAAGACTCTCCAACTCAAGTTCCTGAACGGCATCATCAATGGAGAGATTGACGATACTCAAATTGTAAACCAATTAAGTTTCCGTGTCCCACGTTTAGCGAGGAAAAAAGTGAACTATTTGCAGCGCAGTTTTGCAGAACTGATGCTGGAAAAAATTATCCGTTTTGTAAAATTTAAAGGCTTTCACAACTCACTTGAAGAATGTCCGGATATTTTTAATGTAAGTAATAATTTTTTTCATAAAGTTTGCTTTGCAAGACTGTAAATATAACTAGGTCATTATCACTGTAAATATATAAATATGGCAATTCCTGTAACTAGATATACCATCTGTAGGAATGTGCTTACAAATAAATAAATAAATAAATTGCTGCACGTCGATTGGCCTTTACCAGTTGACGGAGGCGACGTTCTCCTTTGGGGTCGATGGCCTTTGAGGCTCCACAGTTATGACGTCAGGAGGCATTCAGTGTGCCAGCGGTACATTCTTGGTACACCCTTACTACAGCACCTCACGAACAGCCCACGAAGTCTGCTGTTTCTGAGATGCTTCCACCCTTAGCGCGGTAGCCGATGATCATTCCGTTTTGAACATCCGTCAAATCACTACGTCTGTCCATTGTGTTGACGTTGACTATGGCTCATCTGCCCTGACCGGCCGCTTACATCTCCATGTGGTCGACCTTGTCACGTGCACTCTGAGACGGGCCTGCGCCGGTACACTGTGATTCCGGTGGTGGTCATATTATTCTGATAGGACTGAGTATATACTTTCTGTGACGCTATTGCTAACACGACTGGTTCCTATTTATGTCTATACGAAAGGAACAATAAAGTGTTGAAGGAATTCGCCACATCCACCTAAACTTTCGCATCAAGAATGATGTTCGTATTCTTCTTTGCATGATATTCCTTAAAGAGATCACCAGCAGATAAATATTACTTGCTGTGGCCTTGTGGGAACACAAATATCTTAAATACTTTCTATTTCTTCTGACGTGAAATCGCACAACAAAAGCGTCATATTTGCAATAGCGTTACAGTAAGAGCATCATTGTTAAGAAAAACAGTAAGAATTCATGTTTTAATTTTTTAATTTTCTGAGATGTTGTAGCAGGATTTGATAAATATTGCAGAAACATATTCGTGACTTTTTGTTTTCCCTTCATAAAATACAACTTTCAAAATACTCCCCGTATATACAGTATATATATATAAAAAAAAGGCCTGAGAATATCTACTTGATATTTTTTTAAATTCTCTTCGTTAAGATTTTTTTTTAGAAACTCCAAGTATTTGAAGCGTTCACCCGTTATCTGAATGTTTCAACTAAAATCTGATACAGAAACCTTCAACTTAAATTCACACTAAGGCTTTTGTTTGTCCAAAGCGCATTTCATCCTTTTATAAATATTTCGTTGTTTGAATTCCGTCTAGGCTGAATAAGAAGTTGGATTTGCAAATGCAGACTTCCTAATGAGATACACCGAGTAATGATTTGCATGTTGGTCGTATGTAGTCATTTGTATGGCATTTTGTGACATTTCACACTTTCAAAGAGAGGAAAATCAAGAAAAGTATTTTCTTAGTAAGCACGAGTGTTAAAGACCTCTGAAATTTATGAGAAATTCGTGAATGAGTCAAAAGATATTAAATTACAATACAAAACCGGTTAGTGCTCATTGCGAAAGTAATTGCAAAATTATTCGATCTCTGTTCTGTGAATTCTTTCACACACACACTGTAAAAAATAAGTATTGTGGATTCACGGAAAATTTCTGAAAATAACGTTAAGCAAAGTTGCAGGTAGGTATCCGTGTTTTTCAGAAATTTCTGTTTCTCCAAAGTGCCAGTTTGTTTTAACTTCCATATTTTCACAGATTTTTCGTACTCAGAAATTTCGCTTATTTCAGAAAAATCCATTTCAGGTTTTTTCGTATTTAAACTGAAATGCCGCAAAACCGCGACGACCCTGCGTTTTTCAGCTCTTTTCCGAGACGATCCTTCCGCTCCAGTCAGGATTGAACCCGCGTAGCTTGGCCTGGTTGAACAGGTAGGTCACGCCCTTAACCACTGAGCCACAGAAGCTCGAAAATTCTACTCACAGACATCGTAAAACAAACTGCGCTACAATGTTCCTTTTTTTTTTTTTTTTTTTTGGCATTAATACGAGTGATTTAGTCATTTTATTTTCTGATGGAGCTTATTATTTCTCTGAATACGTTTGTAATATATATTTTTTTTCTGTAGGAGGACGTTTCACAAATTAAACATTTTTTCATGCTGATTTTTCGAAGCAACAAAATTGCTTTGCAACTTTTTTTTTTTTTAAACTGACAATGATTTTCAATAATCTTTAAAAAACGTGAAATGTACTTTTTTCGTAGTGTTATTTCACAAAAAAAAAAAAAAAAAAAAAAAAAAAAAAAAAAAGCCCTCGTGAATATAAAATTTACTCTTGATAGTTACAATAGTTTTTGTCTTAAGTTGTCCAAAGATTGATACATAGACATCGTATAAACATTTGTACAATAAGTACCCGGTTTCTTACAGTAACACAATATACATACCAAGTAGCTGGTGCACAAAATAGAGGAGAGGAGAAGAAATATTGCGAGTCACAATAAACAAAATTCATGCGATATGCTATCCACAATATCCGATCTCGCTACGGAACTTAAAAATTCGACAGGTGATTGAAATTTAAAAGTTAATCAAACGTCAAGTATTCTCACCAATCGCTCCTATTACCGGTAATTTCTCGTCATGCGGATACGAAAAAAGTGAGAACGGTGTTTTCCCGTTAATATACGAACGGAATTGTGGAAAGGTTTCTGAAAATTCAGAATTTTCCGTTAACACATCTCTAAAACGGTAATTTACCGTTAATATAAGAGAGAAACAGCGGAAAGGTTTCTAAAAATTCAGAATTTTCCCAGGGTACGAAAACTCCGTGAAACTCATGTTTCTTTCCGTCATATCACGGAAAAAGTTGTATCAGAAACATGCTTCGTTAATTTACGAAAGAAATGACGGAAAGTTTGTCGTCAGACTTTTTTTTTACAGTGCATATTTATTACATAGTGCTTTTAGTGAAGTTATTTCACATTTGCATAAGTCTTTCCCGTTAGATTTTATGTAACGGCGGCATCTCTCTACCACCTGTTTCCTGAACGTTTTAAATCTGACGACGTCCTGGAAACACGCTTTGCCAAACGCGTTCGGTTGTTTTCTATTATTTGTCTCTTATGTGAAAGCAAACGCTGACCGTGTATGACAGCGGGGAAAAGCCTTTTAACTTTTTTTCCGGACGTAGCCTTCAATTTCTCTTGTTCTTCTAAGCTCCCATGGTTCTCCTCGGCCTCGCCAATGGTCACGGGTGAGAGGCCATGGTAAATTTTGTACCGGATCAACGTGTAACACCTGTCATGGGAAAATAATAAATCCCCAACCATGCTGCTGGCTGTCACATATTAAAACAAAGCATGTTTCTTTAAAAAAAATTGAAAAAAAAAAAAAAAAATGTCTCCGAATAGAAGGGATTGCCTTTCCCTGAGTTTTGATATGTTTTCTGAAAGCGCATCATGCTTTCAATTGTGACATGTTTGAAAGTTTTTTTTGTTTTTTTTCTTATTTTGGTAAACGTAATGGATACTCAGCCAAAAATAAAAATTAAAAGCTTGTGTTAAGCAAAATTTACCGACAACATAATTGTTTCTATACATATGTATTTCTTTGTGCTGTGGTTCTTCCACCCACACATTAAAAAATGCGCAGATTAGTGATATTTTTGTTTTCCGGTCATCCTGACTTCCACAGTTTTCTCATTATTTTGTTGTTTTTACGCATTCCGGGGGGTCTTTTGTCTTCTCTCGGGGGTTCACTCTATGATTTTACAAAACCTTCTTTTATACACATGCTTGACATATGGATAAAAGAAGTTTTTATGGCACAGATTAAATGGACTCACTTATTTATGTGGAAAGAGCGATGACTTCTGTTTGGTGTTTCTGATCCACGTCGATCAATCGCCTCTTAGTTATTTGTTCAGTTGCTGCTTTCCATCTTTGGTGAATCTCCACCATTGTGTGGGGCTCCATGAAGCAACCTGTCATGTGGTTTGGCAGTTAATCACTTGTGAGTCTGGAGAATTCGAGGACGTTGTGATGCAGTGGTAGCATGTCCGGCGCGTAATAGGAAGACTCTGGGTTTGATTCCGGGTGGCGGCCGATGAGAATTTTTTTTTTTTTTTTTTTTTTTTTTTGATTGGAGGTTTAACGACCACCGTGAACAACTCAATGGGCTATAAGCAGTCGCCCGTCCCTAATTTAGTGTCACTGGTTCCAGGGAAGGGAGAGAGCCAGTGCCGTAAGACAAACACAACATCCATGCCTGACCGGGATTCGAACCCGGACCCCTTACGGACGAATGATCAGAGGCCAGCGCCCTAGACCACTGCGCCACCGGGGCGGCATGAGAATTTTTCTGTGACTCACTTATTAACGTGTAAAGAGGATGGCTTCTGCTTGGCAATCCTGATCCACGTCGAGAGTATGAATTAACAGATTAAAGGGGTTATTGATTTATGTTTTTAGCGTTAACTTCACTGAAAGGCAACTAAAGCTTACAGCTCGTAAGATTTAAGCTTAACTTGACTTGTCAGCCTTGCTGAGTGAATTTATCTTCACTGTAAACCCTGGATAACTCTATTGCTCCCTGAATCTGAAAGACTTAATCTCCAGAATAAGGTCCAGGATTCAATGAATACAAGTTGTACAAGTTTCCTTACGAGTTCAATTCTTTTTCCATTAGTCTTCAAGCACGTCACCAACTGATATCAATCATTAAAGAAAATCCTTATTCTCATTAAACTCGAAACAACACATGACATCTAATTTCAATGAAAAACTGTTCAAAATATGTTATAGTGGTCACTCTATTAACCTGTACGATCTCAACAAGACTATTATCGAATATAAAGTGTTCGTACGACAATCTTTCAAATTCTACACATTCATGAAGTTGTCTCTCTGCACCAATACAGCTTGTTTAACAATTGCTCACAGAAAACTGCACACTCAATCCCTCATTTCGTATTCCACACCGATTTTATAGAGTAAAAGTATTGTGCCAGTGGTGAGATTCGAAACCGCGTCTTCCTACTTCGGAGGCGGCTGTTCTCCCAAGTAAACTACCTCGGCAAGGCTTATCGCTGCAACTTTGCCGATTTGACGCATGCGCAACAGCATTAGCACGTTACCAACATCATGGTAGGTACCAAGGTTAGTAGACTACAAGGTTATGCTTATCCGCCACTTCCGCTGGTCACTGTCTCGGGGATCGTCTCCGTGACCAGGACAGGTCCTACCGAACCACCCTGCTCCCGTTCTTACGGCCTTAAAGCATTGTGCCTCACTTCATTGATACATTGTGCCTCACTTAGGAGAATTTAAAGCTCTGTTTTTGTAGCAAAATATGTCGTTATTTTCTTTTTCCTGGCTATACCTGAAAACTGAAAACATTGAACATGTCTGGTGAGTGCGCGGTAGCAACGTGTCCAAATTATTATTCGAAAGCCAGAAAGAAGGGCATTCATTATCATAGATTTTTCCAGAGGGCTTTGGCAAAATGTTGAAATTATTTCAGCTATTTTTTCGAAATGATTTCAGCTATTTTTTCGGAACATTTTCCCGAGAAACACTAAGAACGTGATTTAAGGAATGAGCTTATGGGTTTGCCTGCCCGCAAAACGCTAAAAGACACTGACAAGTTTAAATTTTCCGGGTCACTAGTGTAAATTCTAATTCAGACAGGAAGAACAGACAGGGGAAAAGAGATGATTTGGTTTGCGATTTGATAAAGACAGAATACTTCGATAGTGAAGAAAAAAATTTGGAACTTATGTTGAGATGTTGAGTGCCGATGGTTAAAATACTGAAATTGTATGTATGAAAGACCTAATAACAAAAAGTGGAATTTTATGGAAGGAAAAGGAGATTCTTTCATGAAGGAAAATGATATTTCGATGAAGGAAAATGAAAAACTGAAGAAATAAATATTATCTTTGAGCTGTTCAAACCATAATCTGAATTTGCATGTGAAAGCAGAATCAAATGCTGAAAGAATTGTTAGTGTTGCAATGGTTACAGGGGAAAAAAAAAAGGAGAGAGAAGGATGAGCAAAATGAATTTGCACCAGAACAGATAAGGATTTTGCTAGGCTAAAAAAGGACCGTTTAGAATTCTATTGATATTGCAGCTGCCATAACATTAAGAACTGTTTCCAGGAGAGCATATTACTACTTGAAGTTATGGGACCGTATAGATACGTGCTGGTATGCACGGCAAGATGAATTGGTGGTTCCTGGAAACAGTCAGTATCTTAAAGTTCTCGAAAATTAGAGACTGAAATATGACGAAAAGAATAAATATATAGTTAAAATCCATGATTTTAACTTTTCTATTAAGCTTTTCAATTACAAACAATAACATACCATTTAATGAAATTAATTTCCTGCTTTTTAATTAAGCGACTTCGTGGAATGTTACTGAAGTTTTCATTTGTTCGGCAAAAAGGGATTTTTTTATGATTCTAGTAACATAATCTTCGGGTTTTTTTTTCTTTAGAATTTATTTAAAGACAATATTACAGTTGTATATAATAAAACACAAAATGTATGATCACTATCTCTTCCTTTTCCTTAGTGCCATGCCAATATCCCATTTAAATTAAACATATTTGAAAAAAAATTTGCATTAAGTTTCTTTTAAATCTCGGTTTGCTCTAGAGTAAGTAAAATATTCTCATGGCTGTCAGCTTTCCTTGCATGTATTTTAAATGTGCTTTTGGCGAAACCTTGGGTAGGTATTACGTTACGACATACCCCCTTGATGTGGACTAGGAACATCAAACAGAAGTCATCGCTCTTTACACGTTTATAAGTGAGTCACGGAAAAATTTTCATTGGCTGCCACCGGGAATCGAACCCAGGGTCTTCAAGATACGCGCCGGATATGCTTCCACTGCACCACAGCAGCCTCGAATTCCTCCAGACTCACATACACTAACTTACTGCCATGCTAATTGGCAGATTGTTTCATGGAGACCCGCTCAATGTTGGGGATTCATCAAAGATGGTAAGCAGAAACCGAAAAAATAATTAGAAGGCGAATGAATAATAATATTTATTAATAATTAGAAGGCGAATGAATAATTATATTCATTCGCCTTCTAATTATTTGTTCAGTTGCTGCTTACTATCTTTGGTGAATCTCCAGCATTGTGCGGTGCTCCAAGAAGCAACTTGCCAAATTGTCTTGGCCGCCCCGGTGGCACAGTGGTCTAAGGCGTTGGCCTCTGATCATTCGTCGGAAGGGGTCCGGGTTCGAATCCCGGTGAGGCATGGATTTTGTGTTTGTCTTACAGCACTGGCTCTCTCCCTTCCCTGGAACCAGTGACTCTAAATTAGGGACGGGCGACTGCTTATAGCCCATTGAGTTGCTCACGGTGGTCGTTAAATCTCAAAAAAAAAAAAAAAAAAAATTGTCTTGGCAGTTAGTGTGTGTGGGTCTGGAGGAATGCGGGGCTGTTGTGGTGCAGTGGAAGCATATCCGGCGCGTAACTAGAAGACCCTGGGTTCGATTCCCGGTGGCGGCCAATGAGAATTTTTCCGTGACTCACTTATAAACGGGGAAAGAGCGATGACTTCTGTTTGATGATCATACCCCCACTTGAGAAAGGAGGAAGACACGAAATCGCAGTTTTTGGGGTTCCACCGACAACCATGTCTGAAGAACCAGCTCACTGTAAGAGAGGAATTTTTATTAATTCCGTACGATGTGTGGCAGCAGGACCGTAAAAAGCCTTTCTTATCTGAGAGGGCGAGGCTTGAAATTACGCACTTTCGAGATCAAAATTTCGCCATTTTCCAGTTCACTAAAACAGTACATGTTTTTTATTTTCTCACACACCGCCGTTACATGAAAGTATTAAAATCGCTCAAAAATCGCACTTCAGGTTTTTGACAAAATTTTATTAAAAAACGTAAAAACTAGGTAAATACAGAAGAACTACAGATTGTAAACACCAAGTCATGTGTAAACGTTATGTGAACCCCAACACAAAACTCCACAGAAATTCAGAACGAAAAACAAACCAGCACAGAACGAATGAGTATCGGATAAAAATGTAACAATAAGAAGAAGATTTAGGGGTAGGGCTGGGAAAAATTCCCTTCAAGGTTAATCATTTAAGCCGCCTTTGTTCCTAAACCAAATGATGCCCAAAATTTTAAACGCTCCCCAAATGGAAATGTTTTCATAGCGACCGGGTTTTAAGGCAGAACAGTTTCTTTCTCCACTCATTTCAGCAGTACCTGCGGAGATGAAAGACGAAACAGACTGTCGCTACTTATCGAAATAGATAACTACTAAAGAAACTTATCGGCCACTGTTATCACCTGTCACCGGTGATAAGAGTGGATAAAAAGCTTTCCCTTCTAAACTTCTATTTTTTGCTCCATTATCCAAGGCATGATGGGGGAGAGCTAGTCCCCCTGACGCGGACACCATGTCTCTGGGTAGAAACAAGTTGCTCAAACATTTTCATCTGAGGTTCGTCCCCATTGTTGTCCTTTCAGAAGGTAATCAGTTAGAAGAGATTAGTATCAGTCATTCCCCTCAATGACCAATTGAATAACGATGATAAGAGAGCGAGCATCCGTTTCTGATTCGCCGTCCTAGCCGAGTTCGGCCCACTTCTTAGACAGCGAATACATTCATTAGAGGTGATTTCAGTCCATTTTTGGAACCCCGAGTTAACTCGTTCCAGCCGGTTAAAGGGTTAAACGCTCAGAGAACTTTCTGCGACAGACCACAAATGATTAATTAGCTCTTCACCTCAACGACATGTTCGGTAAGGTCATGGAGGTTAGGCCTATCAAAATATTTTTTTTTGTATGCCTCCATTCATTGTTTTGCAAAATTCCCTTCACGGATATGAGATGTTCACACCTCATAGTGTATGTTATTCTGCACCCTGGTTAACTTTGCATGGAATATTGTATGAGACTAACCTACTACATACATACATATCCCTAAGCTGTTCTCTGAGATTCAGAGGCTACCTCCAAAAAGAAATACAAACTGCCAGAGAATTCCATTTACAGCGATCTTGACATACAACTCGGGCTTCACTGACATCCATCACACGCCGTACACAAGATCTCCTATACTTCATAGTCATAATCTTTTTCTCATGCAGACACGCCTGAATCTGACCCTCTCATGACTCCCTTGTCTTCCTCTGCATTTCCTTCCTGTCACTTGAGCTAAAAAAATTAAAGTCTTTAAAAAGAAAATACTGAAGGGCGTAATTTTCTTTTTTTAGTTAAAACTTCTATTTTTTACCCCCCCAGTGCATGCATTTACGCTCCTGGAATGACCATTCTGGGAGGGCAACCGCCCTCCCTCCCCTCCCGGTAGCAAATGTGTGGAAGAATCATCCATCATACATACTTTCAAAATTCACTTGCCAGGAGATTCATTCTCGTTCGGGCGCTACTATAACACACACTTTTTTTTTTACGTTGGAGGCGGCTATTCACCCAACTAGACTACGAACTCTCTGGAGGCAGTTATTCACCCCCTGCTCTGAAAGCGGTTATTCATCCAACTGGACTACGACGGCGAGGCTTATCGCTGCAAATTTTTCGATTTGACTCACACCTTACCTCAGAAGTACGTTATTTACTTTATGTGTACAACAAGTTCTTATCTCATCAGTCTTTAACTACGTAAATTGCCGTTTGACCTGCTCTGAGTTTTGCCAACATCAAATTCATCGGACGGAACTCAAAAACAAGTTTAAATTGGAGGTACAAGTAACAAACATGTAACACCTGAACTGCGTCCTCTGACCATTCGTTCGACATGGAAACAGGTTCCATGACCCGGACGTACAGTAGCAAACAAAAGTATTTGGCGAAACACTTTTTCGACCATAATATTTTTTCCTGCTGGACCAAATCGGGTCATTTTAGGATATGATATGTTTTGATTCGTGGGTTGCAATGCCGCATAGTTTGTATTTCGCTCAGAGCGAATTTGTTTTTCGAAATGGGCCATATTCAAGAGTCGCCAATTATTACCCATTTATTTGCTGCATGCATTAATGTTTTTCTTGTGATTTTTGTGATGTGTAGTGTGATAATAAGTCAGTCTTAGGTTTTCAGAAATAGGTAAAAAGGCGGAGATCCCTGTTGGTGCTCGCCAGGCAGCCGTGATCTTGATGGAATCCGGAACGCGCGTCACCGACATTGCAAGGGCCCTAAAGATCCGACACCATTCCATTTCAGCTATCCTGCAACGTTATAAGAAGACTGTGATCGTCGAGAACAGTCCGCGATGTGATAGGCCTCGTTCCACTACGTCGCGTCAGCATAGACGCATCAATCCGTCGATCTCGTGCTGATCCCACCTTGACTGCTGTGGACATCGCCACCGAATTCCGCGACAGCGACGACCTGAACGTCAGCCGAATTACCATCTCCCGTCGTCTCATTACTGGTGGATTGAATTGCTGGTGGATCGCCCCGCCAAGAAACCACTCATCGGAGTCAAGAATCGACGAGCCAGAGTTGCGTTCGCGCGCCGTCATCGACACTGGACCGCGGCGGACTAGAGTAAGGTGCTTTTCACCTACGAGAGCAAGTTCAACTTGTTAGGAAGTGATGGCTTCCGATACGTACGACGTCCGTGTGGCCAGAGATTCAACCCCCAGTTCATTCAGCCGACTGTCAAGCACGGAAGAGGATTGCTCATGGTTTACGGCGCCCTCTCTCACAATGGAATGGGCCCCATCATCAAGATTGACGGAATAATGATCGGCCAGAGCTACACGAACATGCTCATCAACGATGTCTTCCCATGGGACAACCAGAACATGCAACCCGGATGGATCATGCAGCAAGACAACGACCCGAAGCACATCTCCAGAGTAGCGAAGGCAGCCTTTCAGCAGCAACAGGTCACACTTCTAGACTGTCCAAGCCAATATCCAGACCTCAACCTCATCGAGCACATGTGGGAGGAGCTGGAGAGACGATGTGCGAAGAAAACCTGCCAGAATAGGGCCCAGAAATTCGACCAGCTGTCTGCAGAATGGGCGCGAATTCCGCAGGTGACCGTCGAGAAGCTAGTGGACTCGATGCCGGCCCGCTGTGCAGCTGTTATTAAGTATCGTGGTTATCCCATTAAGTATTAGTTATTGTTTTGTCGTTTTCTCGTACTTGTTTTCTGTTATCGTTGCATTAAATGAATGTGATTCACACCTAATTTGTTGGTCAATTTGTATGATCTTTGCGATTAAGCTCGGTACCTGATCTGTATTAAGGTTTCCGATCCGTTTGCATATGGGTCATTTTTCAACTGAATAACACATATCATATCCCAAAATGACCCGATTTGGTCCAGCAGAAAAAAATATTATGGTCGAAAAAGTGTTTCGCCAAATACTTTTGCTCGCTACTGTAATTTGACATGCACTTTGTATGAATTATCCTATTCTATTTCCACACACGACCGGTACTAGGTTTCCAGACCGGAGGAGGTGGGTGAGGTAACAAACACCTCATGCCCTTCCTTTCGTCTTGAAATCTAGATGGGGTGTGTGGTTCAACCGTGATTTTGAAGTGTTCTCTATATAACTTTAACTCCAGGATAGTATTTTTACGAATGGAATTAAAAGTTTATTTTAGCTACAAGCAAATGGAGTTATTATGTTGCATATATTTTATAACCATTTTCTTTCACCAGTTTTTTTTTTTTTTTCGCATTTCTCTAACAAAAGAAATGTTTGTTCATTTCAGTACGACAAAGTTCTAATTTCAGTTAATTCTTCGTGCTAAAAATAAAACGTTCGACGTGAAAATCAAAGACCAAAATACACGTATGTTTTGAAAAGCCCTTGAACGGAAATTTTTGAACATATGTTTTGTTCAAAAAATCCCATTTTAATTCCGTTCAAGAACATTTCAATACAAATATATGTTTTGAAATGTCAAAACATATATGTTCAAAACACATATGTTTACATATGCTAAAAACATTTCAAACCATGTATGTTTAATCAAAACATATATGTTTTGAACTGTCCTTGAACGGAATCTTTCAAAAACATTGTCAGATTCAGTTTTCTGAACTAACTGTAATGCTTTGTTAACGGATATTTCTTTTCAGTAAAATATCAAAACTGTCAATAAAATGTTAAAGTTCATGAATAATTATTTCTTCACACGATAGTTCATATTTTACAAAAAATCCGCATGTTCTCGATTATCGATGAATAATATTTTCTGCGCAACCAACTTTCTGGAAGTTTTACAGAAATCTAAGGAATGTTCAAAAAGTTTCCGTACCAGGTCGCTGGAAGGCAGCGTATGACGTAAACGTTGACGAAATTAAGGCTATGCGCTGATGAGCCATTGCATTATGACCACCTACATAATAAGCTGTAGGACTCCCTTTAGCACGCAAGACAGCCGCCACTCGGCGATACATCGATTCTATGAATTGGTCATAAGTATCCAGGGGTATCTGGTACCCTAATGTCAACAGAAGGTCCTCTAGTTCCCGTACATTTCGGGTGCTGGTGATTTAGCGCGAACCCGCTTTTCCAAATCGAACCACAAATGTTCGATTGGGTTCACATCGGGGGAATTTGGAGGCCAGGGCATAAGCAGAAAGTCACTGGCATGTTCCTCGAACCACTCCTTGACGATTCTGGCAGTGTGGCATGACGCATTATTCTGTTGGTGATGGCTTTCACCAGCAGGAACGCAGTTGCGATGAATGGGTGAACTTGGTCCGCAACGATGTTCAGATACCTGACAGCAGTCAGGGATTGTGCTATTGGGATAATGGGTGTAAAGTGTCCTAAGAAAACATCGCCCACAGCATAACATCGCCGCCGTAGGCTTGATTCCGCCCAACAGGATATCCAAGTGCCATAGCCTCCGTTGGTAATCGGCATGTCCGCGCTCTGCCATTTACGGGATGCACCAGGAACCTTGATGCGTCTGATCAGGCCACTTTCTTTTAAGCATCCACTGTCCAATCTCGATGACATTTGGCCCATTTCATGCGTTGTTGACGATGACGTGCAGTGATCATGAGGATCCGGCTGGGTCTTCGGCTACACAGGCCCATACGCAGAAGGCTGTGATGTACTGTGTGCTGTGACACATTGCCCTGATCACCCCAATGGTAGCTGCGAGTGATTCGTCGTACTGTGGCCCTGCGGTCGCTGTGAGCAATGTTCGACAGTCTCCGCTCCCCTCTGGCATGAATGAGCTGCGGACGACACACGACTAGACGACGATTCTTCGTTTGGCAATCTGTGCACCACTTTTGACAAGTACTGACTATACAGAGGCACGTGAACAACTCACAAGGCGTGCCGTTTCCGAGGTGCCGTAACATCAAAATTTGTCCTTTATCAAACTCCGATAAATTGGCAGCTTTTCCCATTCTGATACCGAACACTCTACTAACAGAAAGCCGGTCCTCAAGTTGTATATATACTTCTCTGTGAACTTCACCTGCCCCACCGTTCGGTCTCCAGGCGCGCTCATTTCTCTAGGCTGGGGGTGGTTATAATGTAATGCCTCATTGGTGTATAAAGGCGGTTAGTAATCTGTGAGGGGTAACAGTGGAATTGTAGCATAGTGCTTGCTGTGTTTGTTGAGCATACAGTACACATCAAGTTGAAAACACGTGGAAATAATCAATGCTGACAGCTGTACAGCTTGACTTATTCACAGCTGTGTGGATAAGTCAAGCTGTTCTTCCATGTAACGTAACCGCAGAAATGTGAAAATTTCATTGTCCTGGAACGGGAATAGAACTCGCATCTCCCGATTTGCGCTCGAGTATGCTAACCATTACACCACCCAGGCCTCAGTTGTTTGGATTTCATTGTCCTGTGGGGTGCAACGGTTAGCATACCCTAGCGCGAATTGGGAGATGCGGGTTCGATTCCCGTTCGAAGACGATGACATTTTCGAATTTGTGCGATTACGTTACGTGGAAGAACAGCTTGATTTATGTCCGCATATCGTACACATATTGATGACATCATTGTTACCGAGCGCTTCGAAAGCAGATTAACGACCTGTTATTCAGTTTCTGTCCACTGAAAGGAAGAACGCCGCCCCGGTGGCGCAGCGGTCTAAGCGATGGCCTCTGATCATTCATCCGCAAGGTGTCCGGGTTCGAATCCCGGTGAGGCATGGTTGTTGTGTTTGTCATACGGCTCTGGATCTCTCCCTTCCCTGGAACCAGTGACCCTAAATTAGGGACGGGCGACTGCTTATAGCCCATTGAGTTGCTCACGGTGGTCGTTAAACCTCGAATCAAAAAAATAAAAAAACAGAAAGAAAGAAAGAACCCTGCTGAGATTATTCACAGAATGGTGTATGGTGATGCGTGCTTCTCAAACACATCTCTTGTGGAATGGTGTCAAAAATCCTGTGAAGGTGGCTCACGATACACGATTTGCTACGGTCTGGGAATGGATCCATAACAAACAAGCCCGATAACATCGAGAATATAAAAGCCGCTATTCTCAATGATCAGCGAGTAACCATCGCCATATGGCCACTGACTTCAACATACTCCGAAAGCATCGTATAGGGTCTTTGTGTACCGTAAAGTGTGCTGTCTATGGATACCGTGAGCCCTCAATAGTGGTCAGAAAACACATCGTATGGCAGTATCCCTGCAACACTTGCTGCGTTTCAACGTGCAGGAGAACGCATTCTTGTAGGGCATAGTGGCCGAAGATGAAACCTGATGCATCCACTTGCAAACAGAACCCAAGTCTGTAAACATGCAATGGTGGAATCAATCCTCTCCCCACCTGAAGAAATTCAAGGGGAAAGCATCTGCTGGAAAAGTGATGTGCTCTTCACCCACCGATAACCATTGATCGTAGAGTTCAAGGAGCCAGGAATCGGTATCAATCAGTGACGAAGTTTCAATGGAAGCAAGGGATGCATTGCTTCCCTTTGATTGGGTGTACAGTTATTGAATTTTAATTATAAATTAATGAAGATGTATCTTTTTCATGCGCGTCCTTTTACGTGAATTTAAAATATGTAGCATTAAAGTAAAATAAAAGTATCACGCCAACATAACGCAGCTGAGCGCTTTATTTCGGTATCTTTTATCTTCAAGGAAGCAAATTCATATTTGCCGCCCCGGTGGCGCATGGTCCGAGCGATGGCTTCTGATATCGGTCGCATGTGTTGGAGCTCCCGAGATTGAGTTGGTCGTTTTGACGGTTCTGGATTTTTTTACGTGGTTTTGTACTGTGTTTGTGTTTCTGCATTCTTTTTCATCGCACAAGTAGTGACGGTGGTCATATTTACGTACGTTTTTTAGTTTTGAGTGTTGCAAGGAGCAACACTTGCCGTTTTCTTTAGGGCTAGAGGCCGAGATGGCTTCTATCTAGCTTCACGAGCTTGACTCTTCCTGTGTTGGTATGGTTTCTACATTGTCTTCTGCTGTGTTTTCTCAGGCTACTATTCCTACCATGATCAATGTTTCAGCGTCGTCTACTAATACCATTTCTACTGATAAAGTGCTACGTGTCCCATCAGTGATTTTGGGTGCTGGGGTTGAGGTAAACAACCAACCCCCACCTTCTACTTATGCTGCTGCTGCTACCAATTCTGAATTATCTGCGCGACCAGTGCCTTTTGCTTCATCCAAAGTGTTTATTTCTAGAGAAGCGGGTGTGCTGAGGGTTACTGTTCCTGAGGACTCTGATGAAGTAAGAGTTTTTCATCGGCTGTGTTATTAAGTGTTTACTTTTCCACTCTGCGTGACAACCCCTCCAACTGTATCTTGATGCTATCTGTAAAAATGTCACATCTGAGAGCGTCGTTTAAGTTATTAGAATGGGAGGGGGAGTAATTGCTCATTTCACTGTTCCTCAAGCTGTTGATACTATTCTACTTTCCGGTATCGATATTGGTCCCATTCATCTTACTGCCATTCATTGTATCCAAAGACCAATAACTGTTACTCTTTCCCCAGTTCCAACTGCTGTCCCTGATTCGATTCTGGTCCTAGCCTAAGGTACGCTTGGCCGTGTCATCGGACTTACCAAGATCTTGGCGGCGGTGGGGCGGGATTCTCCTTATGATAAAGTACAGGGCGGTAGGCGCCAGTACCGAGTTATTTTTCCTAGTGAAGCTGCCTTCCTTCAACGACCCACTGCTCTGGAGCTAGACTTTGGTAATCGCAAAATTACTTGTAATCTATTTGCCGGAGTCCAATGTTTTTCCTGCAAAGCTGAAGGTCATATTGTGAAGAAGTGCCCGCGTCGGTCCTCCCTACTCTCAGCCGTGGATGCCAATTTATCGGTCATCACCCCTGCTTCTCAACCACCAATTTCTGTTCAGTCTGTTCTACTAATTTGGAAATTAATTCCTTCCCACTAAGGCTCCTTCTGTCTCCTCATCTGCTATATCGACTGTGGTTTCCATCCCACTGGAAAATGTTTCTACTAGTTCTCAACCTGAATACACCTCATCACCTCCAGCTTCAGAAGTTCCTTCTAACACAGTTTCTGACGCGGAATTCCCGCCCCTTGGTCCTAGAAAAACTACTCAATTATCCACACCAGTCAAGCGTTCTGTTCCATCGGTCTCCTCTCCCCTTACCAGATCATGCACTTTGTCTCAGGTTAAAAAGAAACGTAGTGAAACCAATTCTGTATCCCGCAGCTCATCCACAAAATCTCGACCGGATTTTGAATCTATAGTTGTCCCCATTTCCAACCGTTTTTCTTTGCTCGGTGACCAACCTGATGAACTCATGGACTCTGCCTCTGAGAGTGAGGCCACAGCTCATGTCATGGCAGACTCAGATGTTACCTGTGTTCCCCCACAAGAACTCTCTGAACTATCACTGTATCTTGACAATACTACTATCCCAAACTCACCATTAAACTTACCTGAAATTATGTCTCTTAACAGCGTTCCGAAAAAATGATCTCTTCTTAAAAACACCTGTATTGGAAACCATTTGTCTCACTTGCCTGAAGTCATACATCAGCTCTCCTTTGTGGATGAACTCTTTGATAATACTGACTTACCTGCCTGGGATGCACAATACGGCAGGAGAACAAAATATGTTCTTAAAATACTCTCTACACATATTGAGAGCCACTTGCAGCCACCATAATGTTGCAGAAAATTACCCGCTTTTCCTTCAATTGCCGGGGCCTCGCTGCTTCGGCAGCGAACGCCCTGGTTTTTGAAGACATTAGATACTTGAATGCCGATATCATTATGTTGCAAGAAACCAACATTACATCTGATACTACCCCTTTGTGTTGGCGATGTTGGCCATTTCATTTTTTTCATAATTTCCGTACCCATATCGGGTCGGATACTTCAATTGGTTTTCATAACCGTTTCTTTTCAATCATTTCAAGTATTCACGAGTCACAGAGCAGACTTGGAGTTTTTAAGTATGTTTCCTTCCCTTTTCAGTCAAGTTGTTTTCATTTACTCAATATTCATGTTCCTCAAAGTTCCATCGAAGCCGAATCTCTTATATACCATGCTACTACTGTTCTTGCCACAATCCCATCAGATGAATATATGATTTTTGCCGGTGACTTTAACTGCACGCTCAACCCTAGATATGACAGAACTGGATCTATTGAATCATGCAATCTATTGATTTCACAGCTCTCCCAGGTCATTTTAAATTTCAACCTTCAAGATGCTCTCCGCTTGCTTCTCCCAACAGCTCGAGAGTATATGGTTTCCTCCTCCCACCCTTTCTTGTGTTCCTGCTCGACTTGATCGCTTTTATGTTTCTCCGTTCCTTCATTCAGCAATCATTTCAGTTTCACATTCTACTAGCGTTTCCTCTGATCATCGTCCAGTTGTCTTTATGTTTTACCCTTTCCGTTACCCCTCACCCTCACGTTTGGACATTACATGATTCCCTTCTTCAAGATCAATTTTTTGTTGCAGAAACTTATGCTATAATTTCTCGTTCCGTTTCTGTTCTTTCTTATGCAGTTGATCCAGTTGCTCTGTAGCTTTCCACAAAGAATCAGATTATTCTTTATGCTCGAAATTTCTCTTTTCACTCCCGCACTCTTCATGCCATGGAAGTTGCTGCACTACACCAAGAATTGCTTTCTACTCCGACGACGTCGCCAAACCACGTATTCCTTCAAGCGAAACTACGACATCATAATACTACTTCCGCTTCAGCTGCCCTAACTCGGCTGAAATACTCAACTCTTCGTTTAGATGATACCGTATTTGACAGCCTTCGTCATTTGGAACGTTCAGCTGTTAAAAATACCACAATTGCTTTTCTCATTTTGTCGGATGGCACAGAAACTTGCGATCAATTTCGCATTTATACTCTTACCCACGACTATTATAAACAACGCTTTAGCTCTACTGTAATTATCAATGCTGAGGGTTCTTCTTTTGTTCAAAATCTACCGCAAGTTCCCGAACACTTCCATGCACAGCTTTCTGCGCCGATCTCCCCTGCTGAAATCAAGACTTCAATCTACAGCCTTAATGATCGTTCTGCACCGAGAGATGATGGTCTTCCCCTACCCTTTTATAGACAAATTTTTCCGGTTTTACTTCCTTTATTGATTGCAGCTTTTAATTATATTTTTTCGGCTTATCATTTTTATTCATCTACTTTTTCTTTTGCAACTTTCCGTCTAAATCCCAAATCCGGTATTCTCAGTTTTTTGACTAACTGGCGGACTATTTCTGTTCTTAATACTACTGACTATAAAATTTTTCTTAAAATTCTTGCCCTCCGTCTCAATCCCATTCTTGTTGATATAATACACCCTTACCAAACTTACACGGTTCCTTCTCGTTCTATCGCTTCTAATATTCTCACCATTGGTAACCTTTACTCCCTTTCGTCCAGGCTCTTGGAACCCCTGGCGATCATTTCTCTTGACCATAAACAGGCTTTTGATTCTATTAACCATTCTTAGCTCTTCACTGTTCTTTGCCACTTTGGCTTTCCTCCCGCTTTTGTTGCTGCAATTTCTAATCTCTACACTGAAGCCTAATTTCGTATTCGTACTGCCGCTTTTTCCACTTCCACTATTCTCTTCACTAATGGGATTCGACAGGGTTGCCCCTTGTCGGGTCAACTTTTTCAATATCTTTTGAACCATTGTTAATCGCTCTCAGATTCCGTCTTTGCTATACGATTCCTCGAAATTTCTCTACCACACGCCATCATCACATTGTTCTGACTGCTTATGCAGATGATTTGACATTCTTCCTCCAGTCTGATAATGCTTTTTGAATTCTAGCCAATACTTATAAAAAATACCCTGCTATTTCCGGGTCTGCTCTGAACGTGGAAAAATGTTCTGGACTTTGGGCCGGAGCGTGGGCCTCCCACAGCGATTGACCGTGGGGAGCTCAATGGTCTGCATCTATCATTAAAATACTGGGAATGTACGTTGGATCGCCAAGGCGCTCGCAGCCGCGACTTGGACTCCCCTCCTTCAGAAGATTGGTCGCTCCCTGGGTTCCTTCCGCCATCTGAAAACGCAGCTCTCGTTTTCAAGCCGCTCATTTTTACTGAAGACCCCACCCAATTTTTTTCTGACTCACGTTCAACGCATTTTCACTGATTTCATTTGGGGCGTTATTCACTGGGTACATCGTTCTACCATTGTTTTACCCCCGGCTTACGGTGGCCTCAGTCTCGCTGATGTGTCCCGTAAATTCAAAGCTTTTCATCTGTTTAACTTTGTTCGTGAATTTACTCTTCCTATGCTTTCCTCTCACACCATTGTCGATACTCTGTTCTTTCCCAGTAGCCCATTTCTTACTGTTTCTACTTTTCTGCAGATAGATCTTTTCCCATTCGTTCCCAGCCACTTTCCTGAAACTTACATTTGGGTACTTTCCTTTTGGCGTTCCTTATGTCCAGTCCGGCTCCCTCCCTCCACTACTAATGATCTATTAGCAGAACCACTTTTCTTTTCTTCCGCTATTCACTCTTTTACCACCCTCTACCTTCACTTCTCCACCGGGCTTTCATGTGGAGTGGTGAAGGTTTCACAGCTTGTTGATCCCACACTTCGTTGGAAATTGTTCCATTCTATTTCGCCTTCATTGCCAGACACATCAGCTTCTCGTCTTCAACTCCAGTTTATCCAAACTTGTATCCAAACTCTTTATCTTTCTCTTGCCGATCAGCATGGATATATTTATACCCCGTTGGCTGCTTTTAGTTTGCCTTATACTGTCTATTTGAATGAGGTACCGTATCTACTCCATAATATCACCATGAAATTGATTTACCGTCATTTTCTGACCTACTTCGATGAGCCAA